>ML796783.1:4261-22692 GCA_009831015.1 Picea engelmannii | reverse complement strand
TGGATCCCTCGTTGATCCTAATGACCCATAAAGATTCGAACTCCTCCACCCAACCCCTCTTCACTCATAACCGCCAAATCAAAAAATCCTTGGATTTACTGATTATGGACAATGGAAGCCAAAAGAATTTGGTGTCTCAAGACCTTTTCAACCACCTTAATTTGGTTACTATTCCACACCCACAACCCTATTAGCTCAAATGGGTCCAGAAGGATGGACCCCGCCTCTTAGTTTCTCAGCAATGTCTGGTCACTTTTTCCAGAGGCTAATTCAAAGATATTGTCCTTTATGATGTCTCCCCCTTGGATTTTTCGTATTTGCTTCTAGGTATCCCATAAAAAACCCAAATAAATGCTATCTATATGGCCAAATCCCGCCAGTACAAAATTATCAAAGAAGAGCACATTTATATCTTAATCACAGCAACACCCAAACCCCCTCCTACCAAAGAACAAATCCTGCATGTACATTTAAACCAATGTGTCTCTCTCTATTTGGTGCACCCAATAACACCAAACAATACCACTCACCCTATTCCTGAAACAATGAGTCACCTCCTCCAAGAGTTTGCAAATGTGTTTCAACCTTCGGCGGGACTCCCCCCCTCCTGACAGATTGACCATTCTATTCATATCTTCCCTAGATATGCATTACCTAATGCCCCTACATACTGGTTGGCCCCAACAGAAATAAAAGAAATGGAAAGACAATTGACCGACCTCATCAACTATGGCCACATCCAACTATCTTCTTATCCATGCGCTTTTGTCGCATTTGTCATCCCCAAATGAGATACTTCAGAAATGTGCCTTTTCACTGATTATTGGGCCTTGAAGATAACCACAGTAAAAAACCGTTACCCCCTGCCCCAGATTGAGGAGTTACTCAACAGCCTCCAAGGAGATAAGTGGTTACTAAATTGGATTTAACAGCCATCTACCATCACGTTCGAATGAACCAAGATGATGTTTGGAAAACAACTTTCAAGACCAAATTTGCTCTTTTTGAGTGGAAAGTTATGCCCTTTGGCCCCACTAATGCCCCAACCACTTTCATGAGGCTCATCAATGACATATTTAGGTAACATTTGGGTCAATTTGTGGTCATTTACTTATATGACATTCTCATCTTCAGTTGGACATGGGACACTCACATGCAACATGTCCGCCAAATTCTCCAAATCCTCCGAGAACACAAGTTACAAGTCAAAGAGAAGAAGTCATATTTTGGTCAGAGTTCAGTTCCCTATCTCGGTTTTGTGGTCATCTCAGAGGGTATCCAACCAGATCCAATCCGCATCCAAGCATTGAAGCAGTGGCCACTACCTTCTTCAGCTAGTGAGCTGAAAAGCTTTATGGGTGGCATCAATTTATATTGTAAGTTAATTCTCTCTTTTTTCCAACTTGCTCATCCTTTGCATCAGCTTCAAATAGTTCTTCTACATTTATCTGGACTAAAGAAGAAACTAGTCACTTTGCTCCGCTCAAAGAATCCCTCTGCTCATCTCTTGTCTTATACCTACCAAACCTCTCCCAACCCTTTGAGGTTGAGTCTGATTCCTCGCAATATGCTATTGGTGTCGTACTTAAACATGGAGGACACCCCATTGCTTACCACTCTGATACCATGTTTGAGGCAAAGAAAAATTATAGCACCTATGACAAGGAGTTTTACAGTCTAGTTCAAGCCCTCAAGCAATGGAGGCTTGATTTGCTGGGTAAAGAAACAATTCTGCATACATACCACCACCCTTTGATTTTCATCAACTCTCAGTCTAAGATTCAAGAACAAAGGAACCTTAAATGGGCCTCCTATATTGAACAATTTCACTTGGTCATCAGATATAAGAAAGGCACTTCTAATAATAAGGTTGGTTTGCTAAGCCGACCTCCCACTCCAGTCCTCTCAATTCTAGAAGTGTGTAACTATGCTACCTATGACACATGGAAGGATCAATATGCTACTAACCCTAACTTTCAAGATATTTGGGGGGCATTGTAAACTCCAACAGTGATCAATCAGACCCCCTTCCTAGACTACACTATTTGGGATGGGTGGCTCTATAAGTTGAATTTGTTATGTGTTCCACACTCAGAAGACCACCTCTTGCTCATCAAGGAGGCACATGCTTCATCCTATGGGGGCCACTTTGGTACCACAAAGACCATCCAACATCTGCAACACCATTTCCATTGGCCTTCCATGCATCCTCAAATTGAAAAATTTATTAGATCTTGTGCATTATGCTCACAATCCAAGCCATCCAATCAGAAGCATGGGTTATATCAACCACTGCCTCTTCCTTCTCGTCCTTGGGAGTCAATCTCAATGGATTTCGTCAGTGGACTTCCAACAACCCAAAAGAAACATGATGCAATCAGAGTAGTGGTATGTCGCTTTAGCAAAATGGCACTTTTCATCCCATGCACAAAGACTACTACAGTAGAACAAACACCGAAACTCTACTTTCGGCATGTCTGGCCCCATTTTGGCCTCCCAAGCACTATCATCTCAGACATAGATTCTCGCTTCCTCGTCACATTTTGGAAGACAATATGGGCACTATTGGGGTGCCACCTCAAGTTTTCTACTGCGTTCCATCCTCAAACGGATGGCCAAACAGAGGTTGTCAACATGGTCTTGGTTCATGCTCACTGAACTCACTTTGGGTACAGCAAACAATGGGACAATTACTTTCACATTTTACAACATAGCTAGAACAAGGGAACACATTATTCTATAGGGTTTTCACCTTTTGAAGTCTTCTTGGGTGTAATGTACCCCAAATTTACCAAATAAATTTTTTTTTCTAGGTGAATTAAAACTTCTTTACTCTGTTATACTTTATTTGTTTACAAGTATAATTGTCACCATCGGGATACGATGTAAGCTTAAACATCTTTACAAGCAACTAAGACAAGGTGGTCAACCTTTCCATTAAGTTGTTCCTATTACAATCATTTAGTACATGTGATAACACTTGTCGCAATAGGTTAAGGTTTAGACTATTCATGAAACTATGATCTGGTTATGTCATACAGTCTAAAGTAACTCTAGACTACATGGTTTGTACCTTTATCAAGGGGTCCACAAATGTGTTTCACTAAAGCTCCACTTTTAAAACAGTCTTATTACTCTCCACTTCATATCCAAATGAAGGATTACTTCAAACTTTATAACAAAAATCCCATACATTCAAGTCTCCTTTTCTTTATTATAACCCCTATAATTCCATATCTCAAAAATTATTTAGTCGTTCATGTTAGATACAAAACCCATTACCATAAATTTCCTATATCTAAAGTTATACAAGGGAACGTATTTTATTGAGTTTATATAAATGAAAAATTGTATGTCTTACCTAAGGTGTTTAACCTTATTCGCATACAGGTCTCCTTGCAACAACTATACCCTAACTGTAAGCGCACTCTAACTGTCACCAGTAGTGGACGTTCTTGTCAGTTTTCTTTGTTAAGGATGTTAACACAATAGTTATCAGAAACTAACACACACCAATTGAAAAACGACAGGTTCAAACGAATAATGATGTTTAACATTGGAGTTGGAATCCCATCTAGCATGACAAGTCATAAATCTAATGCTTATTGTCCAGCATGAAACCTCCCACCTTACTGACAAGGATTGGCACTAACAGTGTTATTGGCTCGATTCAATGCGTAGTTAATACATGTCTGTAAATAATATTGAATTCTCTGGTTGAAAGTTATGAGGCTCCTACACTATACTAGTTCTAGGTTATCGTGACCAATGTGGATATGCCATGCGTGTTTATTCACATGTCCAGTGTACTCCAATCATCCCTTCACCATCACTCTATGATATGAGAGTCTCCTGGGTAATCTAATGTCTCATTTTTCCTTTTGGCTCTTTTCATTTGCAAGAAAACACTTAGCGTTAAACACTGAAACTCTTCTCTATGTGAAGGCCGATGACATGGTGAATCCTACTCTGTATAAATCAATAAGTGTCTACACGACTGTCTGGTTCCCTCCTCTATCCGGGTAATTCCACAATCGACTTTACCCTTAATCTATATGTAGTAAAGTGGTAGTTTTCGGGAAGGGTTAATTGTAGTGGTGATTTTCTATGCAACTATTATCCTTTACAGCTTCTGGTTAAGGTTCCTCCCTTTTTTCTACAATGATCTTTAAACCCACTTGTGGCATCTTGTATGTGTAAATACATGTCATTGTTCTCTGTGTATTATACTATGTATAGATCTTGCATTTGTAAGGAGGCAAGGATGGCATGAATTCCCGAACCCTCGATTATTAAAGCTGAGAAAGTGCCTCCCTGGACTTACTGGGATTCATTTCATTTTAAATCCACGGCGTAATGTTATAAAGGAAAGAGCCCCTATGTTTGTAACGAGATTATTCTTTCCCATAATGCACACATGTAGTAACCTATCTATGGTATCCTTTTGTTTACTTCTCATATAATTTATACAAGAAATTCAAGGTCGTCAGACCTCTCTTGATGTAATTAATTTAATTTCCAGGTTTTATATTCTGGTATAGAATTCACCCTAAGTTCACTGTTCCTAAAAATTTGTGGTTAAGATAGTAGGTTAAAAAATGTATTTCGGGTTCCGTTTGAATGCTCGGTTCTTGTCTGTGTGTTCCTTATCATAAATTTGTAAGCTTAAGAATTATGATACCAGAGTCCTGTAACCCTATCTGTAATTCTGAGCTGGGAAATAATGCCTCTGTGTGACATGCGTTGTACTACAGAAACTCTTTGTGGTTTATCAAATATTAGATGTTTTAGAAATGTTCTACCCATCATTCATTTTAAGGTCCACTCCTCCCCTTCAGGCTATGGACAGTTCACTCAGCGTCGTTGATGGGAAAAACACCCCACGCCAACCTCAAGCTAAATATTAACCTGTTGTTGACTCTTTTATGTTAAATTTCATGGATTCTTCCCTAAACATTGCTTTATCTTCCATATTTAGTTTCGTCGATTTGTTTCCTAACATTGTTTACTAATACCTCGATTCCCTCTTTTAGGGCTTAATCGTTTTCGAGGAACGGATACACGCATTCACCTCACTCGAAAGGTATTCGAGTTCCGGGTTTCGATATCTGATTTTACTTCTCAGGTTCTGTTTTATTGAGTGGCACAGGATCCACCTTAGGGTACTTATGATAACCCTTAGAACCTAGGTTCCATAGATAAACGGTTTTCTTATATCTTAAATTCCTTAATGGAATATACAAAGGGGAAACCCTATATTGTATAATTTTTGCGATTTACCAGTATGATAACATGTGTTGCATGAAATATTAAATATAACAGGTAGCATGTATTAAGTATATCACTAAAATTTGTTGAACACCCTCTATAACAGGTAGCATGTATTAAGTATATCACTAAAATTTGTTTTTGGGTTTGCTGTAGTGTAAAAGGACTGTACTTTATACTCCTTTGATAGAATCAGATTAATGGAAAATACTTGAAATCTCAAGTGATTCAAAAGTCGATAACAGTTTTTTGTGTTATGCATATTAATCAGTTTATGCAGTTCCATGCATTTAATCATGCCTCGATATATATTTATATATATGTTCCTAATCATCTTCAGAACTTTGTTTGACTTTGTGAAGGTCCAGTTTCCATAAGAGAAAGCATATATATATACATCTACATATATGGTAAGGTTTATGAATTAACACAACAATATTTCTATTTTCTTTAACTAGAATGCATATCCTATATACATATATTTACATAACTCAACTTCATCACAGCTAAAACTTCACAATAGATTTCTTAAATTTACTCAATGAATAAAATCAAATTGTAAAGGCTTACTCTACAATTCATTTCATTCTACCACCTATTAGTCAACAAAGCCATTCAACAAGGAAATAAGTAGATGTACATATCTGAACAAAGTGTTGGAACAACAAATGGAACAACCAAGTTCCACCCAACTATAGAACAAAACAACCAAACTACTTGCTCTGTTTACCCCCTAGCCTAACCATGAATCCATAAGGGTGAACTCCAATGCTCCTCTTTTGCTATAGTCCTCTTTCAGATCAGAAATTCCCCTTGCCTCACACTCAAAATAGTGCTCATAAAAGCAAGTGATATCCTTTGTCTAGCATACTAAGAAATGTCCTGCCTCCTCCCATATGATGTATATGCAAAATCATCTAGTGCCTAGGTCTTTTCCCCCCATTGGGAATTTTCGAAGCTTTACAAATTCCTGATTTTCATGTGTTGTTCATGGCCAAATTCCTCATTTTCCACTTGTAAAATTCATCCCTGAGGTAGTTCAAGCATGTTCCCCACTCATGGAGTCATGGTCAATTGGTTTCAACCTGGCTGCTCCATTTGTCCTTCAACAATTAATATAAAAAATATTTTTCTTTTACAAGTGTCATAGTCAAAGAGTTGGTTGGGCAAATCAAATCTTTGCCCAACAGTCACAATAATTAATTACAATTAATCAAATTCCAAATTCAGAATTTCCATAAATGGCAATAATTTTCCAAATATGAATTTTCCAAAAATGAAAATAAATTCCTAAGTGCATACTGACTTTAATAATTAATTATTTTGGGGGGATATTACATCCCCTCCCCCTTCAGTACAAAACTTTCCTTAGTGTTCATTCCTTTCTCAGAACAGGGTTGGATAAGATTTCTCCAAATCTTCCTGCAATTCCCAAGTGGCCTCCTCATGACTAAAGTGCTTCCATTGCACTTTAACCAGGGCGATGGATCTGTTTCGTAATATCATTTCTCTCCTATCCAGAATGCGTAGAGGTTCCGCTTGGAACTCTCCTTTTGGTTCCACCTGCACCACATTCCAATCGATCATGTGAGTAGGATCATGAAGATATTTTTTTAACAAAGAAACGTGAAATACATTATGAACTTTCAAATTTACAGGAAGTGCAAGTTGATATGCCATGGATCCAATTTGAGCTAAGATCTAGAAGGGCCACAAAACCTAGGCACCAACTTTGAACAGTTTCCTAGCTTTAATGAACTTCTTCTTGCTTTGACTTTTAAATACATGTGATCTCCAACTTGAAATTCCTAGTGTCTTCTTTTCAGATCTGCATAACTTTTATATTTGTCCTGTGCCTCCTTTAAATTATACTGTACTTTTCTTACCATATTCTCCATTTCCTGGAGCATTTATGGTCCCACCATGAGTCTATCAACTAGGTTATCCCATCTAATCGGAGTTGTACACTTTCTGTCGTATAGTACTTTGAAGGGTCTCATCTTAGTCGATGTTTGATAACCATTATTGTACACAAATTCCACCAAGTGAAGGTATTCCTCCCACTTAGTTGGTTTCGTCCTTACATACATTCGTAGCATATCTTCCACAATTTGGTTGGTTCATTCAGTCTTCCCATCCGTTTGTGGATGGTATCTTGTGTTGAAATTCAAGTTAGTATTCAACCCTGCAAACAAGTCTTTCCAAAATGTAGATGTAAATTTGACATCTTTATCTGAAATCACCATTTTAGGAATACCACGCAATCTAAAAATTTCCATCATAAATATTTCAGCGATGTTAATATCTTTATAAGTAGATTTCACAGGAATAAAATGTGTAGACTTTCTAAGTTTATCAATTACTAACATAATTGAGTCATTTTGTTTTTGAGTTTTAGGCAAACCTGTGATAAAATCAAGTGAGATAGTCTCCCACTTCCATTCCGGTGCAGGTAGAGGTTGTAACAAGCCAGTTGGGTGCTGGTTTTCAGCCTTCACCTGTTGACAATATAGGCACTTAGATAAGTATGTTGTTGTCTCTCTCATATTAGGCCAATAAAACAACTTCGTCAATGCTCTTACCATTTTATGGTATCTCAGATGACCAGAATATGGCTTCTTGTGTACTTCATCCAAAATTGTTAGCTTTAATTCAGTAGAATCTGGTCTGTACAACTTGTTTTTGAATCTTAGTAATCCATTTCTATCCAAACTCAGATCTGTTCTGTCTAAATTTTATGCAATATTTTGTAAATCTGCCACTATTTTGATGTATTTTTCGTCATTATCCCTTGCAGCTTGTATCCTTTGCTCAAAGTCTCTTTATGCCCTGCTAATGTTTATCTCAAACAGGCCATGAATTCTTCTACTTAAGGCATCTTCCACTTTGTTTTCCTTACCCTTGATGTGTCTTACCTCGAAATTGAATTCGCTCAAGAAGGCTAACCATCTTTCTTTCCTTGCATTAAGATGTGGTTGACTAAAAAAAAAATTCACACCACTGTTATCAGTTAGAAACATAAATTTTCTGCCCATTATATAGTGTAGCCAATTTTTTAATCCCAAGATCTACCACCATGTCTAACATAGGAGAGGTATGGTTGATTTTTTGTCATTTCCTTTCTTGATTTTGAAAAAAAAAATTAGTCATAGGTTATGGATGCAAATATCAATGGCATTGAAAACTTATTAGCAAGGTTCAATATATATAATTAATACTTAAATCTAAATCTCTCAATAATTCATCAATCTTGTATATGTTTTTTTCAAGTTCAATGTAAAGATAACACAATTTTTCTTTGGTTTACACAAAATTATGTTAATGATTTTGTAGGGATAAAATAACATTGTTGTTTGTAATAAGTTATTCATAAGTTCACTTATTAAATTGACTTATTGATCTGCAATGCATATTAAAAAATGGAACCCAGTGACAATGTTAACTGTCCATTTGCAGACCAAGGAGAGAAAAACCCCAACCACCCAATATCAACACTGAAATTGAGGAGGGGTTTGATACATTAATAACACTTGTAGATCAGTTAAGGGGAACTAGAGAACCAAGTAGAGTGTCCTTGGCTACTTCATTGGATGTCATTGTGAGGTCCATTGCAAGTGCCCAAGGGGAATTAAATTCTATTTTCAATTATAAGGAAAGAATGTTTGAGTACTATAGCACTGGATTTGATAGAAACCAACTTAGAGACTTGAAAATTTCTAAACAACAACTGTTTTCTATTTTTAGGGATCCTCGAAATGGACAAGAACTTTAACACCCCAGGTTTTGAACCCCCATTTTAAATAATGCATTGTTACAATGTTGAGAGGCCAGAGTGCCCAAAGAATTATTAAAAGGCCAGTGTGCCCAAGACATGTAATATTTTTATCATTATTAATAATAAATACATGGCGGGCTTCTAGACGGACAAGGACTAGAGTTATAGCGGGCTATTATTCTACAAGAGAGGGGGCTTGAGGGGCTAAGTGTTTATTCCTATTCTAATTACCCTTTTTTTCTAAGGGAGGGGATCGTTTATGCGAGCTTCTTGGGGAAGGCCAGGAGGTTCTTGATTCCCCCCGAAATTACTTAAACTCGCTTCTGGTCTGATGGGGGGGTTGGTTGTTATCTCGTTTTATCCTTCATTTCTACATTCACAACAGTCTATCCCTCATGCACTTTCATGCATGCACCTCCATGCACCCACTTACCCGTTCAATGATCCATCTGTCATCCACATCTTGGCTTGGGGAAAAGGAGTCGAAGTGCTGAATATTAGACACAGGATAGTTTGTTGTAGTGGTCGTTGGTATGATCTAGCTGTGACCTGAGGCCACATGTCTGGGATGCGTTGGTCTGTGTCCAACATTGCTCACAACTACGAGTCCTGAGAGTTCCAACATTGATATTCTAGACCAGTTGCATTGGAGCCCAAATAAGGAGAAGGAATGCATGAGGGACTGCATGGTAGAGAAGGGTGGAGGTTCGTTCTCTCGGGTGGTGCAAGCTGGGTATAAAAGAGATGGGTCCTTGGATTACTGTCAAAGCTGGGAATCTTGTGAGAGCTTGGGTGCTAACTGGTTTGGGAAGCCAAGTAACACTCTGGAACCGTCCTTGTGGATTCATATCCCTAGCTCGGGGGTGACGTTGTTGTTGAGATTTGGAACAGTAGTGTCTATGGTTGGGTGGAACGTCCTTGGTCTGCAACCAGTTGGTGTCATCTTTCATAAAGATAAGTGCTCTCTGTTATGGTATCATTTACATGTATATGAATGTATTTCCATTGTGTATATTTAATTATCATTTAATTGAATCTTTAGACTATGCATGCTTGCTGGATATTGTTGTGCAAGTTGTTAAAGCCTTTTCTTTTATGCATCCTTAAATTTTAAAAGGTGTCTATAAGAGAAAGAAGTCCAAGGGCGGGCTTCAAGGTAACATTCCCCGGCCTGTGGGTGGCTGGGGTATGTTACAGTTTGGTATCAAAGCTTCTGGTTGAAATATTGGGCTGGTATGGGCCGAGTTTGATGGTTAGAGTCTTAGGGTTGAGATCGAATTCTGACCGTGGAGTTGAAAAGATCAGGAGGAATGGAATTGTAGAATATACGTGGGATATAGAACATTAGAGATCCGTGTAAGGGGTTTGAAGTATCGTGACTGTCCCCTTTGAATTCGAGAGAGATCGCCACTGTAGGATCAAGAAAGATCTGGGATCGTTGGATTGGAGGACAGGTGAACAGGGGTCGTCCGATGAAAAGGAAGCAAGGGTTAAGGTTACAACCATCAAATCCCATGGGAGACGGAGATCAACGGACAAGAGGCATTATGGGGAACCAAGTTGCATGGGAGATAATTTCCCAAGGCGGTCTCACAATCCAAACCGTGACTTCCACAAGGGGTTATGTGACAGCCTCAGGATAATTGCGGGGTGAAAAGAGGGTTACTCCAAACCACTGATAAATTCCCCCGCAAATTGAATGGCATGCAGTGATGTGACAGGTTAGGGCTCAAACATTGAAACTCCCAAATCCCAGAGAGCCGGAGACCCGAAGTAAACGTCGATTATTGGATCGTGCGAAGTAGATCCTAACTGTGAATTGCCAAGCGGTTATGTGTCAACATATTAGTAACTCCAGAGGAATTTGTTCAAGAGGTTTTCAGTTGAGATTTGAGACTCCCAAAGCCCGGAGAGCCGGAGAGCCAAAGTAAATCTCGATCGTCTGATCATCCTAGAGGATCTTAGCCATTGATCTATTGAGAGCCACGCATCACCAGATCCAGGGCTTCAGATAAAAGCTAGTGGGGCTAGATAAGTTTTGAAATTTGAGATTTTCGAAGTATGAAGACCCGAAGTAAGCCTCAATCGTCAGATTAAGGATGACACGTGGTGCGGATCCATGGACTCTGGGTGAAGACCCGAAGTGAATCTTAGTCATCTGATGCAGGAGGACACATGGTGACAAATTGGTCAATTCGGGAACATGGAGTTTGGGAGAATAGGAAGTGTCCTCGCATGGAAACTCTCGAAGTACCAAAGCCCAAAGAGTCGAAGTGATGGGGCACGATGACATCACCAGGAGGTGATGTGGACCCCAAAATTTTAGAAGTGATGTGGCTTGCGGATGCCACCTGGGATGATGTGGACACATGGGATGTGTGCCACATGTCAGTAAGTTTTGAGCATTTTGAGTATTGAAAATTCAGTCAGAACATGACACGTGTCACCCGCTTGATTGGGCCACGTGTCTGCTTCCAGTATGTCGCCACGTGGTGATAGATCATGCAGTCCAAAGACTAGGCACTCTAGAGGGGAAATATGTGACAGGTTCCATTGGGTCAAAAAATCTCGAAGGCCCAAGTACGTATCGACCATTGATTCCAGAAGACACACATCGAAGGATCGTCGAATTCGGGTAAAATCACTCTGGGAGAAAGTGGAAGAGGAAGGTTTGAAACTTCCAAAGCCAGAAGAGCCGAAGTGATTCACAACCACTAATTTGTTGGAGGACACCTGTCGGTAGATCATGAAATCCAGGTAAAAGAGTTTTAGGAGGAGGCAAGTGAAGAAAGTTGAGACTCCTAAAGTGTGGAGTCCCGAAGTGGATCTCGATCGTTGATTGTGAAAGAGGACGAGGACTGTTGATCCGGTCTTGGCTAAAAGTTCTGAAGTCACGAAGCTCTAGTAAAACTCTTTTTCAGCTAAGCGTAGGGTCATGGCCGTGGTCATTTGCATATTGGGAGCTAAGGGAAGGAGGGATAAGAGCCGAATTGGTTGTCTTCAAGACAAAAAAGTGATAAGGAAGGATTTAGCCATAGTTTCTAGTTTTGGTCACCTGGGAAGGTGGTTTCAAGGAAGCGCCTGCACAGGATGAGATTCTGTGTCGACCAAGGATAACAGGACACTGCTTTTTTTTGAAGAATGGGGATATGATCTCCATGAAAAAAAAAAAAAGAGACTTGTAGCATGGTTTGACAATTTTATTTATCATATGCATAATTCTAACAAAATGGTCTCTTGCACATTCTGCAGAATTAAGGGGCTTAAGAACATCAACTCAAGATGCGTATTGAGGAAATGGAAGAAGGTGAGGGAGCCTCCATTCATGATAAGGAGGTCGAAGGCTAGAATACTAGAGTTGGTAATGCAGAGACAAAGTCCAATGGACACAAGGGAGAAGGAGAGCAGGAAATGCTACTAGAAACAGTAAGAATCTTGAAGATGGAAGTGCAGAGCTACAAAGTAGACAATGAGAGACTGAAGAGAGAGAAACATCAAATAAATGCTCGAGTGTTGCAAAGCTTAAATCAGTTGCAAATACAAATGAAGAAGGGATCAAACTCAAGACAAGAGGAAGAAGACAGGTGCTAGGAAAGAAGGGATGATCGTGGAAGAGTTGGTTATTCCAGAAGTGCTAGAAAATATCATGGACACCACTCACCTCCTTACCCATAAAGAAGGTTTTATGCATTAGAAGATCCCATAAGTAGTCCATAGGTGTCTCTTGTTAGACACCAGAGAAGAAAACAAGAGATAGATAGTTTTCAAGGAGAGATGAGGAAGCTCAACACACCTTCCTTCGATGGTGAAAGAGAAGGGAAGATGATGTCGAAGCATGGTTGCTTGGACTCAGGAGATATTTTCAGTTGCATAACTATTCGTCCAACCTAGAAGCCAGGATTTCCACCTACCATTTACACGAGAAAGCTACAATGTGGTGGACCAACTGAAGCAAGTGTAACATGTTAATGAAAGTAGGATCACTTGGAAGTAGTTCAAGAAGTACTTCCAGAAGGAGTACCTCTCAAAGAATTTCTATGACAAGAAAATGTAGGAGTTCTTTGAAATCAGGTTGGGAAGCATGACTATGGAAAAGTACGAGAATAATTTCTTGGTATTGTTAAAGTATGTCAGGTTCATTGGTGACAATAAAGTGAAAATACAAAGATTTCTAAGTGGAATGCCAACCTTTTATAAGGAAAAGATCAAATATGATGAACCCAAGACCTTGACTGGGGCCATAAGGAAGGATAAATACCCGTATGAGCAAGGCCAGGGAAGAGAATCCCTGCAGAAATCTTGGAAGGACAAGAAGAATTCTAAGTCCAATCAGAGAAGGAAAGGATTCAAACCTCCCTTCAATAGGAATGAGCCTAATAGAAATCATCAAGATCAATATGCTAAGGGCAATTTCAAGAAAGAAGATTCCTTTGGAAAAAGGTGAAGACCACCAATCCAATGCTAGGGATGCAAGGAACATCACCTGTATAAGGATTTCCCACACAGAAAGGACAGATTGAGGATTGTGCACAACATCCAAGAGGCTACAAAAGTCGAAGATATGGGAAGAATCTATGCAGCTTTAGATGATCGACAAACATAGTACCAGTCCAATATGATTGAGGTGGAAGGTAAGATCATAAATCAACCTGTTTCTATTTTGATTGATTTAGGAGAAATTCATTTCTACATTGATCCTAAGATAGTGGATAGTTACATTTGGAGAAAAGTAAACTTGGAAAAGCAAGTTTGGTTCAGTTAGCCACTGGAACCAAAAGAAGAATCCATGATATGGTCAGAAGTTGTTCCATAAGTCTTAATGGTGTCTTATGATATTCTTATTGGAATGGATTGGTTGGACAAGAATCATGTTGTCCTAGATTGTCATAACAAGACATTTACATGTCTTTATGGAAATGAAAAAAATATCACCGTGAGAGGAATTCCAAGACCCATCTCTATAAGGGAGATTTTATCCTTACAGCTAAAATGATGTTTTAGCAAGGGATGTCAATTGTATGTATCTCATGTGGAATAGCCATATAATACAAAGGGGCCAAGCCTCAAAGATTTCTCGGTACTACATAAATTTGAATATGTATTCCAAGAAATACCCAGATTGCCACCAAGAAGGGAGAGAGATTTCTCAATTGATTTAGTGCTAGGAGTTGCCCCAGTGTCAAAAACACCTTACAGAATTAGCACACCAGAGTTAAAATAATTACAAATGCATTTGGAAGAATTGTTGAATAAAGGGTGCATATGTCCAAGTGTTTCACCTTGGGCAGCACCAATACTTTTTGTCAAAAAGAAGGATGGAACCTTGAGGCTGTGTATTGAATTCCAATAGCTGAAAAAGTACACTATAATGAACAAGTATCCTCTACCCTGAATTGATGACCTCTTTGATCAACTAAGAGGAGCAAATATATTTTCAAAAATTGACCCGAGGGAAGGATACCACCAGGTAAGAATCAAGGAAGAAGACATTCATAAGACAACCTTTAGGACCAGGTATGGGAATTATGAATTTGTAGTGGTTCCATTTGGATTGACCAATGCACCAGCTGTATTCATGTGCTTAATGAATGACATATTCATGAATTATTTGGATAAGTTTGTCATAGTATTCCTCGATGACATACTTATCTATTCTAAGTATGAAGAGGAGCATGAACATCACTTAAGACTGGTATTTCAAGTACTGAGAGAACATCAGTTGTATGCCAAGTTGAGTAAGTGTTCTTTATATCAAAAGAAGATCCATTACTTGGTACACATTATTTCAGAACAGGGCATAGCTGTAGATCTAGAGAATATCGAAGCCATTAGAGGATGGCCAACACTCAGAAATGTGCCAGATGTCATATATTTTATGGGATTAGATGGATAATATAGAAGGTTCATAGTAAGGTTCTCTAAGATTGTTCATCCCATCACTTCTTTTCAAAAGAAGGGAACTAAATTTGAATGGAAACTCAAGTGTGAAAATAATTTTAATCTGTTGAAGGAATTACTTACTAGTGAACCTATGTTAAAGATTGCTAACCCAAATGAAAGTTTTGTGGTATGTACAAACACATGTAAGGAAGGACTTGGGGGAGTCCTCACACAAAATGGACATGTCATTGGATATGAGTCCATAAATATTAAGGAACATGAGAGGAACTATGCCATGCATGACTTGGAACTTGCTTCCATTGTTCACGCCTTGAGGATGTGGAGGCATTATCTCATGGAGAAGAAATTCGAATTAAGGACATACCACATTGGCCTGAAGTATATTTTTGAACAACCGACCTTGAATGACAGGAAAACAAGATGGCTGGAATTTTGAAGTGAATATGACTTCGATATCAATCATATGAAGGGAAAGGAGAATAAATTCGTCGGTGCACTTAGTAGAAGAGTGCATTTCATGCATGCTATTGCTGTCAGTATGCATCAGTCAGACTTGAAGAGAAAATTTTTGGATAGTCTTGTTATAGACCAGCATTCCCTACAGGTAAAGGAAAACTTACAACAAGGATATGTACAACAAAAAATAAAGGAGTATGAGATAAAGGAAGATGGATTACTTGTGCATAAAAACATAATCTATGTTCCTAGTTTTGGAGAACTGAGGAATTTGGTATGGAAGGAAATGCATGATGTTCCTTATGCTAGACATCCCGGTTACCAGAAAACAATTACAGTAGTAAGAAGCCAATTCTTTTGGCCGGGAAGGAAGAAGCATGTTGATGATTACATCGCTCGATGTATGGAATGTCAGAAGGTGAAGGCTGAGCATAGGCACCCAATGGGTTTGTTGTAGCCATTGCTAATCCCATAGAAGAAATGGGAAGTTATCACCATGTATTTCATCATAGGATTACCCAGAATGAATAAGCAACATGATTCGATCATGGTGGTGGTTGAAAAATTAACAAAGGCCAATCATTTTCTGCCTGTGAAGATAACACATACAACGACTAATATTGCAGAAATTTTCATGAAGGAAATTGCTAGGTTGCATGGGTTACCTAGGAAAATTGTCTCTGACAGAGATACAAAGTTTACCTCCAATTTCTAGAGGGGATTGTTTAAAGGATTTAGCACAAATCTAAACTTTAGCACAACATATCATCCTAAGATAGATGGGAAAATAGAGAGAGTCAGTCGAATAATTGAAGACATGCTGAGAATGTATGTGATGGATAAGTCATATAAGTGGGAAGATTACTTACACTTGGTTGAGTTTGCATATAATAATGGGTATCAAGATTCATTGAGAATGAGCCCATTTGAAGCCTGTATGGTAGGAAATGTGATACTCCAGTAAACTGGGACAACCCAGTAGATAGAGTGGTACTTGGGCTCGAGTTTATCAAGGACATGGAAGATGAGGTGGTCAAGATCAAGCAGAATTTAAAGGTAGATCAGGATAGACATAAAGTTTATGCAAAAAAGAACATGATAGATAGAGAGTTTAAAGTAGGGGAGCATGTACTTTTGAAAGTGAAGCCCAAGAAAATCTCTTTGAAATTGGGTAGCTGTACAAAGATGGCATCTAGATTATGTGGTCCATTTGAAATATTGGACAGAATAGGGTCAGTTTCATACATGCTTGCATCTCCTGCTTCCATGAATGTGCATAATTTATTTCATGTCTCTTTACTAAAGAAATATGTACATGATCCTAATCATGTTATTGATTGGCATCTGATTCAGGTAGAGACATAGGGAGATTTTCAGGTTCAACCAGTGTGGGTATTGGACACACTAGCATATTTGGGCCATTTTGCAACGTCTATTTTGACACTATTGCGATGTTATGTTGTTGATATGGCGACAAATCTGGAGTCTCTAAAATGTTGGTTTATGTGACATGGAATTTTCGACGAACTTGAACAAACATCACAAAAGAGACAATATAGGCAAACAATGTGAAACCAACATTCATCTAAATTTCGACAACAAATTTTATAGCAAAACCAATGCATCAATAGAAGTTGTTGCTGCATATGTGAAGACAAATTTTCATTGTTTATATAGCTAAACCGTCAGATCAATAGAAGTTGTCGTTTCCTATGTGACAATAACTTTTTGTTGTTTATATAGCTAAACCGTCGCATCAATAGAAATTGTCATCGCATAGGCGACACCAGCTTTTCGTTGTTTATATAGCAAAACCATCGCATCAATAGAAGTGTTTGTCGCCTATGCGACGACAACTTTTTGTTGTTTATATAGCAAAACTGTCACATCAATAAAAGTTGTCGTCGGATATGTGACGCCAACTTTTTGTTGTTTATATTGCTAAACCATCGCATCAATAGAAGTTGTTGTCGCATAGGTGACGACCAAAATTTATTTAGAAAAAAAATAAAAATTTATTTTGGGCATCAATTTTGATATTAATATTAATATTACCATAATAGACTTAAGACTAGTCTATTATATGAAATTTCACAATCATTCACATGATAAGTTTCAAAGGCCTAACTAAAATATGTTTCTCTCTTTAATAAATATTATTGGTTTAACATCAATCAAACTCATTCATAGTATCCCTAAGACAAATTCCTCTTACCAGACATGTACAACACCATGGATGAAAGGTATCTTCACTTTTAAACATGACAATCCTTAGGAACAAGGTTAATACATTTAAACCCATATACACTAAATAAAGGTAAGGATCATCAATCTATCAACCTCTTAACCTTCTAGGTAAACAACCCATCAATCAATAGGCCATTGAACATGTGAATCAATAATGAATAACATTTATACATGTCAAAACCTCCAAAGGGTGGACAACATTAAGTATTGATGCTAATACCAATAAATGATCAAATATAATCACTTACATCAATATTAGACATATTCATACTGGTTACAAAATAATCTCTAATCAACAACTTCATATAGTTATGAATATGAAGGAAAAAACTAGTTTCACTTATTCAATAATAATCGGTTATGTTAATATGGCATCAAAAACACTATCATTCACTATGATTTAGCCCATATAGGTCCATGTTGCCCACCTCTAGTATTAATATTTTAGGCTACAATTTTAATATTAATATTAATATTACCATATCCTCCAAGTGGAACATGGTTTCTCCTATAATTCCTTGGATAATGGGTGTTGGGCTCCGGATTTGTAACATTTTCTTGCTGGTTCTTGAAGACATTGTTCACTCTCCTGAAGACTTTTGTTAAGCAAATGGCATTCTTTCTGTGCTATTCATACTCTTTTACACATATATGTTCCATTTTATACAGAAACCATGAAGTGCTTCCAAAGCCACAAATGAGCGAAGAATTCAACTATAAATGCAACAATAATCCTCTTCTGCGGAGAATAGCTGAACTTTGCAAGAATGCAGGGTGTTGGCTT
>ML796782.1:782751-792779 GCA_009831015.1 Picea engelmannii | reverse complement strand
AAAATAGGGTAGATTGAGTGGGTTTCTACCAGTAAAATGATTCATGAGTTTGAAATGGTAAATAATCACCCTATTATATCTGCCTTCGCAAGTTATATAGACCATAATGGATTTTAGTAATTGTTTCCATTTCTCTTCAAGGAAAGACACAAGAATGTCTTTCTTCCATATCAAATCCTTGCGTTCTGGTTTTAAGTAAGACCTGAATTCAACATTCTTTGTGACAATGATTTTAAACCATTTTTCTTCAGTCCTGGGAAGCTCTGTCACCTCGTCTATGAGGGCTTCATCCACCTTGAATTCATATCAACTTATGACTGCTTTCCTTCCATTGAAATTCAGGGCAAAGGCTTCTACCACTTGCTGGTCAGAACTCTGTAATTTTTTACAAAAATTATAGCAACCTGCGTCCCTAAAAAGTTGGCATACCTCTAGGTGTGATTCCAAGTAACTGATATCATTGAGATCTTTCCTCAGAGTTGATCCTCCTTTCTTCATTTGTTGCAATGCTCCTGTACACCTGCGATTGAAAATCAGATTTTGGGGAAAAGTTACACAACATAGACTTAGGGAGATTCGACTCGGCTATGAAAGGGACGAGAAAAATGAGGCGAGCATCATATCATGGCGCTGATTACAAGGGATGAAAAAGAGCATCTTGTGATTTGGAACAATCATGGTTGATGGTTGATGACTGAAAGGTATGTAACCATGTAGTTTGATGAAACAACGATCCGAAAAGATTCACTATATCATGCAGAGATCAACTCCTGGTCATGAATGGTTTGTTCTCATGTCTTTTCGGTGTCTAATTGCAATTATAAAACTTCAAACCTGACAATTTAAATGTGTGAAAGGACATGCTGAATCCTCCCCTACTCCTGCAATTTCAGTGGCTAAAATAGCCCTGAATTTCTTTGTTTAAGTTGCTGAAAGCTAAGGCTTTCAGTGGTTAATGAACAATCGAAATGTTCCCCCAAGACACTGAAACCTGAGATCTGAATTAGATCAAATAAGAACTAAAAAAAAGTTTATTCTAACTTTATTAAATGCATAACGCTCTAAAAAATGAGCTTTAAAAATTTAAAAATGTATTTTTCTTAAAAGACATCCTACCACCTAAAATGAAATAAACTGATTGATTTATTTGAGGAGATAACATTAGATCCTATTGGGGGTGAAAGCCTCCCCGTGAGGTTTCAAGAACCACAGAGCCAATGCCTTTCCCGTAAAACAAAAATTCAAACTTATCTACTAGTGCTTCCATTGGGCATGGAGTTATTTTGCAAAAACAAAAACTAAAAATAAAATTTACAATGACAAGGATTTGAAGCCTTAGATGAAATGGAGTTTTAGAAAACGCCCATTGAATGGGCCACCACACATTTCTTCACCTTCCAGACTTTGTAAAATGAAGGCATTGTTGTGTTGTACTTGAGTTATCATGAAAGGACCGGTCCACAAAGAGTCAAACTTGCCGTGCTTGCCTTTATCTTATCTGAGAGCATCCCATTTCAGAACTCAGTCACCAACCTGAAAGTTCTCCACCTTTTCTTTTCTATCAAAAGTATCCTTGATCCTCTTTTGATGAGCTTCTGATTTATCCACCAGCTGGTCTTTGACCTGCTGCAATTCTACCAAGTCAAGCATTCTTCTCACCATATCATTTGATTCAGTTTGTTCTTCTTGAAAGAACTTAGCCACTGGCAGAACTAGATGAATGGGGAAATGGCATCTGTGCCATAAACCAATTTTAAAGGAGAAGTTCCTATAGATTTCTTAATAGTCACTCTGTCGGCCCAAAGAGCAAACTTTAGTTTAGAATCCTAGCTCTTTTGATTCTCCTCCAACAACTTTTTGATGATTCTGACTAGACTCTTATTGGATGACTCGGAAAGGCCATTGCCTTGAGGGTAGTAGGAAGTAGAGTGTACCAATTAAATGCCCATTGACTTACACATGTCAACCAATGCATCAGCTTTGAAGGCTGTTGCATTATCTGTCACTAGCCTTTTTGGGCAACCAAATCTGATCATAATGTTTTCATAGAGAAACTTCATGATGATCTAATGAGTGGCATTTCTAGCGGGGTTTTCCTCTATCCACTTGGTAAAATAGTCAGTGGCTACCAGGATATGCTTATGCTGACCACTAGATGAAGGATTAATCTCGCCTATGAAATCTAAGCCCTACTGCTGAAAAGGACTGTTCACTACAATAGGTCTCAGGGGTAGATATTTTAGTTGTTGCTTTCCTGTGAATCTTTGGAACTTATCACAAGATTTCACAAAGGTGCACACATCTGAAAAAATAAAAGGCCAATAATTCCCAGCCCTTAGGATTTTATGAGATGTGGTCTTCCAATAATGATGGCCTCCACAAATAATTGAATCAAACTGATGCATGACTTTAGTTGATTCATCTTTGTCTAAACATCTCAGTAGTAAACTGGTAGAATCTTTCCAATACAAAATATTATCATTAATGCAGAATTTAATTGCTCTGAGCTGAAGGGCTCGAGCTTGAGTCATGCTAAGTTCAGGAGAAACCTCCAAATTCTGTAAAAAATGAACAATACCTGAATACCACTCACATGAAGACAAATTCTCGGCCACCTGATGGATGCCATGTTTCTCTTCTGCTGCTACCCTTGTCTGCAAACTTGCTGAACTTTCCCCAATGAAATTTATGTCCAAAAGAGCACAGTTCTCTTTTGTCATGAGCTTGGCAAGGCCTTGGTGTTTTACCAACTTAGTGGGCTTCACTTATATGTCAAATTCAATCAACTTTGTGATCCATTTAGCTGTTTTTCCATCAATATCAGTTTGGGTCAAGACATCCTTCACAGAGGCTGAAGAAACATAGGCAACAACCTTTGCATGGAGGATATAAATTCTAAAAGCTTTTAATGAATTAATGAGAGCATAGGCTTGTTTTTCTATAGGATCATACCTTAGTTCAACATCCCTGAGTGATTTGTTGAAGAAATCCACCAGGTGATCAAGACCTTCATCATCTTTTTGTCACAAGACTACTGCCACTATGTCATAGGAAGCAAAAGAGAAAATATAGAAATTATTGGTGTAATCCAGACTGATTAGAGTGGGAGATTCCATGATATCCTGTTTGATATCCTGAAATGAACTTCTTGCATTGTCTGCCCATTTTATCTCAGATCCCTCTTTTAGCATAAAGGTTATATGTTTCACTAACTCAGCGAAATTAGGAATAAACCTTCTGACAAAATTGATCTTACCGAGTACGAATTGGATATCCTTCTTTGACCTTGGTATGGACAACTTCTGAATTGCTTCCACCCGAGTTGGATCAATTTTCACTCCCTCTGCTGAAAAAATGTGGCCCAAGAGCTTACCCTTTTTGAGAGCAAATTGAGACTTTTTGGGGTTCAACGAAATCTCAAACTGTCTGCATTTCAAAAATACTCTTTTCATATGCTTCAGATTCTCTTCATGACTACTAGAATAAACTATGATATCATCAATATAGATGCGGAAAAACTTTTCCTTCTCTCCCACGAAACCTATGTCCATGGCCCTCTGAAAAGTGGCCCCGACATTCATCAGCCCGAATGGCATCTTTGCGTACATGAAGGTACCCCAAGGAGTAGTAAAGGAAGTTTTTTCTTGGTCATCATGGTGTACAAAAACCTGGTTATAGCCTGAGAAGCCATCTAGGAATGACATGACATTGGCTCCTGAAATTCTTTGCAGCAAGTGTTCCATCTTGGGTAGGGGATAGTTTTATTTCTTGGAGCATTTATTTAAGTTCCTAAAATCAACACATAACCTAATTTCACCATTTTTCTTTCTCACTATTACTAGGTTTGCAATCCATTTAGAGTATCTCAGTGGAATTATGATTTTGGCATCGAGGAGATTTTTTATTTCTTTTTCAATTACAGGCAATAGGAGAGGACTGATATGTCTTAGATTTTGTTTGAAGGGAATGGTGTCTTTCTCAAGGGGAATATTATGTTGAATGATATCAGGATTATAGGTTTTCAGATCACTGTATTTCTAGGAAAAAACATCAGCAAATTCCTTCATAATGCTGCGATATTTTGACCTCTGATCAACAGTTAACTCAGTGGACAGATTTATGAATTTAGGATGGCTCTGGATTCCTATATTGTGCTCATGGACAACAAGATCCTTCTCCTTCTTATTAGGCTTGTAGGGGACATCATTTTGGTCGAAAATCTTCTCAAGAGGCACCAAACCCCGAGGTATATAATTATTGGGCAGCTGAACAATATCATGTTGACCCATTTTTATTTTCAGCTTAGGATTTTTGGATTCCTCTACATTTTGATTTTCCTGGTCAATATGCATATTATAAAATTCATCTACAACCTAGAGAAATCTACTAAGCTCATCATCATCTTCAAAGACTTTCCAATATTTGATATTGTTGGGGAGGGATGGTCTATATTTGACTTGGATTTCATAATTCAGTCTAGGAGGCATGGGAGGAATGAACATACTGGATGGGATAGCAAGGGAATCATCTAGGTGATTCATAGATCTGGGTATATAAGAAATATCAAAATTGGAAAAAAGAGTCCCTGATTTTCCATACCTCGTCCTTGTAAGCTTTCAACCTGACATGTTTTGCTTGGAAAGTACCATTCACTTGCTGTATGATGAGATCCACATCTCCAAACAACTTTAGACCTTTGATTCCCATCTCCTTGGTAGAATTTAATACCAACAACAAAGCCTCATACTCTGCTATATTGTTAGTAGTTTTGAAATCAAGTTTAAAAGACAAATGAATAGCCTCTTTTGAAGGAGAAATCAAAACTACACTTGCACCTACTGAGTCTTTGGTACTGGCACCATCAAAGAACATGCTCCACACAGGAGTACTCTCTCCATCAGTATGCTAATAAGTAGGCTTTTTGAGATGCAAAGGAGTTGGTTGAGAATCATCTATTTGCAGAATGCATGCCCCAAAGTCTGTGTCTAATGCATAGATGGGATGGTTTATAGAATTCTTCCCATCACTAATGATGTAGGCAAGCTGATTTTCTATGTAAAGTCTCTTTACCTCTCCTCCAAACACCGGGACCATGGCATATGAAAGATCCATATGCAAGGTTCCTCCTATCCTTTTGCTCCATGAACGTGACAAGAGGAGGCCGAACTTGGGTGGGATATCAGCCACTACAACATCCATTACCATGCTTCTCATTGGTAGCTGGGAAAGTTTTATGACAAGGTCTTTTATGAGGCCAAGGCATCTGACTTTCCTAGAGTCAAAAGAGAAGAGATCATGGTAAGGTTTTGTGATGTCAAGCTCAAACTCATCCATCACTACTTTAGGCATAAGATTGTGTGACGCTCCCGAGTCGAGCAAGCAGTTGTGAAGGATCTTGTCATGGATATTCATGGATATATAGAAGGGTGGACAAGAATCATCTCGGTCCTCTACCATAGGCCCTATACTCATCACGGGCTTGTCATCTTGAAGGTTCACATAATCAACAGCTAGGGGAGTGTTTGGTTGAAGGGACTTGAGGATAACAGACTTGAATATGTCATTCTTCATAAGTTCAGTCAATGGCATAGGTATTTTTACCTTCTAAATTTCTGATTTGAAATTAAATGAATATGATATTTTGTCGGAAGGTCTTACCTCATTAGAGGGAGCTATGAGGGACACTTGTTCCTTATCTTGGGGCTACAATGGCTTCTACTGCTATTTTGCAGGAGTGGAGATCTGCTTTGCAGGAACAGTAGGCTACTTGGTAGCAACATATTTCTTTTTTCTAGGGGCAGGAAGCAATGGCTTTGAAGCAACAGTCTTAGATCTTAAATTGTAACCTAGCTAATCATCTGTCTGATAAAAAGATTCTTCAATGCTTGCCTCATTAATCTTCTCATTCATCTGGGCCTCCTCATAGTCTATTTGTGTCAAGAAGGAGGAATCAATATCATCCCCAAAGCAATTGATGTCGTCTTCTTCTTCAACTTCATCATGAGATAACTCCTTCTCTTCTTCTAGCACTACATTTTGGAAGGGGGCCCTGATCCTTTGGTCTTCAGCTGCATTCTTGTCTCTATGAAGGATTTGGACCTACTGGTTGTTCCTTTTGTAAGGGAATGCATTGGGATTCCTGGGAGCATAGGAATTAGGCTCTTTACTTCTTGCTGGTTGCTAACTCTGAATTTTCAGTTTTGACATCTCCGAGGTCAAGCTGTCCAACATCTTGGCCATCTTTTCCATTTTAGTATTTGAAGAAGAGGGAGGATCAACATATGACTTCTTTTTCTCAAACTTTCCTTTAAGTTTCTGGGATGCCACAATGTTAGATTCGACCTCAAGAGAAACATCTTGCATTAAAGCAAGTGTGGATGGCCTTCCTTCTCTAAGGATTAAGAAAAATTCTAGATCAAAGGCAGAAGAGTAAGTAATCTTTGCTGATGCATCGGTTGGATCTTGCCAAACATCTTATTGAATATTTTGGTGAAGTTTGAGAAAGAATCCCCATTTTATCTTCTTAGATTTCCAAATTCAGTAATATAATACAAGAGGTCTCTTCTTTCTCCCCAATGTTTCAAAAACACTTCATCTAATTTCTCAATACCTGCCACTGAATTAGTTGGCAGTTCCTTGAACCACTTCCTAGCTTGACCATCCAAGCTTTGCACAAAAATTCTGGTCCAAACATCTTCCTCTGAAATGTTAATGTTCTCAGCATTGGCATAGAAAGCCTCTATGTGTTCTTCAGTAGTATATTCTCTAGATCTAGTGAACTTGGGCATATATTTATGATAATCTCCTGTTGGCATGGCTGATAAGGGATTGGGAAAAACAAGAGGAGCATATCTATTGGCTAAGATTTGTTCCAATTTTGTCAAAGGAGAAACCACGACAATCTTTTGGGTTGATGCAGAGGAAGAAGTTTCTGTAGATGACGACTGAGATGGGACAGGTGGGACTATGGACAATGGTGGTCTTACTTTGCTGAGGAATGAAATGGAAGCACTGGTAGAATGAATACCCTGGAATGTGGTTCCTAAATAAGGTGGGAAATAAGAAGCTCTATAAAACTGGCCGAGCAGTAAGGCCAAGTTTTCTTCACCCTTAGAGGAAATATATTGTAAAATATCTTCAAGAACGGGCAAAATGGTATGAGTATGGAAAAAACTTTCAATAGGCTTAGTTTGTGAAGAATTCAAGGAAGAGGAAGAGTCCTCTTCCTGGATAGATTCTACAACTTCTTCTCCTAAGTTGGGTATAGTAATATGCTGAGAAATAGGATCTATAAGATTAGAAGAAATTGAAGGCTCATCACCCCTCATGCTTTCTGAAAAAATTACAATTTTTTGAGAACTAGAAGTTTTAGCAGAAGTGGATTTGACAAGAGGTTCTCTAGAAAAAAATGAAGAAGTGTTTCTTGAAATACCTGGTCTAGATGCTCTTGCAGATCTAGAAGTTTGCCTTTGCAATGATTTTCCACTTTGGATGATCTTCTCAGGGTCTGGAACTGGTGTTTCCAGTGGCCTTTCTTGGTTTTCCATGGTATGAGCCCTTCTCAGAGCCACTTCATTCCAATGGAGTCGCCAGATAGATGATTACAACTGAAAATGTGTCTAGACTTTGTCTATCATCAAAGTTGGATCTATGTTGTCTCCCAAAGAATATGAGCTTCAATATCCATCCCCGAAAATGACGCCAATTTTTTATCACTCCAGTAAACTCTCCTAGGCTGTATCTTAGAGATGCTTGGTAACTTAATTAATTTTTATAATTATTTTTCTCAATGATGGGTGTGGGACTGGATCAAGATGAATATCTAAATCACTAGATTGGATCTTCAAGACAGTCTAGTTATATTCACATAGTACAAGGCCTCCAAGAGCTATTATCATATAGGTTTGCAGATCAAATAGATAAGAAACCAATCAATTAACCAGAACAAACATAAGCCATATATATGAAAGGTCAACAAACTAGCAATGTATGCTTCTGATTCTTGTTTAATAATCAAAGGTAAGATGACTGTTGTTAGGACCTCACAATGCACCTTTTTGCCCATACTTTTTGCCATTATTATACCCTTCATCACTTGTATTTAGACTCACAATATCACTTCATCTGATCATTCCGAGGTATACAATGTCCTTTCTCATTACTATATGCTTAGTCTGTTTGGCATAATATTTTACATCACTTTTGTACTTAACCATTGATTAGAAATGCACAAGTGTCCAAAACTGTAGATTTGCATTCAAGGCCTATTGCTGAAACACAGAACTGTCCAAGGCTTCCGTTGCTGAAACACAGAACTGATGCTGAAACACAGAGCTGCTACATAGTTCGAGGACGCAGATGATGAAACACGGAGCTGTCAACTGCAGATGCTGAAACACAGAGGAGACTGCCAGAACCAACGATGCTGAAACACAAGCCGTTACAGTTAGCGGTCAAGGCCGACACAGTCAAGAACGCAATTCACCTGGCTGAAACAACCCGTGAATTGCGATGCTGAAACAACATCAACAGCGATGAGAAGGAGCTGTTACACCAGCCGTAACAACAATACCTCGTTTAGCTCCTGTATTAGCATTCGGTTGCGTGAGAATAGGACATCCTATGCTAACTTAGAAAGAAGATCTGATTTAGGATATGATTCAGATATGCTTTGTAACGATTGTATCGAAGGGATTTCCTCTTTAAATCAGAGGAAATCACCATTCGAGAGAGCCAAGTTTTGATGTATTGAAGCAACTCCAGAGAGACGGGACGTATTCTATTCTTTCAATTTGTAATGTGATATTTCGATAGATGAATATAAGACTGCTTTGAGTACCCTTCTTTAGCTTTTCATTCAGGGGAATCTTGTGAGAAGGGAGGTCCCACCTTCTTCACAAGATTCACCCATTAGTTAGGAGTGTGTTAAAGTATAATTTCTGTTCAGGCTTTGTTTAACTGTCCTTTGCCGAAACACTCTTTTTAATGGATTCCGCTTTGCTGAAACACTACTGACTTTGTCTTAAGTTTAATTGAATGGAATTTGAATTTCTTTTTATCAGCAATATTGTGTGATGATTTTGTAAGGCTAGCAGAGAATTGGTTAAGGGTTCCTACTCAGACAGAAAGGAATCAGAATATCATACCCTCTGTAGGATTCATTTACTGCTGCAAGTGTGCTAGCCAGAGATTTGGTTAAGGGATTCCTGCTCAGACAGGAAGGAATCATGACACCTTGTCTTTTGTAGATTTCATTTGTTGCTGCAAGTGTGCTAGCCAGAGATTTGGTTAAAGGGTTCCTGCTCAGACAGGAAGGAATCACGACACCTTGTCTTCTGTAGATTTCATTTATTGCTGTAAGTGTGCTAGCCAGAGATTTGGTAAAAGGGTTCCTGCTCAGACAGTAAGGAATGACAACACCTTATCTTCTGTAGAATACATTTACTTCTGCCAGTGTGCTAGCCAGAGGTTTGGTTAAGGGTTCCTACTCAGACAGGAAGGAATTATGACACCTTTTCTCCTGTAGATTTCATTTACCCCTGCAAGTGTGTGTGTTATCCAGAAACTGGGATAGGGATTCCTGCTCAGAAAGGAAGGGATCAGACTGCCCTGTTCTCTGTAAACCTCAGTCTCACAAGTGTGCTGAAACAGAAATAAGGCTCAAGGCTCCTGCTTAGAAAGAAAGGAACTAGGTGGCCTTGTTCTCTGTTAATTAGAGTTAATTGTTTTCTGCATTACTGTTTTCATGGAAGAGTGTTAGTACCGAATCTCTGTTTGAGAGTAAGGGTCCTGTTCTCTAATTGCAGAATAGTTATTCCTTCCCATTGCAGTGTTATTTTAATGTAATCCAGGATTCTTAGATTAAACTTTAAAGAAATGCAATAAGGGAATTACTTTCCTGTGATTTAATTCAGAGTTTCAGTTCATTCAAGCAAGCATGATTAGTATAAATCTCTTTACTACAACACTAAGTTGCTTTTGGAATTGAGCATATACAGTGCGTGGCTATCTTTGAGATAAAAGACTTC
>ML796782.1:748019-778013 GCA_009831015.1 Picea engelmannii | reverse complement strand
ACAGACTACATGACTAAATGGGTGGAAGCCAAGGCACTCCACAGAGCAACTGAAGAAGCAGTTATAAAATTCTTATTCACAGACATCTTCACCAGATTTGGAATGCCAAGGGAATTAGTTACAGATGGAGGACCTCCTTTCTCCTCTCATGGGTTCAAAGCCACCCTTCAGAAATATCATATTCAGCAGAGAATGACTACAGCATACCACCCCCAAGCCAATGGACAGGTGGAAAGCACAAACAAAGTAATAGAAGCCATTCTCACAAAAACAATGAAGGAAAGCAGGAAGGATTGGTCCTATAGGCTCCTTGAAGCACTATGGGCCTACAAAACTACCTGGAGAAATACTACAGGATTTTCTCCCTATGAATTGGTGTATGGAAAGAATGCTTTCTTTCCTGTGGAATTTGAGATAAAAACCTTAAGGACTGCTTAATCCGCAACCTTGATCTAATTGATGCACAGACAACTAGGCTGCAGCAGCTTAATGAACTAGAAGAGAAAAGACTAGATGCCATTCAGCAAACAACCATAATTCAACAGCAAAGATCACATTGGCATAACAAAAATATCAAGAACAAGCAGTTCCAAAAAGGTAATTGGGCTCTACTGTATGATTCCCGGTTTAAAGAATTTCAAGGGAAACTGCATACAAGATGGCTAGGACCTTACGAAGTGGATACAGTTTTCCCCAATGGAACAGTAAGGCTCCTCACAATCGATGACTCCAGAACTCCGTTACTTGTAAATGGTCATCGGCTCCGTCTGTATCAGAAACCTATTTCTAAAGAAGATTTTAAGGCCACATGCATGGCAGACGCTCATTTTCTCTTCGTTGAGGGGGTCTCTACCCCCAATAGCAATTAATTCTTTCAAACATTGATTTTCTTTAGTGTTAGATTAGATTAGATTTCGTTTTGTAATAATCCCTGTCAAGAAATACCATGCTACAACTGTTTTTGCAGATTGCCGATTGAAGCACAACCACCAGAAGAGGACGATCCTATGTCAGAGAGACGAGCTTTCACGATGCTGAAACACTGCTGTGCAGCACTGCTAATTTTCACGATGCTGAAACACCGCTGTGCAGCACTGGTGACTTTCTTCCTGATGCTGAAACACCATTTTTCAGTGCCTTTCATTTCTTCCCATTCCCAAAACACTCCAGTCCGCCATTTTCTCATCATTTTCATTACCGAAACAACTCCGTCCAACACCTGTTTCGCCTTTCTCCCTTCTGTTGCTGAAATACCACTACCAACAACTTTTCATTTTCTCCTTTCCGTTGCTGAAACACCGTTACCAACAACCTTTCATCATTTTTCCCGATGCTGAAACACCACTGTTCAGCATTTTTCATTTTCTTCCCATTCCCAAAACACTCCAACCTGCCATTTTCTCACTATTCTTATTACCGAAACAACTCCGTCCAACACTTGTTTCACCTTTCCCCTTCCGTTGCTAAAACACCATTATCAACAACTTTTCCCGTTGCTGAAACACCGTTATCAACAACCTTTCATTTTCTTCTCGTTGCTGAAACACCGTTGCCAACAACCCTTCATCATTGCTTCGATGCTGAAACACCACGTCAACACTTTTGATTTCTTCAGAGCCGAAACACCATTACTCAACAGTTCTTCATTTACAACACTTGCTTCATATTTCATTGTTGCCGAAGCACCAGTCTTTCACCATCGTCCGTCAGCAAGCTTTTACGCCCTCAGATTTTAGTTCGTCCCTCTAAACGACAGGCCCTCGACATAATCAAAAGCCGCCGCCACAACAACATCACCACGAACAAGCATCATATCTGATTGGCTGAACAAACCAAATGGTAAGGCAAAGGTATGTAAAGTTTATGTAATTCAGTTAGGCTATAGATAATGAGAAAGATTCTACGTCATTATGACCATTCAAGTACAATTAGTACTAACCACACTTGACGGGAGGGGAAGTACACGTCAAATCCACGATACCATCATTTCAACCGATCTCACCACCGCCATCCTAGTTCACCACCCTTTCGCACATTTAACCACTATTCCTGCATAATGTCGCTCGAAAAAACTCACTTTTTACCAGAGCTGATACACAAACTCTCGACACTGTATTTTACTAAGCTAGTAGCCATGGGAGGATCCATCATAAGGAATGAACCCGCTACCACAGCGCTGCTCGAACAATATCCAGTAGCATATCAAATTTTCGAGCAAGCAGGTTGGCTGAATTACTTCCGCAGACTCCAGTGGTATATCGAACAACAAGTCCTACAGTTCGCCCAAAATCTCCAGGAGGACCATTCTGTAGTCGCAGGCGTCTGAATATCTGTAACAGAGGAAGACATAACAGAAGTCTCAGGCCTCCCCAGAGACGACACTCGAGTATTCAGTCGAAAGCATATCATTAAGGATGTCCAGTAGAGCTTCTACCTACCTGAGGAAATAATTGTATTGAAGGGCAGAGGCGTTCAGCTCAGTTCACTGTCACCTTCATGGGCGGGAGTCGCCAGATTCATCAAGCACTACCTGACTTGCGAAGGCCGCTATCAGGTAGTCTATCAGCATGAATTCCTTTTTCTTTCTCATTTAAGACATAACAGACGGGTCAACATTCCATATTATTTGCTGGGCTGTTTAAAGAATATGGCACATTACTCTCGTCAGGAAAAAGATCCAACCCTGTCACTTACCCACCACCGTCTTGTTCAATTACTCATCAACAGGGGTTTTGAACAACAAAACCGTCCAGTTCCACCCATAAACCCTGCACCAGCTACCGAAGTCCCTGAAATTCCTGAGGAGCAGCAACAACAAAACCCCCCAGTTTCCCTCGAAATACCCCATAGCCCGCCCACACGACCAACCAGTCCCCCTACCATACCTGAATCATCGCATACCGCACCAGAGTCTTCCACTTCCGCCCTTCACATTCTAATTGATGACTCTGAACCAGAAAATGTTCCCTGCCCTATCATTCAGGAACGACCTCCACGCAAACGACAACAGATTGCCCTCTTTCCACCCTTCTTCAGGAAAAAGCGAACAAGAAGCTCAACAAGGCCACCCTTTGTGGCCACTACCCTAGACACCCCACCTATTCGACTGATACGCCGTACATCTTCCCAAACTCCGGGATCATTGCCTATTCCAGCCCCGGTGGCTGCAACACAAGAACCAACCACCGATGAGTTGCAGGAATTAGAAGCCCATACATCATTTGTTTTTGAAGTAGCTGAAACACAACCAACTACCCATCCAGTGGCTGAAACACAAGAACCAGCCACTGGTATTCAAGATGAATTACAGGAAGTTGAGACCCCGGATGCTGCAACACAACATTCAGTGGCTGAAACACAAGAACCAGCCACTGATTTTGAAATTGAGGAAGTTGAGACCCCGGATGCTGCAACACAACATCCAGTGGATGAAACACAAGAACCAACCACTAAAATTGACATTGAGATTCAGGAATCAGAGGTTGAGGGTGCTGAAACACTACTCTCCTTACACCAGGAGGCTGGAACACAAGCATCAATTGCCATCCCTGTAGCTGCTCCACAAGAACCAGCTCATGAGGCTACGACTGTCACACAAGAACCAGTCGCCTCTTAATCCAAACAAACAATAACTGATGTCTTGGAAGAAAACAACTTTTTAAAGTCTCAATTGGAAGCATATCAGCAAGAATTGGCCAGAGCCAAGGAAGCATACGAAAATGAGCTTACTTCATACACTGCAAGCCATATAGCAACCCTGGCAGAACAAACTACAGAAAGCGTATGCAAGGAATATATGTGCTGTCAATGCGGAGATATTTATTATCAGGCAGGGTATAAGGTGGTTCAAGTTCCAGTACTAAGAACAATCCCTCCTCCTTCCCCTTTTGAAGCCCAAACTGAACCTGCTGCAACACAAGAACCAGCAGGTTCCACGAAGCTCAAAACCAAACCTGCTGTAACACAAGAACCAGCAGGCCATAGCAAGATTAAGACTGAACCTGCTACAACAAAAGAACCAGCAGGCCCTTCCAGGATCAATAAAGAAGTCCCTACTGTTGTCAACAAGGCTGTGCAAACAGTTCCCATGAAGGAAGCTACACCTCCCAGTCAAGGCAATCTCTCCACTTCCAGAGAACAATCTACTCAAACTCTGCCTAATCCCACTACTTCAGATGCTGAAACACAAACTCGGCCATGGAATGAGCATGCAGAGATACAAAAGTGGAAGAAGGAGTATGCTGAGACACAAGCCCAACACCTGCAAGTACACAGGCAAACCTGGAGGAATCACACTTTCTCAAATTGGGAAGCATTGGACCTGACACGCCAAGAAGTTCGAGAAGCCAAGAAGAAAAATAGAGATTTAAAAGCTATAATGGTCAAGATCTTTGATTTGATGCAGACACTAATGGCCACAAGGAAACCTTCTTGTAACTATTCTTTATTTCTCATAGAGAGACTCACATGGTTCCAAATCAAAGCAATTATAGAAGGAAAATCCTATGAAGTAATACAACCAACAGATTTTGTCAAAACCTTTCTAGCAGCCTCCATCCGGGATTAKCACCTCTTATGTGAAGCATACTTCCATAATGAGGCTCTTCCCRAAAAYAGGCTRCTCAATATRAACCCTCTTRTTGGAGATGTTCAACTTCGAGCATTCACTTCTTTTCTTTACAATCAAATTTTGTGGCAGAGTGACTTTTCGGCTGCCAAGCACAATGAGGACAATAAACTCCTCTGGATTAGACCAGAACCAGAGAGGGCAGCCAGATTCATTTCAGAATATTATGAGGTCTTGAAACAACCAGGGGTGACTGAGCATGTTCAAGAGCTACAGTCAGTACTGCTCCAAGAATGTCAGCAAAGCATCAGTGCCATAGAGATTCCTGCCCTCCAGGCCAACAACCTGTTCTGGCAGCAATCCACAGAAAAGAGGCAACACCACAACCCTTTTGGTCCGACCAACTTAGAAGCAGCAATGCTACATCCAGTGTGTTAGACATTGTGCTGAAAACTGGATAGGGTACAAATTTTACTTTCCCCTCCTCTGGCTGCCAATAGAAACATATCAAGTCAATTATAAATTGCCTCAGAAGGTCGAGACAGCAGCATGGCAAAGACTGCAGGAGGTCCAGGGGTTCAAAACGCCAACAGACAGTACCGCCCGGAGCTACTGCTTGAGTAATTTACACGATCATAGCCGGTATCAAGACTCTGATTCAGAGTGAGTTGCCTGAGGACATGCAACACCTTGAGCTGGGGGGGATGTTAGGACCTCACAATGCACCTTTTTGCCCATACTTTTTGCCATTATTATACCCTTCATCACTTGTATTTAGACTCACAATATCACTTCATCTGATCATTCCAAGGTATACAACGTCCTTTCTCATTACTATATGCTTAATCTGTTTTGCATAATATTTTACATCACTTTTGTACTTAACCATTGATTAGAAATGAATAAGTGTCCAAAACTGCAGATTTGCATTCAAGGCCTATTGCTGAAACACAGAACTGTCCAAGGCTGCCGTTGCTGAAACACAGAACTAATGCTGAAACACGGAGCTGCTACACAGTTCGAGGACGCAGATGCTGAAACACGGAGCTGTCAACTGCAGATGCTGAAAGACAGAGGAGACCGCCAGAACCAATGATGCTGAAACACAAGCCGTTACAGTTAGCGGTCAAGGCCGACACAGTCAAGAGCGCAATTCACGTGGCTGAAATAGCCCGTGAATTGTGATGCTGAAACACCATCAGCAGCGATGAGAAGGAGCTGTTACACCAGCCGTAACAACAATACCTCGTTCAGCTCCTGTATTAGCATTCGGTTGCGTGAGAATAGGACATCCTATGCTGATTTAGAAAGAAGATCTGATTTAGGATAGGATTCAGATATGCTTTGTAACGATTTTATCGAAGGGATTTCCTCTTTAAATCAGAGGAAATCACCATTCGAGAGAGCCAAGTTTTGATGTATTGAAGCAACTCCAGAGAGACGGGACGTATTCTATTCTTTCAATTTGTAATGTGATATTTCGACAGATGAATATAAGACTGCTTTGAGTACCCTTCTTTAGCTTTTCATTCAGGGGAATCTTGTGAGAAGGGAGGTCCCACCTTCTTCACAAGATTCACCCATTAGTTAGGAGTGTGTTAAAGTATAATTTCTATTCAGGCTTTGTTTAACTGTCGTTTGCCGAAACACTCTTTTTAATGGATTCCGCTTTGCTGAAACACTACTGACTCTGTCTTAAGTTTAATTGAATAGAATTTGAATTTCTTTTTATCAGCAATCTTGTGTGATGATTTTGTAAGGCTAGCAGAGAATTGGTTAAGGGTTCCTGCTCAGACAGAAAGGAATCAGAATATCATACCCTCTGTAGGATTCATTTATTGCTGCAAGTGTGCTAGCCAGAGATTTGATTAAGGGATTCCTGCTCAGACAGGAAGGAATCACGACACCTTGTCTTCTGTAGATTTCATTTATTGCTGCAAGTGTGCTAGCCAGAGATTTGGTTAAAGGGTTCCTGCTCAGACAGGAAGGAATCACGACACATTGTCTTCTGTAGATTTCATTTATTGCTGTAAGTGTGCTAGCCAGAGATTTGGTAAAAGGGTTCCTGCTCAGACAGTAAGGAATGACAACACCTTGTCTTCTGTAGAATACATTTACTTCTGCCAGTGTGCTAGACAGAGGTTTGGTTAAGGGTTCCTACTCAGACAGGAAGGAATTACGACACCTTGTCTCCTGTAGATTTCATTTACCCCTGCAAGTGTGTGTGTTATCCAGAAAATGGGATAGGGATTCCTGCTCAGAAAGGAAGGGATCAGACTGCCCTGTTCTTTGTAAACCTCAGTCTCACAAGTGTGCTGAAACAGAAATAAGGCTTAAGGCTCCTGCTTAGAAAGAAAGGAACTAGGTGGCCTTGTTCTCTGTTAATTAGAGTTAATTGTTTTCTGCATTATTGTTTTCATGGAAGAGTGTTAGTACCGAATCTCTGTTTGAGAGTAAGGGTCTTGTTCTCTGATTGCAGAATAGTTATTCCTTCCCATTGCAGTGTTATTTTAATGTAATCCAGGATTCTTAGATTAAACTTTAAAGAAATGCAATAGGGGAATTACTTTCCTGTGATTTAATTCAGAGTTTCAGTTCATTCAAGCAAGCATGATTAGTATAAATCTCTTTACTACAACACTAAGTTGCTTTTGGAATTGAGCATATACAGTGCGTGGCTATCTTTGAGATAAAAGACTTCCCTGGGTTGATAATTTATGTATCACTTGATTGTTTAAATCAATTAAGCAATTATAGTGACCAACAACTGTCACCATAGGACATTTAAACAGAGACAAGGAAATGATTTCAACTCATAGGCATAGAATCAAAATGAAAAGGGAGTCTGACAATAACAATGAAAGAATCTTGCAGGCTAAATATATTAAAGAAAATTTCTTAATCACAATAACAGTTGAGTATAGAACTCAAAGTCAAACCCCTTGTTCATCAAATGTTTTGGGCTTTATAGCCTTTACAAATAGTTTCAAAATCCTAGAATACTGGATCGAATTTTTCCTAAAATAGAGAGTCAATAACTGGCCCAAGAAAATAGGCAAAGATCCTATAAACTAGGTCAATTCCTATCCTTGGATGATCTTTATGTCCTTCACATTATTTGGAAGGTGTAGTGAGCCTTTCGAGGCTACTGGATTTTATGTGATATGAGAGGAGTAGAAAATGACACCTGCTGATAGTCAAACAACTTTATATCCCTAAAAAAAACTAACTGATTTTGACCTTTCTGTCTTGTAAAGCATATCCAAAATCAAAACAAACTCTTGATAAGGATGCCATTAATTATTATCTATTGATTAGAACCATTCATGAGGCTTTTGGACAAGGAAAACTTGGATCTGTGTAAAAATATTTACTTTCTGCCCTATCAGTGATTTCGGTAGTTAGAATAGACAGAATTCAGACCAATTAGGTACCGAAAGCTCTGCTTTCGGTGGCTAATGAACAATCGAAATGTTCTCCTAAGCCATTGAAAGGTTTGTTTTAGTGAAATTATAAAAATTTCAAAAAATACCTTTTGTCTTAGCTCAAAAATGCCTTAGGGTTGATCTTTTAAGGCTTCTGCATCTTGATCAAAGACTATAGGATTACTGGCTGCCTATGGTTTATTGCACTAAACTTCCACCTCTACTAGGGTTTCAAGAGTAGCATGTGTTTGAGCCTGGTGTTTTGGAGACATAAATTGCTTCCTCAAAGCCCCGACCTTTTTCTTCAATCCCTAAGCTACTCTCCATAAGTTGTTGTAATCTTTTACTATCTTGTCCTTTTTCTTTTCTTTTGTGCTTTCATGTGCTAATCTTTCCAAGGATGACTTGATTTCTGCAAAGTTCTTCGACATGGTTTCATATCTGGTTTTAATGACCCTTTCTAGCACTTCTTGTTGAGCTAAATTATTCTCAATCTTCTTGATTTCCTTTGATTTACTATGCTTCACTCTTTTGCTAGATGAGGCATCTGCAACTTGTGGTTCTTGTTCTTCTTGAGGTGTAGGTGATGGAAGGTTTTCATACCTTGCTGTGAAAACATCTACATAAACTAAATTTTCATGCCATGTGGTAACTGGATCTTTGTGCCCTGTTTCAATCTGATGTTCCTCATCCTCTGAGTTGGTGTAAGGAAGATTAAGAATGCTCTTGTTCATCGGGGTTTCTTCGGCCTTATCTGTTTCACTGCTGAAGTTTAGTTTCTTCTTAGTTTTGTTAAGCTTAGAAGAAGGAGAGGGTTGATTAATTGGAATTGGAGAGATATCTCTCCTCCTCCTTTTTTCACTTTCGAGAGTAGAAGACTTCTTGGAATGAGGACTCTTTTACCCTCTAGCTGTACATTAGTCTGAAAATCATTCCATAACAAAAAGTAATTCAAATATTTTCTTCGTCTCTGCAACAACTCACAAACCAAAAGTTTAATTAGACCATGGTGAGATAGTCTACCTGCAACTTTATTGGGCTTGGCCTTGACCTGATGTGCCATCTTAGATAAGCTTCTATGGAGAAAATATGGTAGATTGAGTGGGTTTCTACCAGTAAAATGATTCATGAGTTTGAAATGGTAAATCGTCACCCTATTCTATCTACCTTCGCAAGTTATATAGACCATACTAGCTTTTAGTAATTGTTTCCATTTATATTCAAGGAAAGACATAGGAATGTCTTTCTTCGATATCAAATCCTTGCGTTTTGGTTTTAAGTAAGACTTGAATTCAACATTATTTGTGACAGTGGTTTTAAACCATTTTTCTCCAGTCCTAGGAAGCTCTGTCACCTCAGCTATGAGGGCTTCATCCACCTCGAATTCATCTCTACCGATGACTGCTTTCCTTCCATCGAAATTAAGGGCAAAGGCTTCTACCACCTGCTGGTGAGAAATTTGTAATTTTTTACAAAAAATATAGCAATCTGCATCCCTGAAAAGTTGGCATACCTTCGGGTGATATTCCAAGTAACTGATATCGTCGAGCTCTTTCCTCAGAGTTGATCGTTCTTTATTCATCTGTCACAATGCTCGTGTACACCTGCGTGTTGGCATATTTATTACGGGAAGACAAAAGGCAATGTATTTGTTTTTCATTGATGGCAAGCTCAACAGATAGAAGGCAGTGTATTTGTTTTTCATTAATGGCAAGATCAACAGACATATGGTAGTGTATTTGTTTGTCATTGATGGAAAGCTTAGCCCAATGATGATTAACAAGAGAAAGTGGCAAGACCAGCAACACAACGATGATTTCATGACATAAAATCCTGAAATCCCAAAACAAGCACACTCCATTTCAGAGTTTCGCAGACCAGAAAATCAGAGTTTCGGATACCGGGAGTTAGAAGTGTAGAAACACTTCACCACAGGAGTCCCGAAGTCGCGAAATGAAAAATGCTGAAATCCCGTGAAACCATGATATTTCAGAATTTTGGATATCGGGAGTTGGAGGAGTCAAGTGTCGAAACACTTCACCATAGGAGTTCCGAAGTCATGAAATGCGAAATGTCGAAATCTCGTGAAACCATGACGTTTCGAAGTTTCGGATACCGGGAGTTGGAGGAGTCAAGTGACGAAACACTTCACCACAAGAGTCCCGAAGTCACGAAATGCGAAATGAAAAAATCCTGCGAAACCACGATGTTTCGAAATTTCGGATACCGACTGTTGGAGGAGTCAAGTGTCGAAACACTTCACCACAGGAGTTCCGAAGTCGTGAAATGAAAAATGCCGAAATCTCACGAAACCACAACGTTTCAGAGTTTCGGATACTGGGAGTTGGAGGAGTCAAGTGATGAAACACTTCACCATAGGAGTCCTGAAGTCGCGAAATGCAAAATTCCTAAATCCCACGAAACCACGATGTTTCGAAATTTCAGATATCAAGAGTTGGAGGAGTGAAGAGATGAAACACTTCACCACAGGACTCTCGAAGTCACGAAATGCGAAATGCCAAAATCCTGTGAAACCTTGATGTTTCGGAATTTCGGATACTGGGAGTTGGAGGAGTCAAGTGTCGAAACACTTCACCATAGGAATCCCGAATTCGTGATTTGAGAAATCACGAAATAATCCTAGCCGTCGGATCAAGGATTGATCTGGACCGTTGATCAGGCACGACGAAGGCTGTGAAGCTTTGAATTCATGATAAGATATGGACCGTTGGGTCCATAGGACATGTGGTGAAAGAGTGTCATTTTGCTGACTGCAAAGTCAAAGGAAAAGAGTTCCCTAATCTCTCGAATTTGCGATATGTGAAATTGCGAAATGCCAAAATGCGAAATTGTGAAAGGTGCTAATAGATAAGCTTTTTTATTTTTGGAGTTTCTGGGATCGCGACATGGAGCGTCAAGTTATCTCATCACAAGGAATGCCGAAATGTCGAATTGCGAAAATGGTGAAATCAACACGAGATCCATTATTTAATCCAAAAATGCAGGTGAACTTGAATATGATCGGAGGGATTCTATTCCATCTCACAGTTAATTGATCAGTTATGAATCAGTTAACAAAAATGATTCATGATTCTTGATCAGTTGGCATTTTAGTTGCTGGGACGTTTTCTATGCCTAAGAATATTTGAAGTGCAAATGTCGTAGTGAGGGTGCATAAAAGAAAAACATAGAGACTGTGCAAGGTTTGCGGTTCTGACAAAAAAAAATGAGTTGAACTGTAGAAAGGTAAAACTATAGTATGCGCAGTGTGAAGAAAGCTCATAGATAAGGAACAGAACCTGAACAGAAGGGAAAAGGGGAAGAAAGATGAATGTACACATATCAAAGAGCATGAGAAGGATAGAGAAAGAACAAATACACAGAGACAACAAGTCAAGCCAAATATGAACAGAGCAGAAGAATAGTGTAGCAGAGAAGATTTGCAGAATAGTGAAGAAGTGGTAAGATTTGATTTATCTGAGTTATTGGTTCATTTATTTGGAAACAAGGAGGTAGGGTGGTGCTAGGGAGGACTGTTTTCCTCAGAGGTTCAAAAGGGTGCTTGAACATAGGGAGTTGTATCTTCCATCTGGTTGCAGCCAGAAAAAAACCAGGGTGGCAGGGTGGTGCAAGGGAGAACAATTGTTCTCTGATATATATGTTGGTGCCTGTGTAACTGGAAGTTGGTGCTTCCATCCAGTTAGTGCTGGAACACTCAGGGAGTTGGTGCTGTCAAACAAGTTGGAGCTTGTGAAACAGAGGTAGTAGCCTCACATTGAGTTGGTGCTCAATTATAGATGATGTACAGAACTTAAAATCCTACCTATCATTTGGAAGAAGAAGAGGTTTTCTCCCTTTATGGGTTTTCTTGTGAAAATCTGTCTCTGTGTATATCTTATGTGTGAGTGATGCTTATTATTTATGTTGTTCATATGTAGTATAATATTGATGGTCACTTGGAGAAAGATTAAAAATGGTTGTATTGATAAAATTGTTTAAGCACAGTAACAACTGATTCACCCCCCCCCCCCNGGTTCCTTTTATTTAAAGGTAGATCTATAAGATTAAACATGATAATTCATGAAGGGACTTCATCCAGTAAGCCTCCTTTGTTTGATGGAACAAATTTTTCGTTTTGGAAGGTTAGAATGAGAACATACCTAATGGCCTTAGGTGCTGATGTTTGGGCTATAGTAGAGACTGGATACATAAATCCTGTTGTGCTAGCTTCCAAGGATGATAAGTTAGAATTTAGCTTTAATGCTAAGGGAATGAATGCTATCTTGAATGGACTTGCAGAAGCTGAGTTTGTAAAGGTGATGCATCTTCAAACTACCAAAGAAATGTGGGATAAACTTATTAGCATCTATGAAGGAAATGAGAAAGTAAAAGATGCTAAACTTCAAACATTTAGGTTGAAGTTTGAACAACTGAAGATGAATGAAGATGAAACAGTTAGCAAGTATTTTTTAAGAGTTGAAGAACTTGTGAATGCCATGAAGGGTATTGGTGAGAAGTTTGAAGAATCACTCTTAGTTCAAAAGATTTTAAGATCTTTGTATGATAAATTTAATCCAAAAGTATCTGGAATAGAAGAACTAAATGATCTTAAAAATCTGTCCATTGATCAAATTCTAGGAACTTTAACTGCATATGAAATGAGAATTAGCAAAGATAAATCCATTACTAGAGGAGCATCATTTAAAGCAAACAATAATACTGATTCATAATTAGATGATATTGAGGTAAAATTTGTGAGAAGGTTAAAAAAAGGATCAGGAAAATATCAAGGCAAGTTTCCCTTCAAATGCTTTAACTGTGGTAAGATAGGTCATTTTGCATCTAAGTGTCCCCATCAGAAAAAGGACCAGAACTTTGATGATGAAAAGAAGTACAAATTCAAGAAATATAGTAAGAAGAAAAGTTTGGTTGCAAATAATGACAATTCCTTAGAAGACACCAATAGTGACTCTTCCTGTGAAAATAAGGTAAATGACTTCATGCTTATGGCCAAAGATGATTATGATAATAAAAGCACAGGAAGTGATGATAATGATGAAGAAGATGTGGTTGATATGGAAGGAGAATTGATTAGTGCATTGGAAGAGATTGACAGACTCAGAATTAAGAACAGAAAGAAAAAACAACTGCTGATACAGTTTGAGAAAGGCGGTAAACAACCTAATGAAGACTTTGCCCTGCTAAAAGTGGAATTAGAAGAGGCAAAGAAAATAGAAGACATACTGAAACAACAGTTTTCAGAGAAGAAAGCTAGGTGTGAAGCCTTATAAGAAGAGATAGTAAAAACCAGAAAAGAAATGGAGAAGTTTAAGGGATTGTATCACCAAAATCTGCCAAGTATTAAAGCCTTGGAAGGATTAACCTCCATTCTAAATCAGCAAAGAAATCCAAAGTTGAAAGCTAGATTGGGGTATGAAGAAGGATCAAGTAGTGATCATCCAAGTAATACAGAACCTATCAAGTTTGTTAAATCCTCAAACATTGACAAAAGTCACTCTACAAAAACAAAGAAATAAAATCATCCAGCAAGAAGGAATGAAAGAAAAAAATACCAGAATCGAATCCGTAGATCAGAGAGATTATCAGCATGAAAGAAATCAACCTCCTCAAAGTAGATAGATTTTTCCAAGGTACAAAGGTTTTTTCTATGGTTATTGTTTTTTCTGCTCTAATTTTGGTCACAAAGCTATAAACTGTTCTTTAAGATTTAGATATGAGAAATCAAGTTTTTCAAGGAATAATTATCTGCCACTACAAAGACTGAGTCAACCAAGCAACAAACAATCACAGACTATAAATCATGTGATGAATGGGAGAAGGACACAGGTGAAACACAACAACAATTATGAGCATAACAATCATTATGATCTATTATTCAGTGAACCAGAATGTTACAACTACCATAATTATGGACATAAAGCTGTAGATTGTCACTTAAAGAATTACAAGTTAGATTTGATCCTCACTGTTGAAAATGTCAAGGTTTGGAAGAAGAAAGCAGATGACAAATGTCGACTAGTGTTATTAGCCCAAAGACAAAAGAATCCCTGTATATTGACAGTGTATGTTCCAAACATATGACTCGAGACAAAAGTAAGTTTCTAACTCTAATTGATAGCAAATCAGGGAATGTAACTTTTGGAAATGATACACCAGGAGAAATAAAAGGTAAAGGAATGGTAAGTTTGAGTAATGGCAAAGGGAAAGCTCAAGATGTGCTGTTTGTAGAAGGTATGAAACACAATCTTCTTAGTGTCAGTCAAGTCTATGACTGAGGATGTGAAGTCATTTTTACCTCTAAAGACTGTAGAATAAAATCTGTGAATTCAGGACAGCTAGTTGCAAAAGGGATAAGGATAGAAAACAATGTCTATGTGTTAAAAAAAGAAAAAGAAGAATACCACTTATGCAAGTATGATGTAAGTTGGCTGTGGCATAGGAGACTTGGACACGTAAATTTTGATCATATAATCAAGCCCAGAAACAATGGGGTAGTAAAAGATCTTTCGAGGATATCAAATCCATATGACTCTATTTGTAAACCCTGTTAGATAGGAAAGCTTACTCGCACTTAGTTCAAATCTAAAAACTTTCCTTCAATAGAAAAACCTCTCCAGTTAGTACATATGGATCTATGTGGACCATCAAGGAAAGAAGGTATAGGAAAATAAAATTATTTTATGTTGATAATTAATGATTATTCTAGACTAACATGGGTTGCCTTTTTGAAGGAAAAATCTGAAGTATTTGAAAAATTCAAAGTGTTTAAGGCTTTGACTAAGAATCAAACAGGAAAAATATTAAAGGCAGTTGGGTCTGATAGAGGAGGATATTTTAGTTCATGGAACTTCAAAGAGTTCTGTGATAAACATGGGATCAAAAGAGAGCACACAATTCCAAGGACTCCACAACAAAATGGAGTTGTTGAGAGGTAGAATAGATTAGTACAACAAATGGCAAGATCAATGATGAATGAAAGGAACATACCTCAGACATATTGGGTAGAATCAATTCATACAACTGTTCATATCCTTAACAAAACTCATCTCAGGCCACACAGTGACAAGACTCCTTCTGAACTATGGTTTGGAAGACCTGCTTCAATCAAGCATTTTAAAGTCTTTGGGAGTAAATGTTATATCAAGAACAATGATGAAAATATTGGCAAATATGATGACAGGGATGATGAAGGTATCTTCTTGGGTTATTCTACAAACAGTAAAGGGTACAAATGTTACAATAAGAGGCTACATAAACGAGTTGATTGTATAGACATAAATGTTGATGAATAAATCCCAGTCAGAAATGTACGCAGTGCTGAACCAAGAACATAAGATATAGTTGAAGATGAAGATGAATAGGTCCAAGGATCAGAAAGAGAAGAATCTGAATCAGATGAAGATATGAATAATTCGAATGACACAAATCAACAGAAAGAAGCAAAATCACCTCTCAGAATTGTTAGAAAGAATCATCCTCAAAATTAGATAATTGGAGATATAAATAAGGGAGTTCAGACAAGAAGGAATTGATTAAAGACTCAAAACAATCTCATGTTTCTTTTTTATCTATGAATGATCCTAAATTTTTTGATGAAGCCAACCAACATGATGATTGGATCAGAGCAATGAATGAAGAGCTTGATCAGATTGAGAAGAATAATACTTGGGAGCTTGTCCCTAGACTTGAAGATAAAAATGTAATAGGTTCCAAACGGGTGTTCAAGAATAAAATGAATGAAAAAGGAAAAGTTGTTAGAAATAAAGCCAGATTGGTCTATAAAAGGTATGCACAAGTTGAAGGTAAGGAATTTGATGAAACTTTTTGCACCAGTGGAAAGATTGGAAGCAATCAAAATGTTTCTTTCTTATTCATGTCATAAGAACTTTAAAGTTTATCAGATGGATGTTAAGCCAACATGTTTTAATGGAGATCTAGAGGAAGAAGTATATATGGAACAACCTGAAGGATTCTCATTAATAGATAATCCTAATTATGTTTGCAAGGTGAAGAAGGCCTTATATGGACTGAAACAAGCACCACGAGCTTGGTATTATAGACCGGAAAAATTCTTACATGACAAAGGGTTCAAAAAAGGTACTGTTGACAACAATCTCTACATTAAGTCTGAAGGTGATAGATGATATTATTTTTGGTTGTACTAATAAATCATCTGTCTAGTGGTTTGCTAAATCTATGCAAACATAGTTTGAGATGTCCATGATAGGAGAACTGTCATATTTTCTTGGCTTACAAGTAAAACAGAGTTCTGCAAGAATTTTTATATCTCAAGAAAAATATTTGAAAGAGATGTTGAAGAAATTTCAGATGGAGGATTCCTCTTCTGTTAGTACACCTATGGTGGTTGGTTGCAAGATCAGTAAAGATGATAAATCACCCGATGTTGATCAAAAGACATACCGATCAATGATAGGAAGTCTTTTGTACATCACAACATCCTGTCCTGATATAATGCAAGCTGTTGGAATGGTAGGTCGTTATCAGTCAGCTCCTAAATAGAGTCACTTGGTAGCTGTCACAAGGATATTTAAATACTTGAAGGGAACAATGACTTATGGTTTGCGGTATCCCAGAAATCAGAATTTTCAGTTAACTGCTTATTCAGATGCAGATTGGGCAAACTGTGTTGATGAGAGAAAAAAACCCAGTGGAGGAGCATTCTTTCTGGGTGACTCATTAGTAGCATGGCTTAGTAAAAAGCAAGGATCCATTTCATTATCAACTACAGAGGCATAATACATTGCTGCTGCTACTTGCTGCACACAAATTTTTATGGATGGTACAAACTCTTGCAGATTTGAAGGTAACATATACTGATCCCATTCCAATTCACTGTGATAACACTAGTGGTATTAGTGTCTCCAAGAATCCTGTTCTTCATTACAAGACTAATCATATCCCAATAAAATACCATTTTCTCAGAGAACAAGTTACAAACAAAATTGTTCAGCTGAATTATATTCCTTCCAGAGAACAAATTGCTGATATCTTTACTAAACCATTAGCAACAACCCCTTTTGGATATCTTCGTCAAAAGTTAAGGGTTATAATTTCTTGTGTCTAATATGTTCACCTGGTCAGGGGGAGTACTTATTGAATATCTGTTGTATTTCTAAGCTGCTCATAGTTGACAAGGGGAGTATGTACTGCAACAGCTCAGGGGGAGCATGTTTCTTCTTTGACATTGATGTCAAAGGGGGAGAAAGTGTAGTAATTTCAAGGATGCTATAGTCAAGGATGCTAATAGTTGGATGTTCTTCAAGGTTTCCATCAATGCCAAAGGGGGAGATTGTTGACATATTTATTACGGGTAGATAGAAGGAAGTGTATTTGTTTGTCATTGATGGCAAGTTCAGTAGACAAAAGGCAATGTATTTGTTTGTCATTGATGGCAAGCTCACCAGACAGAAGGCAATGTATTTTTTTGTCGTTGATGGAAAGCTCAATTTGACGATGATGAGCAAGAGAAAGTGGCAAGACCAGCAGCGCAACGATGATCGCATGAAAGAAAGTCCCAAAATCCTGAAACAGGAACACTCCATTTCGGAGTTTTGCAGACCGAAAAATCGAAGTTTTGGATACCGGGAGTTGGAAGTGTAGAAACACTTCACCACAGGAGTCCTGAAGTCGCGAAACACGAAATGCTGAAATCTTGTGAAACCACAATATTTCAGAATTTCAGATACCGGGAGTTGGAGGAGTCAAGTGTCGAAACACTTCACCACAGGAGTTCTGAAGTCACGAAATGTGAAATGCCTAAATATCACAAAACCACGATGTTTCAGAGTTTTGGATACCGGAAGTTGGAGGAGTCAAGTGATGAAACACTTCACCACAGGAGTCCTGAAGTTGTGAAATGCGAAATGCCGAAATCCCATGAAACCACGATGTTTAAGAATTTCGGATACTGGGAGTTGAAGGAGTCAAGTGTCAAAACACTTCACCACAGGAGTTTCGAAGTCGCGAAATGAGAAATGCCGAAATCTCACGAAACCACGACGTTTCGGAGTTTCGGATACCGGGAGTTGGAGGAGTCAAGTGACGAAACACTTCACCACAGGAGTCCCGAAGTCACGAAATGAGAAATGCCAAAATCCTGTGAAACCACGATGTTTCAGAATTTCGGATACTGGGAGTTGGAGGAGTCAAGTGATGAAACACTTCACCACAAGAGTCCCGAAGTTGCGAAATGCGAAATGCCAAAATCCTGTGAAACCACAATGTTTCGGAATTTCGGATATCGGGAGTTGGAGGAGTCAAGTGTCGAAACACTTCACCATAGGAATCCCGAATTCGCAATTTGTGAAATCATGAAATAATCCTAGCCATCGGATCGAGGATTGATTTAGACCGTTGATCAGACATGACAAAGACCGTGAAGCTTTGAATTCATGATAAGATCTGGACCGTTGGGTCCATAGGACACGTGGTGAAAGAGTGTCATTTCGATGATTGCAAAGTCAAAGGAAAAGAGTTCCCTAATCTCTTGAAATTGCGATATGCGTAATCGTGAAATGCCAAAATACAAAATTGAAAAAGGCACTAACATCAAAGCTTTTTTATTTTCAGAGTTTCGGGGATTGCGACATGGAGTGTCAAGTTATCTCATCACAAGGAATGCTGAAATGCCGAAATGTCGAATTGCGAAAATGGAGAAATAAGCACGAGATCCATTATTTAATCCAACGGTGTAGGTGAACTTTAATATGATCGGAGGGATTCTATTCCATCTCATAGTTAATTGATCAGTTATGAATCAGTTAGCAAAATTGATTCATGATTCTTGATCGATTGGCGTTTCATTTGTTGGGACATTTTATCTGCTTAAGAAGATTCGAAGTGTAACTGTCGTAGTGAGGGTGCATAAAAGAAAAACATAGAGACTGTGCAAGGTTGGCGGTTTTGAAAAAAAAAATGAGTTGAACTGTAGAAAGGTAAAACTACAGTATGCGCAGTGTGAAGAAAGCTCATAGATAAGGAACATAAATTGAATAGAAGAGAAAAGGGGAAGAGAGAAGAATGTACACATATCAAAGAGCATGAGAAGGACAGAGAAAGAACAAATAGACATAGACAACAAGTCAAGCCAAATATGAACAGAGTAGAAGAATAGTGTAGCATAGAAGAATTGCAGAACAGTGAAGAAGTGGTAAAATTTGATTTATCTGAGTTATTGGTTCATTTATTTGTAAACAGGGAGGTAGGGTGGTGCTAGGGAGGACTATTTTCCTTAGAGGTTCAAGTGGGTGCTTGAACACAAGGAGTTGTAGCTTCCATCTGGTTGCAGCTAGAAAAAAACCAAGGTGGCAGGGTGGTGCAAGGGAGAACAATTGTTCTCTGTTATATAGGTTGGTTCCTGTGTAACTGGAAGTTGGTGCTTCCATCCATTTGGTGCTGGAACACTCAGGGAGTTGGTGCTTCCTTCTAGTGGGTGTTAGAGAAATCAGAGAGTTGGTGCTCTCAAACAAGTTGGAGCTTGTAAAACAGAGGTAGTAGCCTCACATTAAGTCGGTGCTCAATTATAGATGATGTATAGAACTTAAAATACTGCCTATCATTTCGAAGAAGAAGAGGTTTTCTCCCTTTATGGGTTTCCTCGTGAAAATCTGTCTCTGTGTATATCTTATGTGTGAGTGATGCTTATTATTTATGTTGTTCATATGTAGTATAATATTGATGGTCACTTGGAGAAAGATTAAAAATGCTTGTATTGATAAAATTGTTTAAGCACAGTAACAACTGATTCAACCCCCCCCTCTCAGTTGTATTAGTAATTTCAACACTGTGGTTGAAAAATTGGATTTTGGGGGAAAGTTACACAGCGTATACTTAGGGAGATTCGTCTCGGCTGTGACAAGGATGAGAAAAATGAGGCAAGCATCATATCATGGCACTGATTAAAAGGGATGCGAAAGAGCATCTTGTGATTTGGAACAGTCATGGTTGATGATTGAAAGGTACGTAACCATGTAGTTTGATGAAACAACGATCCAAAAAGATTCGCTATATCATGCAGAGATCAGCTCTTGGTCATGAATGGTTTGTTCCCTTGTCTTTTTGGTGTCTAATTGCAATTATACAACTTCAAACCTGATGGTTTAAACATGTGAAAGGACATGCTAACTCCTCCCCCGCTCTTGTGATTTCGGTGGCTAAAATAGCCCTAAATTTCTTTGTTTAAGCTACCGAAAGCTAAGGCTTTCGGTGGATAATGAACAATCAAAATGTTCACCTAAGCCACTAAAACCTGAGTTTTGAATTAGATCAAATAAAAACTAAACAAAAGTTTATTCTAACTTTATTACATGCATAAATCTCTAAAAAATGAGCTTTAAAAATTTAAAAATGTATTTTTCTTAAAAGACATCCTATCACCTAAAATGAAATAAATCGATTTATTTATTTGAGGATATAATAGATACCACTGAACTTCTGCATGCGGTGATCCCCACTGAATGGGAGGATGAACGCTCTGATACCACTGTAATGTTCCCAAGACATTTTTTTTTCTCTTGGAACACTAACTGCTCACTGTTTAACTGATATGTGTTTGCTTGCTTGCAGGTTTACTTCTTGAGTTATATATTAGGGTTTGTAGATTTAGTTAACAATCATAGGATATAGATCTGAATATATAGCAGTGGAAATACAAGATATGACAAGCAACATTGGATATGGAACCAAATAGCATAGAACTGACCTTTATTGATATAATAAGAAAGAACCTGATACAATATAGATGTAGATTTGGAATAACATCAGATAGATCCAATATATAAGATATAAGATGCTACAAAATCCTCCAGATAAGAAGATGTAAGCCTCCAAAGGATGAATACAAAATGAATACTAATACAAGAAGAACCAGGGTCAAGTCCAAACCCCCCTGCATGAAGGTACGCCCTCCTAAATAGTTGTGAAGATCCAATATTTCAGCCTAGTTGCTGGAAGCTTCCAAATGGCACCAAAATATGAAAAATGATAGATCGGGGCAAGTAAAACCCCCTCCTGAAGCCTCAAGCAGAAATTCCCAAGTCTGCTCCTCCAAATGCTGGATCCTCAAGTAAAATTGCGCCCTCCTGAATACTGTAAAACCCTAATATTTCGGCCCTGTTGAAGGAGACCTCCAATCACTGTGAAACTCTCCAGGATGATAGATCGGGCCTGTTAGCATCGTAAGTCACTCCTGGATTGCTTGCAGGAGCAGAGCCCGACACCCATCAGTTTAATGTCATGGTTGGTTTATGAAGGGTGATCAAATGTAGATAATGGCTCTAGGAGGTATCACTCTAACTCAGGGATTGATTCTGGTACGTAAAGAATGAAGGAGGTCTGGAATCCCAACTTCAGCCAGTGGGTTGATTTAAATATGAACAGGTGGAAGACTTAGGAGAAAGTGAACAAATAGCTTTGGGCATCAGGCTTGCAGCGGTTTGTAGGGGAAAAACTCTGAAAACAGGATCCTCCTGGTTCAGGGCTTCAAGAAACTGAATAAAGGACTTGATTGGATCCTCCAATTCCAAGTCATTCAGCATCAAAGAAATCACGGGAACTGACTAGAGGCTCCGTAACTATTACAGTGATCCATTACAACATCATCCTATAATAGCTACAACTCGAATGGATCCTCCAATTCCGAGTTGCTCTAACACAGTGTAAACAAAGACACAAAAGAAACTGACATTCATAAGGAAAGAAGTCTCCAAATTTCATACATAACCAGAACAACAATGCTTCATTAAAACTTTACAACCAGGGAGCTCTGCTCAACCATCAATGCCTACAAAAATGGAAAAAATGACTACATATACTTGGAACTGACTCCAGCACTGAAGGCGCGATCCTGTCATGAATTAAATGCTTGACATGAGGAGCTCCTCTATCAGGATGGGCTGTCAGTCTGTCTTAATTAAATCTGCCCTCTGCTCCCCTGTCACACGCCTCTTTAACTCAGCATGGCTCGCACCAGGGGGTAGCTGAGCCCTTTGAATATTGAATTGGCGTGTGCAGGTTCTTCTGGTGAGTTGGAGACTTGGCGTGATTTTCCTGAAGAGAACTGGTACAAGGGACCGTCCTGGGTAATACTTCAGTCAGGACCTCCATCTTCTGCAATAAATGGGTGACGTGAGGCCTCACCCACCCTCTTTCTCCTTTCTGCTGAACTGAAGCAACTTTTTTGGATCCCTGAGTGGAATCCTTGATGGACGCCCGACCTAGCCCACAGGTCTCTCCTTCTTTCCTCATGGCTTTCTGAACTTCACCGTGACCTTTTCTAGACTCTGTATCAGGTTTTGGGGTTTCACGTTCCTTGTTGTCAAGAGTTCTTGACCCTCTAAACTCCCGATCACCGATTCTCCGATGAGTGCGCATATAGGTTAGCCCTCCTGGCTACACTGTGGTCCATACGACCACCTCTTACATGACTAGAGCCAAATCTCTGTCGGGGTTTCGGTGCTTTCGATGCTTCGATACACAAGTCCTTGAGACTCGCTATCCTCCGATTGTCGATGCACCGATGTCACTTGGAGCTATCTCCTTACAAGGATTGATTCTCTGACACCTGTCCCCCACTACGGTTCTCAGCTCCGTCAGGAAATCGCATATCGGGATATCGCGATTGCTACTGCCGTGTGTGCGGGACTTTCAGTTCCCCGATCCCCGACTCTGCGGGATCTCTCGCCACGTGTCTCTGCTAATGGACGACTCTGATCTTTTCGGCACTTTTGTGGGCACAAGCTCCCAGATGCTCTCGGCACTTCACATCTCACGAAATAACAGAACTGTTCTTTGCGTGTTGGAGTCGCAACGGGCGAAACGCCGAGATGGCCAGCTCTTGCGACACGCGCCACTGGATCGGACGACCTATATTCGGCCTCCAAATAGAAGAGACTTCTTTGCTGCTAAATGTCCAGTAAAATGGCAACTCTGAGATCCCGATAACCGTTGATCTGCTTCATGGACGGATCTCGGCTACCGATGGAAAAACTTCGCACGCTCACTTGATATGTTACTTGGAAAAACAAGAATTCTCCCGAGCTGCGCTTGAGCATTTTGTGCAACTTGCAGACCTGCATGCTTCTCGAACCCGTGACAAGAAAAATAGCTAACAGGGCCAAGGGAAACCTCCTGGTGAAGTCTCAAGGTGAGATCTGGAGTTTTACCCCTCCAAACTGAATAGATCTGAACCTCAATAACACCCTCCTTCTATCCAAGTCATGCCAATTCTCTAGGAAATTATCTGGTAAGAATATCTCTCTCAAAATGCGCTAGAACTGATGATCAAAGCCCTACAAGGAAAACCCAAGTGCTAGAATGTCCAAAATCCCTACCAATCTCTTGGATCAAACTTCCTTCAAACAATGATGCACCCTCTTACTGAAAACCCTCAAGGGCATGTCCTGTGGTTGTCCTGGATGAGTGATGGTACCTATAGCTTCTATAGAATGGTGTGGGTGGAGTATTGCATCCCCAAGACCAAGCTTATAACAAGAGAGGTGGAATCTTTCACTACTGAATTGTCCTCTAGGGTTTGTATTCTCAAAACCCTGAAAACTGTGTGGTTAAGAGCCCAAAATCAAATTGCAATAATAATCCAATATGAGTGAGAGGTGCGCCCTTGCCTTTCCTTTATACCACCAATTTGTTTCTTTGTTGAGTTAGTTAACCCCTAGGGTTAACTCCTAACTCAACCTCATGTGTTCTAATTCTTCATTGAGTTAATTTTCCCTTTTCAAGTCAACTTCTTATTATAACATTGAATTTATATGACTTTTCCCCATGCTGGATGAGACTATAGTCTAGTGGGGATGACTATACTTCTAAGTCTCTCCAACCCTCTTCATCAAGAGGTGGGGGACATTACAGGGTTGAGGGCTGTAGTGATGCAAATCAATGAAATTACACCCCCATATTGTAGAAGTGTAGGATCTCATCCCATTATTTTAACCCCACCTTCAAGGGATCACTAAAATGGCTAATCCATAAGTTTTTTTGGATCTTCTCTTTTCATGGCCAACTTTAGAATTTGGTCTAAATCTTTCTCATCATCACCTATGGGGTTGTGGGTTCAAATATCTTCTTTTAGGTTTTTATTCTTTTACGAGGGTTGTACTTATATTCTAGTTTTCCTTGGGTATATCTAAAGAGTTTTTACCTACTTTACAAGATTAATACTTTTCTTGGTAGGGTTTTCCTCTCCTTGAAATCCAAAGCTATATTCTTATTCTTATTCATTATTTGTAATAATATTACTCCGGGGTTGTGTTTTTTGGCTAAGGATTGTGCTACCTTGATCAAAAATGGATTTGAATTATTTTTCTCATTTTAAACTTTGTAACAAAAATTAGTTGTTGGAAAAGTTTGAACTAGATGTCCAAAAGCTAAAGCCATGGAAGATGAAACAAATCATTGTGTTGGTTGGCCTTCTAAGGCAACTCTATTAAAATAATGTTGCTAGAGACAAATAAAAAAGGAAGAGAGATGTAAACTAGTTTTAGCTTGGGAAGAAAATGGTAGTAGCGGAAGAATGAGGATTTGGGAAGAAAAATCCATATTGAATATCAAAAGATGAAGGAGAAATTGAGCTTGTCCACACATAATCAGAAGGTCATCCCTGAGCTATAGCAATTTACAAGAAACTACTAGTGAGTAAGAATGAACCAAAATATTTGTTAAGAGTGCATATCTCGCTCTTTGTAGAAATTTCATGAGAATAATAAAATCCCCATTGAATGTTTGTTTTCCCATTTGGGTTTCCAAGGTAAATCTATGTGTCTATTGTGATTTTGATTGCTATGTGTTTTTTTAAGTTTTGTGGCTTTGTATGTATGCCTAGTTTTGAATGCTGCAGGAGACAAAGGATAGGGGAAGATAAATGGAAAGCAAATGAAACTTAGGAAGAAGAAGGGAAGTAGTATAAGAATGAGGAATTAAGAAGGAGAAACCTACTTGAATAATGGAGGACAAAGGAGAAATTGATCTGGTCCATGCATGAGAAAAGGTTGTCCTTGAGCGGTAGCAATGTGCAATAAATTGCTACTGAGTAAGAATGCACCAAAATCTATGTTGAGTGAGTATAGTGTTATATTATTTGCATGAGTAGTAGTGTCTGTGTTGCATTGGGCATGCAGAGGGGTGAAATTCCCCCATGCGGGGGTTCGGGGGAAGCACTCCCGAGAATTTTTTTTCTACCTTGAGAAATGTGTCACATATTTAGGTGGTTTTTCTGCACATGGTTTCTTTGCCAGTGGTTTTCTATTTCTGGTTAAGGAATTAGAGTTGTTGACTAATATATGTCATTGGGTTAGTTTTTTGGATGTCACTGGCTCCTATATGTATATTTTATTGTAAACAATGTAATACTATGAATGAATATAGAATATGCTGGTTTTCCCGGTTTGGGTTTCCAGGGGAAAAATCTCAATGTAATGTTTGTATTTTCCATTGTATCTTTTCTGTTCTTTTACTGAAAATATGTTTGCAGTAAATATTGTACAAGGTTAAAATATACATTTGGTATTAGAACTTTGTTGGCTTAAGGGGGAAATATTTGTGGTAAAGGGTTTGGCTCAGAACTGTGATAAGCATTTTTATAGTGGGAGATCTGTGGTATTGATCTTTCAGGTGAAAATAAATGGAAAGCATTCGAAGATGGAGATCGAGAAGTTTAATGAGAAAGGTTTTGAGCTATGGAAGCTCAATATGGAGGATCTATTGGTGGAAAAAGATCAATGGATCATGGTATATCCAGGTACTACACCTATAGGAACTTCATCAGATGACTGGAAAAAGTTGGATCAGAAGGCAAAGAGCACAATCAGACTATGTCTCTCAGATTCAATATTACTGAATGTGTCAGAGGAAGCTACGATCAAGGATTTATTAGATAAGTTGGGGAAGTTGTATCAGTCTAAGTCCCTAGTAAATAAACTATTCTTGAGAAAGAAGTTGTATAATATGAGGATGAGATATGGAGACTCGGTGGTAGAGCATTTGAATGCCTTCAATACTGTGGTAAGTCAATTAGTATATGTTGAGATTAAAATTTCAGATGAAGATAAGTGTATCAATTTATTGTGTTCTTTACCAGACTCGTAGGATAATATGGTTGTGGCCATATGTAGTAATACAACTTCCTTGAATTTTGATGAAGCGGTCTCATCCTTTTTGTCAGAGGAGATGAGACATAAGAATATGGAAGGACAGAGCAAAGACGCATTATTTTCAAGAGGATGTTCCCTGGAAAGAAATAGATCTAAGTTATCAAGTGAGAGATCTAAGTCTAAGGGTAGATATAAATCTCCTAGAAAGTTTGTAAAGGTATGTTGGAGATGTGGAAACGAAGGGCACTACAAGAAGCAGTGTAGATCGAAAGTTGAGAAAAATAAGGTATCTGAAGAATATCCTTCTACAAAAGAAAATAACTCCAAGGAAGAAGGAGGGGATGTGTACTTGGATTCTTCAAGCACACATGTAGATCATGAGGCATGGCTGGTTGACTCTGGTGCATCCTTTCATATGACTCCCCACAGGGAGTGGTTCTGCAAATATAAAAGGTATGATGGAGGCAATGTTTTCTTAGGTGATGATCCGACAACCAGAATCATAGGACACAGGAAATTCAAGTTGAGGCTCATAAATGGAAGTATTAGAACACTACCCGGTGTTCTACAGATCCTAGGTTTTGCTAGAAATTTTATTTTTGTAAGAAAGATGGACGATGCAGGGGTAAAAACAATATTTGAAAAGGAAACCTGCAGGATGGTTCGAGGAGCAATGGTGTTGCTGAAGGGAGTTTGGTTTGGAACTATGTATAAGCTACAAGGAAGCACTATTAGTGATGGGTGTAATAGTTCCATTATTCTTGATATTGGAGTTGAAGAAGAAAGAACTCCTACAATCTCTAGAGAAAAGGTTATGGTGTGGCATCATAGACTGAGGAATATCAAAGAAAAGGGTCTTTGACTACTGCATGATAAAGGTATGGTTGAAGGTATGTCTAAATGCTCTCTGGATTTTGATTTCTGTGAACAATATCTATATGGGAAGTGAAATCGGGTAAGATTCCCCTCTGGTGCAACGAAGGCAGAAGAAATTTTACAGCTAGTTCACGGTGATGTTTTTGGACTTGTGTCAGTCCCATCATTGGGAAAATATGTGTACTATGTCTCATTTATAGATGAATCCTGGAGGAATACTTGAATATATTTACTTAGGAAGAAATCCAAAGTCTTTGACATGTTTAAAGAGTTTAAGTCTCTTGTTGAGAATCAAACAGAGAAAATAATTAAGGTGTCGAGGAAAGATAATGGTGGAGAGTTCTGCGGGAATGAATTTGAAGAATTTTGTAAGAAGTGTGGTATAAAAATGAAGAAGATGTTGGATTACTGAGAGGGGGGTGAATCAATAATAGAGCAATTTAATCCTTTTTAACCATATAATCCAAGTGTTATATCAATGTAGCATTATCATCCAATAACTGCAGAGTAAATAACCAATGAACAAATGAACAATCATACACATACACAGTACACCAGTGTTTTACATGGAAACCCAAAGCGGGAGAAAACCACATAATTCTTTTTCTTATGTGTCTTGAAGAATTACATTCATTGGAAGCACCAAATTCCTTTGTTTTCCAATTGCAACTGGAAGGAGGCTCTAACCCCCTAGTTTCTCAGGATACAACCTGAGGGAAGCTCCAAATCCCCAATTCTCTAGCTACAACTAGAAGGAGGCTACAACCCCCTATGATATCCAACTACAACTAGAAGGTGTCTACAACCACCTGTCCTTGCCCTGTCCAATCACCCTAAAGTAGAAGTAGAATGATAGAGCCAATGTCACACTATCACTGTGAGATATACTGATGTAAACCTGCACCAATAAACCTGAACTATGCATCAACCATGCATCAACTTGTACCTCAAACTGTACCATAAACAAGTGCATCCAACCATGTACCAAGTATGTACCAATCATGTGTCAGATACTCATCAACTATGACTCATCAATATGTACCAACATCATCAACTATACACCTCATGTATGTGCCAACTCATCAACTACTTGTCTCAACCATGTACCCAAATTGTACCTCAACCAAAAGACCTCATCAATTTCATCATAAAAATATGATTTGTAACTTTGTAATAGACCTAGTGTATATGATCACATACCTTCAAACCTTCCTTAACTTTAAACAACAAGAGACTAGAATTTACATCAAACTTTTCTTTAGTCTCACATGACTAGTTTTGGATTAGTCAACAACTCTAACTTGAAATAATCATAACTCTGTACATGTAATGAATAAATATTAGAAAATTATACACAATGTTCTTTAGTGTGTTTTATGCAATTCCTACAGGTTTCACTACTTGGAACCTCTCAGAAAAGGAGTTATAACAAAAATGACATACCTTGCTGAATTCTCGCTTATTCTAGAGAGAAACCTTGTAGAGCATGCCCCACACAAATTTTTTGTTGAATCAATCTAAAAATGTTACAAGGAATACTACAGAATTTAATCTAACCAACACATTTGGTCTCACTGAATTTGGATATGTTATGAAGAAATTATGACATTTTTATCGGAAACACATGTTTTTGACTAGTTTCACGACTATCCACAAACCCTATTTTCCATGGAGTGTAACTCCAAAAATACAACAAAACACAAGATGAATTTTTTACCACAGAAACTTGGATATGTTTCCTCAATGGAATAGAAATTTCATGGTCTGAATAATTCTAGAAAAAAATGTTATTGCAAAAATGGTGAGATGACCTGAAAATAATACACCTTAGAAAGCATCATCAAAAGAATTTATCATTCCTTGAATTCCAGCCTTCTTTTCTTCACCTTCCCTCCAAAATTCGGCTTAATATCATTTGGTTACCTCATAAACCTATAGGTATTCAATATTCTCAAGTTTGATTCAAATGAGAGAGCCTTGCCTCTTATTTATACTCTCCAAGTAGCTTCCTTAAAAACATCGTCTAGGTCACTTTGCCCACTTTCCTTATTTTAGGGTTAACCCACTTCTAATTTCTCCATTAAATTTATTATTTAAATGATTTATTTTGTATTCAATTTGAATTATAGTACACTCATCACTTATAGTACACTCTGATGCAAGACTGAAATCATATCACTCATGCTCCCCCTAGAACCATGTCTCTATCCTCTGCATATGATAAATCTCTCCCCCTTTGTCATCAATGGCAAAGGTATCTTTCCATCTAGGGCTACTCCCCCTAAGTAAATTGTCCTCTTATGGTGCTTCCTCGTGTAAATCTAAGACATATAAGATAAGAATTCAAAAAGAATTCATTTTTGAGTAGAAATAACTCCAATTCTCTGACAAAGATATTCAAAGGCTTCCCGTGGAAGTGGTTTTGTGAATATGTTTGCCACTTGTTCTTTTGTGCCCACATACTCAACTCTGATGTTCTTTTCTGAAACCTACTCCTATAGAAAGTGATACTTGATTGGAATGTGCTTTGTCTTGGAGTGCATCATGGGGTTCTTCGAGATACTGATGGTGCTTGTATTATCACAATAGATTGGAATGGGCTCATCATACTCAACTTGTATATCTGTCAGAGTTTGTTTCATCCAAAGAACCTGTGTACAACATTATTCTACTGCAATATACTTTGCAACAACTGTAGATAAAGATATTGATGATTTTTTCTTGCCTAGCCATGATACGAAACACTCACCTAAGTAAAATGTTGCTCCACTGGTGCTTCATCGGTCATCAATACAGCCTACCCAATCTGCATCTGTGTAGGCAATAAGTGATAGATCTTTTCCTTTTGGATACCATAATCCAAACTCTTCCATTCCTTTGAGATATCTAAAAATCCTCTTTACTGCTAATACATGTGATTCCTTTGGTGCTGCTTGAAATCGTGCCACCAGACCAACTGCTTACATTACATCTGGTCTAGATG
>ML796782.1:728885-747919 GCA_009831015.1 Picea engelmannii | reverse complement strand
AACTTAAAAAAAAAAAAAAAGGTACATTCTTCTAACATTATTTGTTACTCTGTTCCTCTTATTCTAATTTATTTAGTCTATGTACATAGTACTTTCTTTTTTCTTTACATGTCAACTTATGTTCGTGCTTGTTTTGTTTTCTTCTTTTGTTCATAGAAAAAAACAAGAAAACTAGACACCGCAAAGAACTCCTAACCAAAAATGTAGAAGAATCCATGCAAAGGTGAGTATTTCTACCCATGTTCCATATCCAATAGTTTTTTGTTTACTCTGTCTATATTTGTTGAACTAGTTTGCAGCTCTATTTTTTTTCCTCGTTGGATACTTCATCTCTTCTTGTACATTAACTTGAATTCATGTCAATTATATTTTCTATGTTGCTATCTTGAAATAAATAAATAAATTTGTACTCCATATTTTCTTTTCATGTGTTCCTATGTAACAGTTTTATTTCATGTCGATTGTATTCTTTGTATTGTGAGGCATACAGTTCTTACCTCCCTTTCTTTTTCCTCTTCTATACTTATCTGTTCTCCCTTTTTTTCTTCCCCTCTATTATCTGTTTCTTATTCTATACTTAGTCCCATGTCTATCCTTGTGGGTTCCCAGGATGGCGGAGTGATAGATTCCATGTCCATCTATATATTTACATAATGAGTCCGATCGACCATCATTCATTTTCATAGTTCGTGAATTTTATGGCCACGGGTTCCTACGTAGGCGTCATCGAACTCTCATGCCTCGTGTGTGCGGTATACATATTTCACCTGAAGCTTTGATGATCTACAATTCGACCTCGAACTCGAAGCTTGCGACTTATTTTTCCCAGCATTTGTTGATATTTTTCCCAGTTTGTTTCCACAATTAGCCAATTTTATGGTCGTGGATTCCCCCCCAATGCATTATCGAACTCCCATGCCCCATGTTTGGATATACATCTTGCATCCAAAACTATAGTTATCTACAATTCAACCTCAAACTCCTCGAACTCGCAACCCTCACTCTTTATCGAACTCACAAATTGTATATCCATCTATATCTTGACATCATGAGTCCGACCTAGCGCTTTCATTTCCTTAGCCAATTTATGGCCACAGGTTCCTGGGTATGTGTTATTGAACTCTCATTCCCTGTGTTCTAAGTATACATATTCCATCCAAAACTTGAGTGATCTACAATTCCACCACGGACAACCAAGTTCAAAAAAGTACCAAATCATCTTTAATTCTCCTCCATGCCCGCCATGTTCTCCCCTTCCCAAAACACATTAATTATGATTTTACTGGTGACATCTCACCACAGTGTTCGAAAAGATTGGAATTAATAAGCGGAAAGCTCAAGGTAATCTCCCATTAAAATGCATTTATGGGAGAATATTATGGAATCTGATTAGTTTCCTCTGTCAATCTTGAATTCGCAAAACAAATGATGATTGTTTTGGTTTTTTTAAGGCGAAATCGTAGCAAGAATTCAATGTTGTGTTGTCCTGCATCATCTTCAAAGGTTTTCACATGAAGTCGCTCTTTAGTATTGTGCATATCATTTTTTAACCTTACAGGTTTTTATATTTGAGACTCTGCTTGCATATGAAAATGTTTCTCCACCATTCCAATTTGAAAATAGTTTGCATTTGGGCCACAAAGAACAGTAATAAAATAAAATAATATGAAAATTGTTTAAATAAATATAAACAAATTATATTTTGAATTGAACTTTCTTTTGTCAAGAAACAGGTATATTACACAGTTGTCAATGTTTTCCCCTCTTTTCAATAGTTTATTGATTTCCCTGCCATCTTTGCATGCTTTCCCAATGCAAATTGATGATGCTTTTACTAGCTTTGAAAATATTGGCATTAAAAGGAGAAAAGGTCGAGGACATCTACCATTAAAACACATTGAACCAAGATTTACCAGAGATTGTATTATGATGTTGCAATGTCTATTTTAAATACAATGAGAAGCAAAGGAAGTTTTTCATCACCTTATGGTTGCATCTCGACAACATGTCTGTGGAGATACCCTGAATATTTTCGGGCAAGAGGACCAGCATTTTCAGTGGTCCATAGCTTATGACTACTACTCGTCCACTTCTTCCCAAATGAAATTTATCTTGACATTTGAAATTGCAACGGTAGATTGTATCCCCGATTTTTTTTTAGTTTAAGGACTTGGTCACATGTTGCGCCAAGAACTATATTCTGAACCAGTGGATTGTTCAGATGGGCGACCATTTCCAAATCTCCCTACGCCTAAAGTATTTCGAAATATGTTAACACATCCCAACCCAATGCCTACTTTCAAGGGTGAGAATTGCAAATAGTTCTTAAAGAAGCATGGTAATGAATTAGACCTCTTGCCGAATTTATTATAGGACCTAGCACCTGCTCCCCAGGACATGGCCATATTATAGGCTAGTGCATGTAAAATCCTTTTTTGGCAAATTGCATGGCTTTTCACAAGGAAAACGAGACAAGAAAGTGAAATCGGCATCTCTCGAATGATTCTATATATTTTATATTCTACGGTCAAGAAAAAAAACATATTTCATTGTCACAAGATGATTTCCATTCAAATCTCTTCTCAGTTTTTGCAACAGGTGGCAAAAGAAATTATTTATGCCATCTTATTAATTTTTTGTCGTGTCGAATTGCTATCCATTTCCTGGACTATCTATATGTAGGAAGTTGAACTCTGAATTTGACCCAGTAACATTCTCATGCCAGAAATTATGGAGACACGATGCTTGCCAACAATTTTATAAGGTCTTTAATTATTTTGTTTCAGTTTTTAAAGCATTGATATTTGGAAATTATTTTCCTTGGTTTTCTGGCCAACCGACAATCTTCTTGGGTAGGAAGGGCACAATAGAATAAATGGAGAACTATAATGTTATAAGTATTTTCGGGTCTAAACAAAATCCTTGCTTCCTTCCATGTTACATATCTTGAACAATGTTTTTTGCTGGAATAACAAGGGAGTACATCTATTGGTTTCATTTTTTCCATGAAAAAGGGAAAGGACAATTCATCTCTTTGCCTTGGAAAGTCCGGGATTTCATGGTCAAGAACCAATTCTTTCACTTACACTATCATGAATGGACTCCATACCAATACCAATGATTCCCACAAGTAGAACTGAAAAGACTCGGGTGAAAAAATTTCCCAATGCCCGACCACCATAGCCAAAACCACAACATCTTGTAGCAGTACCCCAATGGCTTTCCCAAGTAACAAAGTCACACATAGTTCTTCAGGAAAAGGAGGAGATAAGAACCCTCCCTCCGGAAAAATTGAAATTTGTCACAAGCTTCCCACGGGCAAAAAACGAAAAAACAATAGTCCAATAATAGGAGGGACCGAGGGGAGAAATTGATATCTATGATCTCCCCCTCGAAGATATGGAACTAGAAATTGACATTGAAAAAATGTTCCCTGACTATGATCACCTAGAGAGTGTTTATCCTCACAATCCTAGGATGGAAATAATTGGCATAGATACATTGGATGAAGAAGAGTCTTTTTCATTTCAGAGCATTGTTTTTTACAGGGAATCAAGGAAATTGATTATTGAAAACAGAGATGTAAATAATAAGAAAGGGACATCTCATTCAAAGATCAACCTATGCAACATGTGCCCTTCCCAGATATCCAAGATGCAGCGAGCAACTGGATATGCTCTAGACAACTCTATTAGCAGCCTTGAAATGTAAAACCTCATGTTAAAGACGTGAATCAAAGAATTGGAGGCAACTCCAATGCCTCTTCCATTGTTTTCTACTCCTTTGGCAATGGTCGGGTCCACCGCACTTGCACTAAGGTCAAAAGGATCAGCAAGCCTTCTCATATCGGCCCGAGGCTATGTGGAAAATAATATAAATAGAAGAATGGAATTAATAATAGAATCTTGGGAGATGTCAAAGAATATGGTCTCTTTTGGAACAAGAGCAAATGTTTTTCATGAGTATCTACAAGCAGATATCAAGAACAAGAAAGGTTTTTATCTCAATGTAGTTTTACCATTTGGTGTTAAAGTTACCGGTATGACAGAATTCATAAGAAGACAGAAGGATCTCCCTTCCCTGGATCGAATAGACGAGCGAAACGCATGCTGGAAACAAAAGGTAAAGAACCTGATTGGTATCATTCAAGAATGTAGCCAAACCATATCTATAAGAGACAAACTATTCAAGAAGCTAACCGAGATATATCTAGCTTCCAGTACCAATGAATTCCAGGACCCAAAATTGATATTAAACTCGTTGTTTTTAAACAAGCAAGAATTTGATGATCAAGTTCATATCTATAAAATACTGTCATTTGAAAATTTCTATGGCATTCTTGAATATGGTGAAGATGACATGAAAACTTGGTTAGTCGGCTATGCAATTAGAAACAAAAATATTTAAGAAGCATTGCACAACTTGTCTATTGATCTAAGGGACCTGGAAACTGAATTATTCAATACAAAAATCCAACATGAAATGAACATGGCACCCATGAGGAGCTACATCGAAGAATGGTTGAAAAAGGTTGTCGACCAGATTACCAATGAAGGACAAAGCCGAGGAAATCCATAAAAGAAAATCAATGAACAAATGGAAAGGCATGAGACACCATCATAGTAAGTTGATATTGATTACATTCTTTTGTCTTCATCCACTTATTCTAACATATATTTAACCCAGATCTCACAATTTTCTCTTTCTTCTTGCCAGGTTTTGTTGTTTTCCATCGTCGAATTTCTTCTTTCTACAAAATTCATTTGTATACATATTTTCTTTGTAGTCTGTGGCAGTCCCAATCGAAGTCATTCTGGAAAATGCATTTTTATTTCACAGAATATGTATTGAACTATACTTTTTGTTTACAAATTCGAAGACATTGTTTTTTGAGAAATATTCTCAAATGTATTTTGTGACCCAGTTTATCTAAATATAAATATTTGGGGTTGTTATATGCTAATATTCAATTATTGGTGTTGTTATTTGAAATTTTTATTTCTTCGTAAAATTAACTCATTTCGATGTACGTGTTCCTATTCTATATTGTGCATATATTGCAGCTTCCTATATTTCAGAATATTCTTCGATATACAAAATGTAAAGTCGTATATTGTTTTCTTTATTCCTTGTAGGTTTGGCCAAAAAAAATCGATCCCAAAACACCATTCAAATTCGAACATGGTTTACATTTGGACCACAAATAATCTAGTAAGATACATTAATATGGGTACATTTTAAATAAACATGAACAAAATCCCTTTAAACTTGAACCTGACTTTCTCAGGCTCCTGGATTTTCCGCGGGTTGATTGGTTAGTGGAATATCAAATACTCATTTCCATCTATATCTTCACATTGGGAACCCGACTAACGACCACCCCTTTCAAGACTTGGCCAAATATCTCACTGCAGCACCCCAACTTAGTGTTATTGCATTCTTATATCGCGTGTTCCATTATATACATCTTACACCCAACACTTATGTCATATACATTTTGCACCCAATAATTCTGTGATAAAAGATTAAGTATAGAAGATGGAAAAGAAGGGTTAATATATTGATATTTGTGATAGATATCCCATTTACTCGCACTATATTTTATGCATGTTTCCGGAGAAGTTATATACTTACTGCATATACTTGGAAAGAAGTGTGAAGGTCGTGGGCACATAAATACCTGTGGAAAGAGGTCGGATGGGCTTCAAAATAGGGTGGCAAGGGTTCCTAAGGAGATGTATGGCCCAAACTGTCAAATTGTATATATCAGAACATTTCAGTGCAAAATTTGTAACACAAAGAAGGTGTTCCTTCCATCTTCAATTCAAATTCATTATGCTTTCACTAGTGACAACTCAGTGCATAGCTTTGCTTATTGGCATTAACAAGCAAATAACGTATTCAAAAATTATTTACAGGAGCCTGAATAACCCCTGGGTTGGGGATTGGTCCTGTATCATCACATCATGAGCCCAACCAACTGTAGTTCCTTTCAACACTTAGCCAATTATCTCTTTGTAGGGTCACGACTTTGCACTATCAAATTTTTATGCCCCTTGTTTCGTGATATATGTATTCAACACAGATTTATGGGAGTCTAAATGACCCCTGGGTTTGCGCTATTATAAATCTTGCAGCCAAAAATTTTGTCATCTACAAGTGCGTGATATACATATTGCACCCAAAACTTATGTATTCTACAATTCATCTCAACTTAGCGCTATCTATTTCTTATGCCCCTCTTTTCCGTGATATACATGTTGCACACAACACTTCTGTGATATAAAATTTTCACCAAACACTTGTGTCATTTACAATTCGACCCCAGTTATAGAGCCCGCCTACCCATAAATCCATGATCTGAAAAGTGGCTAGGCATTGAATGGCTAGCGGTCGGTCGAAGTCACGATATAAAAGCACAAAACACCATTTAAATTCCAACATGGTTTACATTTGGACCATAAATAATCTAGTAAGATACATTAATATGGATACATTTTAAATAAACATAAACAAAATCCCTTTAAACTTGAACCAAACCTTCTCGACCTCTTGGATTGTCCACAGGTTGATCGGTTAGTGTACTATCAAATCCTCATTTACATCTATATCTGCACATCAGGAACCCGACCGACGACCGTCCCTTTCAATACTTGGCCAAATATCTCACCGTGGCGTCCCAACTTAGCGCTATCGTATTCCTATCCCATGTGTTTTGTTATATACATCTTTCACCCAACACTTATGTCATATACATTTTGCACCCAACAATTCTAGGATAAAAGATAAAGTATAGAAGACAGAAAAGAAGGGTTAATATATTGATATATGTGATAGATATCCAATTTGCTCGCAAGATATTTTTTGCATGTTTCTGCAGAAGTTATATACTTATTGCATATACTTGGAAAGAAGTGTGAAAATTGTGGGCACAGAAATACCCGTGGAAAGCAGTTGGACAGGCTTCAAAATAGGGTGGAAAGGGTTCCCGAGGAGACGTAAGGCCCCAACTATCAAATTGTATATATCGGAACATTTCAATGCAAAATGTGTAACACGAAGAAGGTGTTCTTGCCATCATCAATTCAAATCCATTATGCTTTCACTAGGGACAACTTAGTGCACAACTTTGTTTATTGGCATTAACAAGCAAATAATGTATTCAATAGCAATTTACGAGAGATAGATCGACCCCCGGGTTGGGGATTCATCCTATATCGTCACATCATGAGCCTAACCGACCGTAGATCCTTTCAACACTTAGCCAATTATCTCTTTGTGGGGTCGTGACTTTGCGCTATCAAATTTTTATGCCCCCTGTTCCATGATATACGTATTCAACAACAATTTATGGGAGTCTGACCGACCCCTGGGTTATCGCTATTATAAATCTTGCAACCAAAACTTTCATCATCTACAAGTGCGTGATATACATCTTACACCCAAAACTTCTATATTCTACAATTCGTCACGACTTAGCACTATCGATTTCTTATTCCCCCTGGTTCCGTGATATACATGTTGCACACAACACTTATGTGATATAATTTTTTCACCAAACACTTGCATAATTTTCAATTTGAACCCGATTATAGAGCTCGCCTACCCAGGAATCCACGATCTGAAAAGTGTCTAGGCATAGAATGGCTAGCGTTTGGTCGGAGTCACGATATAAAATCACAAACCACCATTCAAATTCGAACATGGTTTACATTTGGACCACAAATAATCTAGTAAGATACATTAATATGGATACATTTTAAATAAACATAAACAACATCCTTTTAAACTTGAACCTGACTTTCTCGGGCTCCTAGATTGTCCATGAGTTGATCGGTTAGCGGACTGTCAAATCCTCATTTCCATCTATATCTGCACATCAGGAACCCGACCGACGATCATCCCTTTCAACACTTGGCCAAATATCTCACTGCGGCGTCCCAACTTAGCGTTATCGCATTCTTATCCCACGTGTTCCATTATATACATCTTGCACCCAACACTTATGTCATATACATTTTTCACCCAACAATTCTATGATAAAAGATCAAGTATAGAAGACTGAAAATAAGGGCTAATATATTGACATCTGTGATAGATATCCCATTTTCTCACAAGATCTTTTTTGCATGTTTATGGAGAATTTATATACTTATTTCATATACTTGGAAAGAAGTGCGAATGTGGGGAGCACAAAAATACCCGTGGAAAGCGTTCAGACATGCTTCAAAATAGGGTGGCAAGGGTTCCCGAGGAGATGTAAGGCCCTGACTGTCAAATTGTATATATCGGAACATTTCATTGCAAAATGTGTAACACGAAGAGCGTGTTCCTACCATCCTCAATTCAAATTCATTCTTCTTTCACTAGTGATAACTCAGTGCACAGATTCTCTTATTGGCATTAACAAGAAAATAACATATTCAACAGCGATTTACGAGAGCCCGGTCGACCCCCATGTTGGGGATTGGTCCTATATCAAMAAATCATGAGCCCGACYGACCACAGTTCCTTTCAACACTTAGCCAATTATCTCTCTGCGGGGTCACGAMTTAGCGCTATCGAATTTGTATGCCCCCTATTTCRTGATATATGTATTCGATAGTGATTTATGGGAGTCCGACCGACCATYRGGTTGGCCCTATTATAAATATTTCACCCAAACCTTTCGTCATCTACAAGTGTGTGATATACATCCTGCACCCAAAACTTTCGTACTCTACAATTCGTCATGACTTAGCGTTATCGATTTATTATGCCCCSTTGTTCTGTGATATACATGTTKCACACAACACTTCCRTGATATAAATTTTGCACCAAACACTTGCGTCATTTAAAATTCAACCYCGATTATAGAGCCCGCCTACCCAGGAATCCACGATCTAAAAAGTGGATAGGCATCAAATGGCTAGYRKTCGGTCGGAGTCATGATATAAAAGAACAAAGAACCATTCAAATTCAAACATGGTTTACATTTGGACCACAAATAATCTAGTAAGATACATGAATATGGATACATTTTAAATAAACATAAACAAAATCCCTTTAAACTTGAACSTGACTTTCTCGRGCTCCTGGATTGTCCGTGGGTTGATCAATTAGTGKACTGTCAAATCCTCATTTCCATTTATATCTTGACATAAGGAACCCAACCAACGACCATCCCTTTCAACACTTGGCCAAATATCTCACCACGGCATCCCAACTTAGCGCTATTACATTCTTATCCTGCATGTTCCGTTATATACATCTTGCACCCAACACTTTTGTCATATACATTTTGCACCCAAACAATTCTTTGATAAAAGATAAATTATAGAAGACAGAAAAGAAGGGTAAATATATTCACATCTGTGATAGATATCCCACTTGCTCGCAATATCTTTTCTTCATGTTTCTGGAGAAGTTATATGCTTATTGCATATACTTGGAAAGAAGTGCAAAGGTGGCGGGCATAGAAATACCCGTGGAAAGCAATCGGATGGGCTTCAAAATAGGGTGGCAAGGGTTCCTGAGTAGACGTAAGGCCCCAACTATCAAATTGTATATATCAGAAAATTTCAGTGAAAAATGTGTAACATGAAGAGGGTGTTCCTGGCATCCTCAATTCAAATTCATTCTTCTTTTACTAGTGACAAATCAGTGCACAAATTTTATTATTGTCATTAACAAGAAAATAACGTATTCAACAGCGATTTACAGGAGCTCGACCTACCCCCAGGTTGGGGATTGATCCTATATTGTCACATCATGAGCCCGACCGACCACAGTTCCTTTCAACACTTAGCCAATTATCTCTATGCGGGGTCGCGACTTAGTGCTATCGAATTTTTATGCCCCATGTTCCATGATATACATATTCAACAATGATTTACGGGAGTTTTCCCCACCCCTAGGTTGGCGCTATTACAAATCTTGCACCCAAAAATTATGTCATCTACAAGTGCGTGATATACATCCTACACCCAAAACTTTTGTACTCTACAATTCATCGCGACTTAGCGCTATCAATTTCTTATGCCCCCCTTGTTCAATGATATACATGTTGCACACAACACTTCCATGATATAAATTTTGCACCAAACACTTGCATCATTTACAATTCGACCCCAGTTATAGAGCCCGCCTACCCAGGAATCCGTGATCTGAAAAGTGGCTAGACATTGAATGGAAATCGGTCGGTCATAGTCATGATATAAAAGAACGAGCGAAAATGTGAAGGGGTGTGTCTGCCAACATGCATTGGGACATTTTTGGAAAAACATCTAAGTAACAAGAAAGAGAGATTAGAGTGGAAAAACAAACGGGAATTTGGTTGAGTATAGAAGAGGTAAAAGAAAGTCCAATATATTCAAATCTGCAATAGATCGTCCATTTCCTAGAAATATCTTTTCTATATGTTTCAACTGCAGAAAACGATTGAACGGGATTAAAAATGGGGTGACAAGGGTTCCCAAGGAGACGTAAGGCCCCACCTGTCAAATTGTATATATCGAAACATTTCAGTGCAAAATGTGTAACACGAAGAGGGTATTCATGCCATCTTCAATTCAAATTCATTCTTCTTTTACTGGTGACAACTCCGTGCAAAGGTTCTCTTATTGGCATTAACAAGAAAAAAATCCATTGAACAGTGATTTATGGGAGCCCAACCAACCCCTGGGTTGGAACTATTATAGATCTTGCACCCAAACTTACGTCATCTGCAGTTCCACCATATACATCTTGCACCCAAAACGTTTTTGGTCTACAATTTGTCCACATATTGGAACATGGTATGCATTTTGACCACAAATAATCTATTAATATACATTAATATAAATACAATTTAAATAAATATATTTCAATTTGAACCGGACTTTTTTCAAACTCGTTGATTAGTCCTATATCATCACATCATGAGCCCGACCAACCACAGTTCCTTTCAACACTTAACCAATTATCTCTTCGTGGGGTCACGACTTAGTGCTATCAAATTTTATGCCCCATGTTCTATGATATACATATTCAACAACAATTTACGAGAGTCCCACCAACCCCCGGGTTGGCGCTATTATAAATCTTGCACCCAAAACTTTCGTCATCTACAAGTGCGCATTATACATCTTGCACCCTAAACTTTCATAATCTACAATTCATCGCGACTTAATGTTATTGATTTATTATTCCCCTTGTTTCTTGATATACATGTTGCACACAACACTTCCATGATATACATTTTGCCCCAAACACTTGCATCATTTACAATTCGACCCCAGTTATAGAGCCCGCCTATCTGGGAATTCGCAATCTAAAAAGTGGCTAGGAATTGAATGGTTAGTGATCGGTCGAAGTCACGATATAAAAGCACGAGCGCAAATGTGAACGGGTTCATCTACCAACGCATGCATTGGGACATTTTCGGAATAACGGCTAATTAAAAAGAAAGAGAGAGTAGAGACGAAAAACAAAGGGGAATTTGGTAGAGTATAGAGGAGCGAAAAGAAGGTCCAATATATTCAAATATGCAATAGATATTCCATTTCCTATCAATATATTTTATGTATGTTTCTGGAGAAGTTGTATACTTATTGCATATACTTGGAGATAATCCTGAAGGTAGTAGGCACAAGGAACAACAACTAGAAATTGGAAATTTCATGAACCCACGAACTCGACGGTCCACGAAAGAGATGTCAAGAAATGGTCAACAATTGGACGGGCTTCAAAATAGGGTGACAAGGGTTCTCAAGGAGACGTAAGGCCCCACCTGTCAAATTATATATATATTCTTCTTCTACTTGTGACAACTCAGTGCACAGGTTCTCTTATTGGCATTAACAACCAAAAAACATATTCAACAATGATTTGCAGGAGCCCAAACGATCCCCGGGTTGGTGCTATTATAGATCTTTCACCCAAAACTTATGTCATCTATAGTTCTTCCATATACATCGTGCACCCAAGAATTTCATGGTCTACAATTCATCCAATATTGGCACATGGTTTACATTTGGACCACATATTATCTATTAAGAAACTTGAACCTGACTTTTTTCAAACTCGTTTATTGGTCCTATATAATCACATCATGAGCTCGACTGACCGTAGTTCCTTTCAACACTTAGCCAATTATCTCTCTGCAAGGTCGCGACTTAGCACTCTCAAATGTTTATTCTCCTTGTTTTGTTATATACGTATTCAACAGCAATTTACGGGAATCTGACCGACCCCTGGGTTGGCGCTATTATAAATCTTTCACCCAAAACTTCCGTCATCTACAAGTGCATGTTATAAATCTTGCACCCAAAACTTATGTACTCTACAATTCATCACAAATTAACGCTATCGATTTCTTATGCCCCCTGTTCCATGATATACATGTTGCACACAACACTTCTGTGATATACATTTTGCACCAAACACTTGTGTCATTTACAATTCGACCCCAGTTATATAGCCCGCCTATTCGGGAATTCGCAATCTAAAAAGTGGCTAGGCATCGAATGGTTAGCAGTCAGTCGGAATCACGATATAAAAGCACGAGCACAAATGTGAACCGCTGCATCCTCCAACGTGCGTATTGGGACATTTTTGGAATAACGGCTAAGTAACGCAAAAGAGAGAGTAGAGGGGAAAAACAAATGGGAATTTGGTTGAGTATAGAGGAGGGAAAAGAAGGTCCAATATATTCAAATATACAATAGATATTCAATTTCCTAGCAAGATCTTTTTTGTATGTTTCTGGAGAAGTTGTATACATATTTCATATACTTGGAGAGAAACCTGAAGGTAGCAGGCACAGGAAACAACAACTAAAAATTGGAAATTTATTGAACCCGCGAACTCGACGATCCGCGAAAGAGATGTCAAGAAATGGTCAACAGTCGGACGGGCTTAAAAATAGGGTGACAAGGGTTCCTGAGGAAACATAAGGCCCTGCCTATCAAATTGTATATATATTATGCTTCTACTCATGACAAATCAGTTCACAGGTTCTCTTATTGGCATTAACAACCAAAAAATGTATTCAACAGCGATTTATGGGAGCCCGATCGACCCCCAGGTTGGCGCTATTATAGATCTTTCACCCAAAACTTGCGTCATCTACAGTTCCTCCATATACATATTGCACCCAAAACTTCCCTGGTCTACAATTCATCCACATATTGGAACATGGTTTACATTTGGACCACAAATTATCTAATAAGATACATTAATATAAATACAATTTAATTAAATATATTTAAACTTGAACCTAACTTTTTTTGAACTCGTCGATTGGCGAGTTAGTTCTCTTATTGCCCCCGGGTTGGCGTTATTATAAATATTGCACCCAAAACTTTTGTACTGTACAATTTGTCGCAACTTAGCGCTATCAATTTCTTATGTCGTCATGTTCCATGATATACATGTTGCACACAACATTTCCATGATATACATTTTTTCACCAAACACTTCCTTCATTAACAATTCAACCCCACTTTCCAAAATTTACCTTGTAAGTTGTTTGGCAGGCACTATGCTACCATGTAGTACTTGCTTACATTGTTGTAGTAATGCTTCTATTATGGAATTTGGGACATTGCACGTTGGAATAAAAAAGCTACATTGATTTTCTCTTTTGGTGTGTGTTTCTTTTTCCATCTAAAATTTAAAATAATTAAAAAATGGTGTGTGTTTCTTTTTCCATCTAAAATTTAAAATAATTAAAAAAAAAAAAAAATTAAAGGAGAAATCCTAGTATGTGACAAAGGAAAAGTTGAAGAAATTTTCAGGAATTTTATATTAGATATTAAGGATTTGATACAATTATAATATATAGGCAAAGATTCCATGGGACTTGCCCCAAATTCTTCATTCCATAAATATGAGGACTTTGAGGAGGAAGTGGATGAGCTAAACCCTTTTTTATCAAAATGTAATACCCCTCTAATGTCATTGACATTAATAACACAAAACCATTACAAAGGTAGTTTCAACATTATGAGGAAGATTTGACAATATGACTTTGGAAAAGAAGGTCAATTGAATACATGTATAATCATTTAAAGATACAATTCTAGGTGTAACACATGTATATCCATAGGGATAAGTTGAATGTGACACTACAACATTTGGATGAGAAATGCATAGTTTGGGGAAAATATGGTTTGCTAAAATCCCTAAATGGTATTTTAGCTACTTTGCATAGGCATTAACTCAAAGTGCATGGCATAATTGGGATGAACTTTAGGGTGTTGAGCTTGTACATATTTTCCAAAAGAACTCAAAAATTGAAGAATATGCAAAGAAGTTATAATCCCTTAATTCCAAGGCTAAACACTCTACGAATATAGTGTGGGACATATATGTTTTGAATTGAAAGACATAAACTCGTACTAAGGTAAAATGTTTTGAAACCAGCTATTTTTAAAAATCCATTATATATCTAGAAGAGTTTACTCGTGTTCAAGATATTAAAAGGAAAATACTTGGATTTAGCAAAAGAGGTTATAGATATAATAAAAGGGCCAAGGAAGACAGAAATATTAAAATTATACAAATAAAAAACACTTCCGATCATTCCAACTAGAACCTGAATCCTCACCATAAAACCAATTTCCTAAATGCTCTCAACCATAGTTTAAGGGTCATGTCTATAATACTCCAAAACTATTTATGACTAAAGACCCATAACAATTTGATTCTAAATATGAACCTATGGATGATACTATTCCTAAAGAAACAAATAATGGCTCCTATCCATAAAACCAATCCCCTATGCTAATAAAAACAAAGGAATTTGTTAAGCCCTGGACAATGCCCCATGTTAAGTATAAAACACCTCATTAAGCCCAAATGTTCAATTATTTAATTTCTAGTGCTATATTAATAGGTCAGCTAGAACCCTTCATTGTACCCTTTCATTATAATTATACCATTTGTCTCCTCTATATATACTAATATAGATTTTATGAGCAGAACAAAATGACTACAAATTTTTAACAGGTGCTTAACACAAAATAGCATAGATACAGTAAAATTGGTTTTCTATTCAATAAGGAAATAAGCTAAAACTGTAAAATGCAGTGGAAACAAGCCTGTTGGAATGGTGGCAGCTTATCTCTGATAAGATATGTGACGTCTACACTCATTTTCAAGAATATTATTAAATCCAAAAACCTAACCCTAGGAGATGAAGCGCCAAAAGTCATGTGGGGCTGTCTAGGTAAGTTAGTACATCAACTTCCTGGGGTCGTAACTTTTGCATATGATCTTCGTTTTAAGCGTATGATAACCCATTGGAAAGGTATCGTTGAGGATATTAATTTTGGGGGCTCAATCATTCCTTTAGTTATCATTGAGAAGCTCTATCCTGAAAACCCTTCATTTAGGCCCTCAAAATGGCCCTGGAAGTTAAAACTGCTAAAAATAGTAAATTGCCAAAATTGTCAAAAAATTGTTTTGAGCCAGTTGGAAAAGGTGGGTGGACATTGATATACATCTAGATAAATCCTCCCCTCTCAGAAATTAATTATCTCCATTTCTTTGATTTCCCCATCAGATGATTAAATTTCTGTTGAATTTGGCCCTAGGTGAGCCACTTGTCTTGGTGCAGGAGCTACCCTGCTTTAACGACTCGATAAAGTTAGATCCTTTGTTGTCGAGTGCCCTTGATCTGTGTGTCCACAGTCTGATCGTTGGATTATTTTTTTATGCAGTCGGGGTTGAGCTCTATTGGTGTCAGCTTCTCTACTACGTCTGAGGTGTCCAATAATTGTGGGAAATAAGGGCGAAGGAGATTCATGTTGAACACTGGGTGCATGCCAAGGAAAGGATGAATGTTGAGCTCAAAAGAATTATCCCCCACAGCCTTGGTGATGGTGTATGGCCCATAATGAAGTGGGAAAATCTTCCGATGGGATCCTGTAAGATGTTCTTTCTGCAAGTGCAACCAAACTCTGTCACCCACCTGAAACTTATGTGGCACCCAATGTTGATCATGGCGTTGCTTGTACTTTTCATTAGACTTCTGTAGGATATCTTGAACCTGTTTGTGGATGTGGTGGATCTAATCAATGAACCGTGTGGCTTTGTTAGCTTCATTTGGAGAAGGAGATGAGTCAGTCGAGGTGACCACAAGGGGAAGTGCAACATCTATGGGACCCAATGGTTGGAATCCCAACCCCACTTGAAAGGGGCAGTGGTCGGTTGAGTTATGCAGGGATTGGTTGTAGTTATGTTGGACATAGGGAAGGCTCTCATCCCATGTGGGAGGTTTCTTTGAGTTATACATGTGAAGGATATGCACAATCATTCAATTTACGACCATCAGTCTGGGGGTGGAAGGCCATGTATTTGGTGAGATTGGTGTCCATCACTGACCAGAGGCTCGACTAGTATGTGCTGAGAAATCGATTGTACCAATCTAAGACGATGATTTGTGGGATTCCAAAATGTACCCAGACTCGTTCAAAGAAGAGCTTGGCAGTGGCCTCTATTGTGATGTTCTTCTTGCAGGCAACCAGAATCACCATCTTAGAAAAGAGATCAACAACCACAAAAACACATTCATTTCCCCGCTTGGTGAAAGGGAAGCCTAACATGTAGTCCATTGAGATGGATTCCCATGGCCTGTCAAGAGTAGGAAGAGGGGTGTACAAGCCCTGTTTCTTAGTGGTCAGTTTGGAAATAGTGCAGGCAATGTAGGACCTGATATACTTGTTGACCTCCTATCGAAGTTTCGGCCAGTAGAAATGTTTTTGTAGCATCACAACTGTCTTTTTGACACCGAAGTGTCCTGCCACCCGAATGTAGTGGTATTCCCAGATCATCTTCGCTCACTCGTTGATGGAACATAGATATGGCCCAGATGACACAACAACCCCTCCTAAAGATGGGAATTATCTACAACTGCGTTTGCACCCAACATTTGGTAGATGGTGGTGAAGTCTAGGTCTGTCTCATAGAGTTGGGACCATCCAGAGGTATCATGGTCGCAGGAGTCTAGCACCGTGGTGAGTGTCGCGACTGGCATTCTGTTGAGGCAATCAGCGACGTGATTGGTGCTTCCTATTTTATACTTGATGTTGAGGTGGATTTTTTGCAAGTATGTGGACCACTTTTGGTGGCAATCATTCTGCAATTTTCCTTGTGCTTGCATGAACTGCAGTGGCTTATGATCAATGTGGATGACTGTCTCCTTCCCAAGAATGTAATGTATCCACTGGCGGGAGGCTTGCACAATGGAGTACATTTCTCTGTCATAAGTAGGGTACTTATGGACAACATCTAATAGTGTCTCACTATGATAGGCCATGGGGTGGTTGTGCTGAGTGAGAAGGACACCCGCCACATAGTCTGAAGCATTTGTCTCAATCTCAAAGGGCTATTGCAAGTCTAGTAGTGAAAGTATTGGGTCTGAGCACAGGCGCTACTTCAAATCATTGAACACTTGTTGTTGGGACCGACCCCACACAAATTTTTTCTACCGCCCACCACCCCTAGTTATTTGGCTGAGGGCCCATGCAATATGGGAGAATCCCAACATGAACCTACGATAGAAATTGGCAAGGCCCAAAAATATTTGAAGCTCAGTGAGTGTGGTTGGGGCTGGCCATTCATGGATGACTTGGATCTTGGATGGATATACATGTACACCATGTTGATCAATTATGTAGCCCAGGTAATGAACCCTATCCATGCCGAAGGAGAATTTTTCTAAGTTGGCATATAGCTTGTGTTGTCGCAGGGTGTGTAGAACCTGCTAAATATACTGCAAGTGTTCGGCCCAAGTCTTTCTATAAATGAGAATGTCATCCATATACACCACTACAAAGGTATTGGTGAATGGTCGCAGGATATCATCCATCATCCTCATGAAAGTGGCTAGAGAATTTGTCAAACCAAAGGGCATGACCAAACATTCAAAAAGGCCTTCCTTTGACTTGAAGGCAGTTTTCCATACATTTGTATGTTCTATCAGGACCTGGTGGTAGCCAGACTTCAGATCAATATTACTAAAGTATTTGGCCCCTGTGAGTTGATCAAGGAGGTTGTCGATTCAGGGAATCAGGTACCAGTTTCTGACTGTGATTTTATTCAGAGTTTGGTAATCAATGCAAAGTTGTCGGGTTCCATATTTCTTCTGTACTAGCACAATTGGGCTCCCGCAAGGTGATGAGATGGGACGGATGTGCCCCTTGTGGATCAATTCTTAGATCTATCATTTGATCTCCTCATTCTCTAATGGAGAGAAGTGATAGACTGGACCATTGGGTAGCGGTGCACTGAGGGTCAGATCGATGGGGTGCTTGACCTGGAAGTGTAGAGGTACCCCGGTAGGTGAGGAGAAGATATCTGATTATTCTTCCACGACCTTATCTACTTACTTCTACTGTGTGGAGATTTCAGTCACAGATACCCTAGATGTGGCTGTGATCTTTCAGTTATACTAAGAGCGAATCACAAAGAAGACAATCTTCCCTGTCTGAGAGAGGACCTTCCTACATTGCTTAGAAGAGATCAAGGAAATAGCATTAGGTGGGACTGCCTCGAGTATCCTGTACAATTTCCTGTTTAAAGTAATAATAACACTATGAGGCTTAGACTCATATACAACATGATGTTTCCATAAATAAAGTTGTCCCAAAAGAACATCACAAACTTCGAGAGGAGCAACATCACACAATGCCTCATCTTTGAAGGGCTTGATGTCGTATGACAGTTGGCACTGTTGGCTGATGCAGAGATTGCTTCCTTAGCGGATCCATCCAATGGTGTAGGGTTGTGGGTGTGGTACCCCGATAGCTGAGGAGAAGATATCTGAGTATTCTTCCATGACCTTATCTACTTTATTCTATTGTGTGGAGAGGTCGGTCGCAGAGACCCTAGATGTGGCTATGATATTTCTGTTATTCTGAGGGCGAATCACAAAGAAGACAAACTTCCCCATCTAAGAGATGACCTTCCTGCATTTCTTAGCAGAGATTAAGGAAATAGCACTAGGTGGGACTGCCTCAGGTATCCTGTACAATTTCCTGTTCAAAGTAATAATAACACTACAAGGCCTA
>ML796782.1:677585-728835 GCA_009831015.1 Picea engelmannii | reverse complement strand
ATACATTTGTATGTTCTATCAGGACCTGGTGGTAGCCAGACTTCAGATCAATATTACTAAAGTATTTGGCCCCTGTGAGTTGATCAAGGAGGTTGTCGATTCAGGGAATCAGGTACCAGTTTCTGACTGTGATTTTATTCAGATTTTGGTAATCAATGCAAAGTCGTCGGGTTCCATATTTCTTCTGTACTAGCACAATTGGGCTCCTGCAAGGTGATGAGATGGGATGGATGTGCCCCTTGTGGATCAATTCATAGATCTATCATTTGATCTCCTCATTCTCTAACGGAGAGAAGTGATAGACTAGACCATTGGGTAGCGGTGCACTGAGGGTCAGATCGATGGGGTGCTTGACCTGGAAGTGTAGAGGTACCCCGGTAGGTGAGGAGAAGATATCTGATTATTCTTCCACGACCTTATCTACTTACTTCTAATGTGTGGAGATTTTGGTCACAGATACCCTAGATGTGGCTGTGATCTTTCACTTATACTAAGAGCGAATCACAAAGAAGACAATCTTCCCTATCTGAGAGAGGACCTTCCTGCATTGCTTAGAAGAGATCAAGGAAATAGCATTAGGTGGGACTGCCTCGAGTATCCTATACAATTTCCTGTTTAAAGTAATAATAACACTACGAGGCTTAGACTCATATACAACATGATGTTTCCATAAATAAAGTTGTCCCAAAAGAACATCACAAACTTCAAGAGGAGCAACATCACACAATGCCTCATCTTTGAAGGGCTTGATGTCATATGACAGTCGGCACTGTTGGCTGATGCAGAGATTGCTTCCTTAGCAGAGCCATCCAATGGTGTAGGGTTGTGGGTGTGGTACCCCGATAGGTGAGGAGAAGATATCTGAGTATTCTTCCATGACCTTATCTACTTGCTTCTATTGTGTGGAGAGGTCGGTCGTAGAGACCCTAGATGTGGCTATGATATTTCTTTTATTCTGAGGGTGAATCACAAAGAAGACAAACTTCCCCATCTGAGAGATGACCTTCCTGCATTTCTTAGCAGAGATCAAGGAAATAGCACTAGGTGGGACTGCCTCAGGTATCCTGTAAAATTTCCTATTCAAAGTAATAATAACACTACAAGGCCTAGACTCATATACAGCATGATGTTTCCATAAATAAGGTTGGCCCAAAATAACATCACAAACTTCAAGAGGAGAAACATCACACAATACCTCATCTTTGAAGGGCTTGATGTCATATGATAGTCGACATTGTTGGTTGATGCAGAGATCGCTTCCTTGGCAGAGCCATCCAATGGTGTAGGGTTGTGGGTGTGGTGTTGTTGGTAGGGCCAACCGCTTGATGACCTCTACTGATATGAGGTTCTTCTGGCTACCATTATCCATGATGAAGTGCAGCGGGGTGCCTTTTACCCACATTTGTGAATGGAAGAGGCATTCTCCTTCTTCTGGCTCATCTTCTTCACTAGGTTGGAGCTTGGTGGTGGCAATGGTGGCACTGGGTTCCACATCAATGATCCATCTTCCCCTTTTTTTTTCTGGCTTAGAGTTTGAACCTGCATCTGATTCAGATGCTTTCACTTTGACCACCAACGACTGCTTTGAGCGACAGTCAACAGTGTTATACCAAGGGCTCTTATGGAAGTCGCACCACTTCCCATTATCTTTCTTTGTCTTTCTGGTGTCCTTCTTTTCTTCCGGTTGGACTAGTTGTCTTGATACTGTCCATATTTTCTCTATCCTTTTTTATGTGGGTTGGGGCTACCCTTTCCTAGATTTTGTTGTGCGGGGTTCCCAGGCCCAAATTTCCACGTCTTTTGTTTGATCTTCTGTTTGATTTTGATGGCATATCGGTAGGCCACACCCAAGGATGAGATGTCCAAAAATTCCATTTTGTTCTAGATGTATCTATGCAGAGTGTCGCGATACTTGAGCACCAGATGTCACTCTGAATCTTTGATACCCATCTTGGTGCGCAAGGTATGAAAGATATTTGTGAAATATGGCACTGCTTGGTCTCTTTCTTGTCGTAGTGTGGTCCATTTGGTATACAAGTCATCATAACTTCCGACGGGGTAGTATTGTTCCTTAATATCATCCCTGAAGGATTCCTAGGTGGTCATGAATGTAAATAATGAGGTTTACTCTATTTTCTTTTACTCATCAAAAGTTTCCCACCAATCTTTGACATGGGGAACGGCTTTAAGGAGCATAAAAGTAATCTTTTCTCTATTCGAAAAGTTATGGATAGAAAAATACTCGTCTAGTAGATTCAACCACTTGTCTACAGAATATGCATTTATATGACCTTCAAATATAGTAATATATAAGTTTATTTGTACCTTGAAGGGGGTTTGCACCTCCTCTTGAATATGATGTGTCTTCTGTTGGTAGTCGCTGAAGGATTTACGCAAAGCTATCCATCATCTTGTTCCTTTGTTGCGTGAGGGATTCCTCAATCAAAAGTTTGAAAGGGTCTCATGTCCCATCATATTTCGTTTATCCTTCCATGAGAGGTCACTCTGGCATGCGAGATATTTTGTCTTCAAGAGAAACAAGCTCAAGACCCAACTCTTTGTACTCCGACCTCGTTGGGGACATGCATTAAGATGACAAGGAGAAGACCGTTATGATACCATTGATCCAGATTTTATGAGTAGAATGAAATGAATACAGATTATTAATAGGTGCTTAACAAAAAATAACATAGATACAGTAAAAGTGGTTTTCTATTCAATAAGGAAATAAGTTGAAACTGTAAAATGCAGCGGAAACAAGCTTGTTGGAATGGTGGCGGCTTATCTCTGAGAAGAGATGTGACGGTTGCGCTCGTTCGCAAGAAGATGATTACAAAGAAGCTCTAAAATCCTTTTTACAATAAAAAGGAATTCCAAAAACCCTAAACATCCAAAAACCTAACCCTAGGAGATGAAGCGCCAAAAGTCATGTGGGCCTTGTCTGGATAAGTTAGTACATCAACTTCCCGGGGTCGTAACTTTTGCATACGATCTTCGTTTTAGGCATATGATAGCCCATTGGAAAGGTATCTTCAAGGATATTCATTTTGGGGGCTCAATTATTTATTCATCTATCACTGAGAATCTTTATCCCAAAAATCCTTCATTTAGGCCCTCAAAATGGCCCCGGAAGTTAAAACTGCTAAAAATAGTAAATTGCCAAAATTGTCAAAAAATTGTTTTGAACCAATTGGAAAAGGTGGGTGGCCACTGATATCCACATGGATCATATTCTAAGGATACCTAGTCTTAGGATCATCATATCTGATCTTGTACATTGAGTATATTGTAAAATGAGGTTTCCCCCTCGAAGTGGATTGTTATTCATTGACTTTTTATTATTTCCAGGGCATTGGTTCATAACATTTGGTTTTAGAGAATTGATCCTAGGGTTTTTATTCTCCAAGCGAGTCATATTGGAATTTTTGCTATAACTTTTTTCTGGGACACTTCAGATAGAAAAATTTGGAGGTTATTGAGGAGACATATCACAAAGTTTAAGAAGGCATATCAGATTACTATAGGTCAAAATTTCAGACTCAGAAAGATTCAAATTTCAAAGATATATTAGGACAATGGTCATCCATCCAAACATACTCCAAATTAGTGTTTTAAAGGTACATAAATTACAACTGTCATAACTTTTGATTGGAAGATATATTTTTTGTGATGCAAAATTTGTGAAAAGGAGGAAAAAGAGGAGAATTATTATTTTCTCACATGGTTCTAAAGATTCCTCCCAAATTTAATTCACCAACTAAGCCTCTAGAGAGATAAACCATGACTTAAGAAGAAAGAGATGAAAGTTTTCACCAAATTTAAAAGGTGTAAAAGAAGACGAATGCAAATATGGAAAAAAAATATGAATGAAAAATCGGGAACATATGGAAAAGCATATCAAAGAATTAAAAAAATCCATGTATGAAATTTTCTTACATATCCTAGATGAGAGAGTCTCTAATGTAAATAACAAGATGCAAGGAAATAATGAAAATGTAGAAGAAATAAATATTGAGTCCCAAAATCATGATTATTCATTACTTTTAAGATCCACATCATCGAGGCACACCAAGTAACTAATTCATTATGAAGATCAATATGAGGAAGTTTGATGGTAAATATCAAGTAATATGGATATTCTTGATGGAGAAATTCTTTGATCTACACCAAGTTCCAAGCTTACAAAAGGTAATTATTGCATCCTTGTATTTAGAAAATGGTCATTTTGTTTGGTATCAATGTCTTTGTGAAAGAAAAAAAAATTCTATTATCTCTTAGTCCATTTTTACGGATGAATTGATAGCACATTATGGGGATATTAAGATCAATACACTATTTAGTTGATTGATAAATCTTCAACAAAAATGTCCAATTACAGATCACATTCAACAACTCCAAAAGCTCAGTCTCAGGTTAAAGAAAATTCTAGAGGATAATTTGTTAGATCTATTTATAGGCAGTTTAAATGAGAACATTCAACATGGGGTGCATATATTCGAACCTAAATCCCTAGAGCAAGCTTTTAGTATGGAAAGGAAAGTGGAAATAAAAATATGGTTAGTAGAAGGATGGCCACTAATAACTATAGAGAGCACCATGTTACCTCTCCTGACCTCACTCAACTGATAAGGTTGACACCTTAGAAAATGGATGAAAGAAGAGAAAAGAGACTATGTTTCAATTGTGATAGTAAGTACAGTAAGAGGCATAAATGTTGTGAGAATAAATTATTCTACACTAGACTATGAAGAGGAACAAGATCTAGATATAGAAGAGACTACTCCAGTGATATATTGTCATGCATTGGCCGAAATCGGTACTCCATAAACTCTCAATATAGAAGGATATATCAAAAAGAAAAAGGTAACAGTGTTGATTGATTTTGGTAGTACCCATAACTTCATCAATTACAAATTAGAAAAAAGTCTCAAATGCTTTGTATTACCAGCATCAAAGTTTCAAGTAATGATTGCAAATGGAGATATTAAAAATTGTTCAGGGAAGTGTCATAGTAATAAGCTCAATATGGGGGAGTATTTATTGGATAGTCTATGTTTTCCATCCAAATGGGTGGTTTTGATGTTGTATTAGGGTCCAATGGTTACAATCATTGGGAACAATGGCCCTTAATTTTCAAGATCTTTTCATGATATTTTCCTTAGAAGGAAAGGAATTAATATTAGAGGTGTCCAAGGGAAACCCTTTAAAGTGATAATCTCTATTAGCATGACAAAATTAATCAAAAAGGGACACCATGGTGTAATTGCACAATTGTACTCACTGGATGTTCAAACATCTATATCCTTTTCTCTAGTGGATCTCCAAATAGTTATCAACAATCATCCCAAGGTATTTGTAGAGATTCCTAAGGGTATTCCACATGCTTGATATCATGACCATGCTATTCGTTTGCAACCAAGAAGTGTACCCCCTAACATTATACCTTACAGGTATCCATATGCATAGAAGAGTGAGAATGATCATATGATCCAAGAAATGTTAAAGGTCGACATCATTAAACCTAACCAAAGTTATTTCTCTTCACCAATAGTGATGGTTACAAAAAAGGATGGTGCATGGCATATGTGTCCATATTATAGACATCTCAACAAAATGACCATCAAAGATAAGTTTCATATTCCTATCATTGATGAATTATTAGATGAATTCCATGGTGTAATTTTCTTTACTAATTTGTATCTTCATTCAAGATATCATAAAATCAGAGAGAGGCAAGAAGACATTCCCAAAATAACCTTTAGAACACATGAAGGTCATTATGAGTTTCTAGTTATGCCTTTTGTACTTACTAATGCACCTTCAACATTTTAAATATTTTTGAAATCTATTTTCAAACCCTTAGAAAAAAATTGTTATTATTTTTTTATGACATACTAATCTACAACAAATCTTGGGAAGAGCATGTACAACATGTCAACGGATTATTACAACTATTGGAAGAGAAACAAATTTATGCAAAGCCTTCCAAGTTTTCCTTTGGGGTTAAATAAGTGGAATACTTGGGTCATATTGTATCTCATTAAGGTGTAAAAGTGGACCCTATCAAAATTAAATCTATGAGGGAATGGCCAACTCCCAAAACCTTGAAAGATTATTATTAGGATTTGCAATCTATTATCACAAGTTTGTCAAGATCTATGGTCAAATAGTAGAACCTATAACAACATTATTAAATAAGGAAGCACTTTCTTTTACTAAGGAAGAAACTGAATCTTTTAAAAAACTTAATGAGGCTATGTGTACAACTCATGTCCCAGTTGCACCTGACTTCATAAAAACATTTATTGTGGAGTGTGATGCATCAAGCCATGGCATTGGTGTAATTTTAATGCAATAAGGAAGGCCCCTTTCATTTGAAAGAAACCAAATTAAAGGAAAAAACTTACTCAAACCCATATATGAAAAACAAATGTTGGCCATACTACATGCAGTTAAGAAATGGATCCCTTACCTAAAACAAAGACACTTCAAAGTAAAAATGGATCATGATAGATTGAATTACTTCCTAGAAAAACGATTATCTTCAAAAGAGAAAAAAAAATGGTTTACAAAGACGCTAGTTTATGAATTTGAAAATATCTATAGAAAAGGAAAACATAATGTTGTGGTAGATTCTCTTTTAAGGAAAGAAGAAGAAACAAAAGGCTCACTGTGTGTTATTTATTTTCTACAATCTGATTGGATAGAAGAACCAAGGATCGAATGGAAGAAATATCAATAGGTGTGCAAGATCATTCAACAACTATAAGAGGACCCCACTTCATTAGATAATTTTGTATGGAAGAATGATTTTCTATGGTATCATGATCATCTATATTTATGTAAGAATTTCCAACTCAAACAGAAGGTCCTTATGGAATTTCACACTTCTCGTATAGGAGATAATTCAAGATTCTTGAAAATGTACCACGTGATCAAGAAGGATTTTTTCTGGGAAGGTATTAAAATTGATGTTCAAAAGTTTGTGTCTGGAAGTTTGGCCTACCAAAAGAATAAGGGAGACACAATCAATACATTGGGTCTCCTACAATCATTATCTATATCAATTCAATGTTGGGAAGAAGTTTCAATGGATTTTATTACAGGTTTACCCAAATCCGATGGAAATACTATCATCATGGTAGTAGTGGATCGATTGACAAAGTATGTCCATTTTTCTCTCTTTATCATCCTTTTAAATCAAGTACATTAGCCGCAACATTCATGGAAATAATTCAAAACATACATGGAGTCCCAAAGATTATTGTAAGTGACAAAGATCCAATTTTCAATGGAAAATTTGGACTAAATTATTTTCTTGTTTGGGTATTCAATTGGCTCAAAAATCATCTTACCATCCTCAATATGATGGGAAAACTAATATTTTGAATAAATGTCTAGAAGGATATCTTCGTTTATTTCCATCTAATAAGCAAACACAATGGGTCAATTGGTTTCCCTTGGCATAATGGTGGTACAACACATCCTTCCATACTTCATTAAAAATGTCCCCATCTTTGGCACTTTATGGATATCATCCTCCATCCATCACATCACCCTTGAAGGGGACTGCAAAGGTTCAAGAAGTGGAGGACCTCATAGGTCACCAACAAGAGGTTCTCAAACTATTGAAGGACAACTTGGTTATGGTGTAAAATAGGATGAAACAACTAGCAATTCAACATCACAATGAAAGGGGATTTGAAGTGGGGGATTGGGTATTTTTTAGGCTACAACCATATAAACATATGTTCCTCAATCAACAAAACAAGGGAAATAAATCAGCACCCAAATATTATGGCCCTTATGCGGTGTTGCAAAGGATTGGAAGTATGTCTTACAAATTGGAGTTTCCTCCATATTCACATGTACATCTAATATTCCATGTTTCTTACTTAAAAAGGTAATCAATGAAAAGATCCCATTCCAGATCTTTTACCATAGATTAATTAAGAAGGGAAAATCGTGCTAGAACTAGAAACAATCCTTGAAACAAGGATTAAGTAGTTGTGAAATAGAGAAATTCTTGAGTACCTCGTCAAATGGAAGAACCTACCAATGGAAGAGGAGACATGGGAAGATGAGTTATTCATGCATAAACACTCGCAATTAGTCAAGTGTTAAGGACAACACTTGTTTAAAGGGGAGGGGCATGTTAATCTCTATAAATTGTCCCATGTTAAGTATAAAACCCCTTATTAAGCCCTAGATATTGAATTATTACATTTCTAGTGTTATATTAGTAGGTTGGATAGAACCCTTCATTGTACCCTTTCATTATAATTGTACCCTTTGTATCTTATATATACATCAAGGATACCTAGTATTAGGATCATCTTATCTCATATTTTACATTGAATATATTGTAAAAGGAGGTTTACCCCTTGAAGTGGACTGATATTCATTGAGTTTTTATCATTTTCAAGGAATTGGTTCATAACATAATCATTAGTCTTCCTTACATTAATCACTAGGTTGTGTAGACTTGATACGTTCAAGTTTTTGTTCATATTATAAAACAAAGGTTCATTTTTATAGTTAATTATGGTAATGCATTTCACATTGTGTAAATGCCAATGGCATGATGTAGCATGGAAACTGATCAACCTTCTAGATATATTGCATAGGAAACTAGATAGAGATACAAAAAATAGGCACTGTGTTATGAAATGTGTTGTATGCACGAAAATCGCACAAGAACTAGGCATACATATAGAGCCACAAAAATGAAGAAAACACACGACAATAAAACTCACAATAGATACATAAATTTTACCTTGGAAACCCAAATGGGAAAATCAAAATTGATGGGGATTTTATTATGCTCAATGAGAAAGGGTGAGTTATATGTATATTTTAACCTTGTAAAATATTTACTACAACAGATTTTCAGTAAAAGAACAGAAAAGATACAATGGAAAATACAAACATTACATAGATATTTTTTCCCTGGAAACCCAAATCATGAAAACCAACATATTATATATTCATTCATAGTATTACATTGTTTACAATACAATATACATATAGGAGACAATGGCATCCAAAACCCTAATTCCTTAACCGGAAATAGAAAACCATCGGCAAAGAAGCCATGTGTCGAAAAAACACCTAAATATGTGACACTACTACTCGTGCAAAGAATATAACACATACCCAACATTCTCCCACTTGTTGTTCTCTTTGCATACAGGGGGTTACAGGGTTACATAGTCAACAATCCAGGGCAGCAATGCCCATGGATCCTCTACACCAAGAGAGCTTCTCAATGCTCACAGATTTTGTTAATGAATCTGCAACATTATTCAAAGTGTACACCTTCATCAACAACACTTTATTTTCTTCAACCATGTCTCTCACAAAGTGATATTGAATATCAATATGCTTTGTCTTTGAATGATAAGTCGGGTTCTTCGCTACAAAAATTGCACTCTGACTATTACAATCTATCCTTATAGCTTATTGTTCCAACCCAATCCCTAAACACAATATTTGTAACCATATTGCTTCCTTACTTGCATGTGTGCTTGTCATGTATTCATCTTCTGTAGTTGAAAGTGCCACTACAGCCTGTCTTTTTCTCATCCAACTTATTTATCCTCCAAACAGATTAAACACATACCCACTTGTAGATCTCCTACGATCTAGATCTCCAACCTAGTTTGCATCCACAAAGCCATGTATATCCACCACTATGTCCAATCCTGGTCTTTCTTGGTAGCACAATACATAGCTAGCAGTGCCATGCAAATACCTGAAAACACTTTTTAATGTTGCCCAATGCTCCTTCCCTGGTTTTGACATATACCTGCTCAAAAATCTCACTGCATGTGCAATATCCGGTCTAGTATAGACCATTTCATACATCAAACTGCCAACTTCACTCGCATATGGAATACGAGACATGTCCTCCTCCTCTTCTTGTGTCTTGGGACACTAATCCGCAGAAAGCTTTACACCAATAGGAATAGGAACCTTGACTAGTTTACATTCCTACATATTAAACCTCTGCAATATTGTCTCGACATATTTTCTCTGATTTAACCAAAGTTTCCTCTTTTTCCGATCTCTTTTAATTTCCATGGCCAAAATGAAATTTGAAGCACCGAGATCCTTCATGTCAAATTTAGAGGAAAAGTGAGTTTTCACATCCTGGATAATCTCTTTGTTTCTTCCTATCAACAACATGTCATCCACATACAAGACCAAATAAATCAAATGATCACCAATTAATCTAAAATGCACATAATGATCCTCTTTTCTTCTTGTGAATCCAAGTCCCAGCATATAAGTATCAAATTTTTGATACCACATCCTTGGTGATTGTTTTAAACCATACAATGACTTTTTCAACTTGCATACCAGCTCCTTGTTTCCCTTCACAACATAACCTTTTGGTTGCTTCATATAGATTTATTCTTCAAGATCCCCATGTATGAATGTTGTTTTCACATCCATCGGTTCTACTTCAAAATAAAATGCAGCAGCAACATATAACAAAAATATTATAGAGGTTAACTTGGCAATAGGAGAAAAAATCTCACCAAAATCAATTCCCTCAACCTGGGAATAACCCATTTCTACTAATTGAGCTTTGTATTTCTCCACTTTTCCTTTTGCATTTAGCTTCTTTTTAAATACCCATTTGTTGCCAATAGGATTTCTTCCAGTCAGCAAATCCACTAGATCCCAAGCCTCATTCTGATCCAAAGTTGCCATTTCTTTAACCATGGCCCTTTTCCAGATATTTCCATCCTATGAATCCACTACCTCCCTGACAGTTATAGGATCATCATCAGTAATAGACAAAGAAAAATTTGAACAGAAATTAGATGGATTATACATTTCTGATAACCTTCTTTCTCGAAACGATCTCCTCAATACTGGAGTATGACGATCTTATTCTTCTTATTATTGTTCTTCTGTAGAGTCTGATTCATCATCCTTTAAATCAAACTCTATTTTCTTTGGTTCTTCCTTACTTGGTAGGACTTCTTGTTTAACAACATCCTTCATTTCTCTAAATACCACATCTCGGATATACACTACCTTCTTAGTTTCTGGGGTCCAAATATTATAACCTTTGAGACCATATTTATATCCAATAAAAATACACTTTATATCCTTCTTATCTAGATTACTCTTAATTTCCTTTGGAACATCAACAGATGCATCACAGCCAAATACCTTGAGATGTGTGAGAGAAGGTTCCTTACTAGTCCATATCTATTGTGGAGTCTTGTCATCCAACGCTGATGAGGGTGATATGTTGACCAGGTAACATGCAATACCCACTGCTTCCGCCCAGAATTCTTTCCCTAACCTAGCACCACTAAGCATGCACATTGATTTTTCCATCAGCATTTTGTTCATCATTTTTGCAACTCCATTATGTTGAGGTGTATATGGAGTAGTCTTTTGTTTATTAAGGTTGGTTGTCATTGATGTAAACCCTTGAATAAATACTTGTAGCATAGAGGTTTGGGTAATGAACCCAAGTTTGTTTGATGTAAAGATGACTCATTATTGTCTTGTCATGGTTGATAAGAAGTAAAGATGGATGAACTCCAAAGTGGTCCCCTTATGGTGAAATCCCTCACGGGAAGACACTTTGTGGAGTGAGATAACTCAGGATTAACGGTGGAATAATGAGATGAAAGGCAGTGAATTTGTCAGTGAAACTATCCTATATGCATAGTTCTTGTCATGCCATTTTCGATGGTATGTGGAACGTCACATAACTCCTCACGGTTAGAAAGTTATGGCCATGTGAAGTTGGAGAACCCAGGTTTGGGTAATGGACCCAAGTTTGTTTGATGGATAACAGTATGAGTTTTGGTATATTTGTAGGTAATACTATTCTATATGGATATTACATGCCATTCCTTTCACATAACTCTTCAAGGTTTGAGATTTATGGCCTTACGAAGTTGGACGACCCTCATATGTTGGCTAGAAGCCCCAAAAGGTCAAAGTAGTCAAAGTGGTTTAAGAGATTTTAGAAGGTAAATAATAAAGTGAAGAGATGAGTGTACTATAATTCAAAGTGAATACAAAATAAATTGTTTAAATAATAAATATAATGGATAAATTAGAAGTGTGTTAACCCTAAAATAAGGAAAGTGGGCAAAGTGGCCTAGAAGATGTTTTTAAGGAAGCTACTTGGAGAGTATAAATAAGAGGCAAGGCTCTCTCATTTGAATTACACTTGATAATATTGAATACCTATAGGTGTATGAGGTAAACAAAGTATATTAAGCCAATTTTTTGAGGGAAGGTGAAGAAAAGAAGGTCGTAATTCAAGGAAGGATAAATTATTTTGATTATGTTTTCTAAGGTATGTTATTTACAGGTCATCTCACCATTTTCGCAATAATTTTTTTTATAGAATGATTCAGACCATGAAATTTCTATTCCATTGAGTAAACATATCCAATTATCTGTGGTAAAAAATTCATCTTGTGGGTCGTTTTATTTTTGTAGTTACACTCCGTGGAAAATACGGTTTGTGGCTAGTCTTGAAACTAGTCAAAAACATGTGTTTTGGGTAAAAACGTCAACTTCTTCATAACAAATCCAAATTAAGTGAGACAAAATGTGTTGGTTATAGTACAGTCTATAGTATTTTGTGTAATATTTTTAGATCAATTCAACAAATATTTTGTGTGGGGCACTCTATACAAGGTTTCTCTCTAGAATAAGACAAAATTCAGCAAGGTATGCCATTATTGCTATAAATCCTTTTCTGAGAGGTTCCAAGTAGTGAAACCTGGAGAAATTTCATAAAACACACTGAAGAACATTTTATATCAGTTTCATATATTTATTCATTACAGGTATAGAGTTATTATTATTTCAGGTTAGGGTTGTTGATTAATCCAAAACTAGTCATGTGAGACTAAAGAAAGGTTTGATGTAAATGCTAGTCTCTTGTTGTTTAAAGTTAAGGAAGGTTTTCAGGTATGTGATCACATACACCAGGTATATTACAGATTTACAAATCATATTTGTATGATGAAATTGATGAGGGATTTTGGTTGAGGTACAAGTTGGATACATGGTTGAGACAAGCAGTTGATGAGTTGGCACATACATGAGGTGTATAGTTGATGATGTTGGTACATATTGATGAGTCATAGTTGATGAGTATTTGAAAAATGATTGGTACATACTTGGTACATGGTTGGATGCACTTGTTTATGGTACAAGTTGATTACAGGTTGTTTGGTATAGGTTGGTGCTTGGTTGATGCATTTGTTTATGGTATAGGTTGATTACAAGTTGAGGTACAGGTTGATGCATGGTTCAGGTTTATTGGTATAGGTTTACAGTGGTATATCTCACAGTGATAGTGTGATAGTGGTTCCATCATTCTACTTCTACTTCAGGGAGGTTAGACGGGGCAAGGATAGGTGGTTGTATCCACCTTCCGATTGTAGCCAGAGAACATAGGGGGTTGTAGCCTCCTTCTAGTGGTAGCCATAGAATTGGGGAGTTGGAGCTTCCCTCAGGTTGTAGCCTAAGAAACTAGGGGGTTGGATCCTCCTTCTAGTTGCAGCTAGAAAACAAAGGAAGTTGGTGCTTCCAATGAATGTAATTCTTTAAGACATATAAGAAAAAACATTTTGTGGTTTTCTCCCGCTTTGGGTTTCCACGTAAAACATTGGTGTATTGTGTATGTGTATGATTGTTCATTTGTTCATTGCTTATTTACTCTGTAGTTATTGGATGATAATGATACATTGATATAACACTTGGATTGTATGGTTAAAAATGATTAAATTGATCTATTATTTATTCACCCCCCTCTTAGTAATCCAATAATTGGTATCAGAGCAAGTTCCTTCATAAATCAGTTTAAACACTGAAAGGTAGATCATGGAGAGCAACAACTTGTACAAAAATGGAATACCACAATTTTATGGACAAAAGTATGTTTTTTGGAGCATAAGGATGAAGACATATATACAGGCACAGGGATTTCAAGTTTGGCAATCAAGTGTAGATGGATACATAGCATCAACAGTTCCACCAACATATGACAAAGCAGTGAAACTTCATGAGAATAATTCCAAAGACAAAAATGCACTTTTGAATGGTCTCAGTGATACGGTATTCACCAAAGTTGCACATTGTAAATCTGCTAAAGAGATTTGGGAAAATCTTCGAAATATTTATAAAGGAGATACAAAGGTCAAAGAAGCAAAGCTTCAAACTTACAGAGGTCAGTTTGAAAAAATAAAATGAAGGAAGATGGAAATATTGCAACCTACTTCTTACGAGTCAATGAAACAATGAATGCAATCATAGGATTGGAAGAAGAAATCGAAGAATCTGTAATTTTTCAAAAGGTGCTAAGATCTCCTCCTGTGAGATTCAACCCTAAGATATTAGCACTATAAGAAAGATCGGATTTAAACTCAATAAGCATGGATGAAATGCATGGAATCTTCACAGCATATGAAATGAGAACTGAACAGGAAAATCCAGATGTTAAAGAAGCAGCCTTCAAAGCATCCAAAATATCAAAGAAAAAGAAACAACAACAAGAAGAATATAGCAGCAGCAGTGATGTCTCAGAAGATGATGAAGAAGTGGCCAACTTCATTAAAAGATTGAACAAGGGAACCAAGAGTAGGTATTGGTCACTTGGAACCAACTTCATTAATTTTTTTTAATTGTAATGGTATTGGTCACTTTGCTAACAAATGTCCTCATAAGGAAAAGAGAAATGATGAAGGTTACTCAAAAGGAAAACATAAATATAAAGGCAAAAGAACTACAAATAAATTTTTCAAGAAAATCTTATGCACCAAAGAAGACAACTCATCATCAGATGAAGATGAAGTCAATGACAGTGAAACAGGAAGAGTTCTATTCATGGCAATAAAAGACTCTGACAAAGAAGACTTCGAAGAAGAATATGAAGAAGCTGAAGAAGGATATGAAGAGCTCAAATAAGAAATTGAAGAGGCTGAAGTTGACTATCGAGAAGAATTAATGTGTGCCATAGAAGTTATCAGAAGAGAAAAGAAGAAAAAAAAAAGAAACTACAAGTAGAACTAGACAAGAAAAAGGACACTCGAGAACTAGAAGAAATGATCACAAAATTGAAGGTTGAAATAGAAGAAGATAAAAGAATTGAAGAATCCCTCAAAGAACAACTAGAAGAAAAGGAAAATATCATTGGAAACTTGGAAGTAGAGATTGTCACACTAAGAAAGGATATTCAAAAGAAAAATATGTAGAATAGCTCAAAAGTTCTAGATGACATTATCAGCAGTCAAAAATCTCATCTTGACAAGTCCAGACTTGGATACAATCAGATAGAAAAGGGATCAATCTCCAAAACAACAGAGAAATAAACAAATCCAAAAATCTATGCATAAACAATCAAATGGGATAGGAAGATATACAAGGAAGATTACAGGGACATTCCTCCACCGAGAAGATTCAGATTTTAGAATCAACAATAGACAGATAGGCCTCAAGAAGAAGAAGGATTCATTAGAGAACCTCATTTCAGAAGATCTTCAAATCCCAGGTATCAAACTATATTTTTTGGTTTATGTTATGCATGTAATAATTTTGGACATAAAGTTGTGAATTGCAGAGCTAACAACAGAAACAATAACAACTTTGAGAGTCATACACAAAGGGGTTATTCTAGAATACCTAGTGAAACACAAAGAAGAAGTTACAACAGGTTTGAATCTTTGAGCACTGAAGTGGAATGTTACAAATTTAACAATTTTGGACATGTTGCCAAAGATTGCAGAATGGAAGTCCCTCCTAAAGAACCTCAACAGAATAACAACAGTCATAGACAGGAACCTCATAAAATGACATGGATAAGAAAGAAAGATCAGTATAGAAATGAAGAATGCACAGTTTCTCTACAAGCTAAGAAGAAGAAACATGGTTGGTATGTTGACAGTGGGTGTTCAAAACACATGACAGGTGATAGAGACAAATTTCTTACATTACAAAAGGAAAGAAATGGTTCAGTCTCCTTCGGAAATGATAATTCAGCCAAAATCATTGGATAAGGCACAATCCAAATTGGGAACAAGAATGAAAAGGCACAAAATGTTCTACTGGTAGAAGATATGAAACATAATCTTCTAAGTGTGAGTCAAATGTGTGACCAAGGTCATAAAGTTACTTTCAATTCACAAATGTGTGAGATAATAAGAGAAGGTTCAGGGAAATTAGTCGGTACAGTTGCAAGAACTTCAAACAACATATATGTGTTAAGAGAAATTGGAAATGAAAAGTGTTGTCTAGGAAAGGAAGATGAAATTTGTTTATGCCACAGAAGAATGGGTCACATGCATTTTGATAACCTTGTCAAAGTCAACAAAAGAGAAGTAGTCAAATAAATGCCCCAGATCATGAAACCAACCAACACTTAATGCAAGCATTATCAACAAGGAAAGAAAACAAAGACCAGGTTCAAATCAAAGGAATATTCAACAACAAGACCACTGGAAATTGTGCATACTAATCTAGTTGGACCAACTACAACAAAGGGATTAAAAGGTGAGAGGTAATTTATGTTATTAGTTGATGATTATACAAGAATGACTGCAGTTTGTTTTCTCAAGAACAAGTCAGAAGATTTTGAAAACTTCAATATCTACAAGGAAATGGTTGAAAATGAGATGGATTCAATAATCAAATGCTTGAGATCTGATAATGGAGGAGATTTCACTTCAAAGGAATTTATGAACTACTGCAGCAGTCATGGAATAAAAAGGCAATTCTATGTTGCTAGGACACCTCAACAAAATGGAGTTGTTGAAAGAAAGAACAAGATAGTACAGGAAATGGCTCGAACATTGTTAATGGATTCCAAATTGACAGATATATTTTGGAGACAGGCAGTGAATACATCAGTTCACATTCAAAATAGAGTAATTCTCAAAAAAAACACTGATAAAACTCCCTACGAGGTATGGAAAGGAAGACCAGCAAATGTGAAGCACTTCAGAGTTTTTGGAAGCAAATGTTACATCAAAAGAGAAGATGATAGAATGGGAAAGTTTGACTCTCATGTGGACAAAGGAGTACTTGTTGGTTACTCGAGTACAAGGGCAACATACAAGTGTTACAATCTAAGATTGAACAAAGTTGTGGAAAGAATCAACGTAACAATTGATGAAACAGGTAGATCGGAATCAAAGGAAGAAGAAAATAAATCATTGGAATGACTTTTCGAAGAAGAAGCAGAAGATGAAGTAGAAGAGGAAGATGAAGAGAATATGACAGAAACAAAAGAGCAAGTTTAGAAAGTATCTCCAAAGACACCTAGCAGACGAGTACAGAAGAATCATCCTTCAGATCAGATTATTGGAAACAAAGATGCAGGAGTTGAGACTAGAAGAAAATTTCGTTCACCAGAACAAACACACCTAGCACTCTTATCTACAATTGAACCAAACTATTTTGAAGAAGCCAACAAGGATGAATTTTGGAATAAGTCCATGAATGAAGAATTGGATCAAATAGAGAAAAATGACACTTGGGAACTAGTTCCAAGACCAAAGAAAAATAATGTGATAGGCACAAAGTGGGTCTTCAGGAATAAATTGAATGAATATGGACAGGTTACAAGGAACAAAGCTAGATTGGTATGTAAAGGATATGCAGAGATTGAAGGAATCAACTTTGAAGAGACATTTTCCCCAGTTTCCAGAATGGAAGAAATCCATTTGCTTTAGCTTATGCATGCTCAAAAAATATTAAAGTGTATCAGATGGACGTAAAATCATCTTTTCTAAATGGGGAACTTGAAGAAGAAGTCTACATTGAACAACCAGAAGGATTTCAGCTATCAGAGAATGCAGATAATGTGTGTAAATTAAAGAAGGCCTTGTATGGTCTAAAACAAGCTCATAGAGCATGGTACTCTAGACTAGATAAGTATCTATAGCATGCAGGGTTCAGAAAAGTAAGTACAGACAGCAACCTCTACATCAAGGTAAGTCAAGGTAATATTTTATTAGTTAAAGTTTATGTTGATAATATTATTTTTGGTAGTGATGATGATAGGTTAAGCCAAAAATTTGCAAAAGATATGTAGAATGAATTTGAAATGTCATTACTTGGAGAACTATATTTCTTTTTGGGACTTCAGATACGTCAAAGAAACCAAGGAATTTTTATTTCTCAAACCAAGTATATCATAGAAATGCTAAAGAGGTTCGGAATGGAAGATTGCAAACCAGTTATCACTCCCATGCAAACCAGTTGCAAGTTGAGAAAAGATGATGATTCAAATTCTACAGATCAGAGGCAATACAGGTCAATGATTGGAAGCCTACTATATGTGACAGCATCTAGACCAGATGTAATGTAAGCAGTTGGTCTGGTGGCACGATTTCAAGCAGCACCAAAGGAATCACATGTATTAGCAGTAAAGAGGATTTTTAGATATCTCAAAGGAATGGAAGAGTTTGGATTATGGTATCCAAAAGGAAAAGATCTATCACTTATTGCCTACACAGATGCAGATTGGGTAGGCTGTATTGATGACCGATGAAGCACCAGTGGAGCAACATTTTACTTAGGTGAGTGTTTCGTATCATGGCTAGGCAAGAAAAAATCATCAATATCTTTATCTACAGTTGTTGCAAAGTATATTGCAGTAGAATAATGTTGTACACAGGTTCTTTGGATGAAACAAACTCTGACAGATATACAAGTTGAGTATGATGAGCCCATTCCAATCTATTGTGATAATACAAGCACCATCAGTATCTCGAAGAACCCCATGATGCACTCCAAGACAAAGCACATTCCAATCAAGTATCACTTTCTATAGGAGTAGGTTTCAGAAAAGAACATCAGAGTTGAGTATGTGGGCACAAAAGAACAAGTGGCAAACATATTCACAAAACCACTTCCACGGGAAGCCTTTGAATATCTTTGTCAGAGAATTGGAGTTATTTCTACTCAAAAATGAATTCTTTTTGAATTCTTATCTTATATGTCTTAGATTTACACGAGGAAGCACCATAAGAGGACAATTTACTTAGGGGGAGTAGCCCTAGATGGAAAGATACCTTTGCCATTGATGACAAAGGGGGAGAGATTTATCATATGCAGAGGATAGAGACATGGTTCTAGGGGGAGCATGAGTGATATGATTTCAGTCTTGCATCAGAGTGTACTATAAGTGATGAGTGTACTATAATTCAAATTGAATACAAAATAAATCATTTAAATAATAAATTTAATGGAGAAATTAGAAGTGGGTTAACCCTAAAATAAGGAAAGTGGGCAAAGTGACCTAGACGATGTTTTTAAGGAAGCTACTTGGAGAGTATAAATAAGAGGCAAGGCTCTCTCATTTGAATCAAACTTGAGAATATTGAATACCTATAGGTTTATGAGGTAACCAAATGATATTAAGCCGAATTTTGGAGGGAAGGTGAAGAAAAGAAGGCTGGAATTCAAGGAATGATAAATTCTTTTGATGATGCTTTCTAAGGTGTATTATTTTCAGGTCATCTCACCATTTTTGCAATAACATTTTTTTCTAGAATTATTCAGACCATGAAATTTCTATTCCATTGAGGAAACATATCCAAGTTTCTGTGGTAAAAAATTCATCTTGTGTTTTGTTGTATTTTTGGAGTTACACTCCATGGAAAATAGGGTTTGTGGATAGTCGTGAAACTAGTCAAAAACATGTGTTTCCGATAAAAATGTCATAATTTCTTCATAACATATCCAAATTCAGTGAGACCAAATGTGTTGGTTAGATTAAATTCTGTAGTATTCCTTGTAACATTTTTAGATTGATTCAACAAAAAATTTGTGTGGGGCATGCTCTACAAGGTTTCTCTCTAGAATAAGCGAGAATTCAGCAAGGTATGTCATTTTTGTTATAACTCCTTTTCTGAGAGGTTCCAAGTAGTGAAACCTGTAGGAATTGCATAAAACACACTAAAGAACATTGTGTATAATTTTCTAATATTTATTCATTACATGTACAGAGTTATGATTATTTCAAGTTAGAGTTGTTGACTAATCCAAAACTAGTCATGTGAGACTAAAGAAAAGTTTGATGTAAATTCTAGTCTCTTGTTGTTTAAAGTTAAGGAAGGTTTGAAGGTATGTGATCATATACACTAGGTCTATTACAAAGTTACAAATCATATTTTTATGATGAAATTGATGAGGTCTTTTGGTTGAGGTACAATTTGGGTACATGGTTGAGACAAGTAGTTGATGAGTTGGCACATACATGAGGTGTATAGTTGATGATGTTGGTACATATTGATGAGTCATAGTTGATGAGTATCTGACACATGATTGGTACATACTTGGTACATGGTTGGATGCACTTGTTTATGGTACAGTTTGAGGTACAAGTTGATGCATGGTTGATGCATAGTTCAGGTTTATTGGTGCAGGTTTACATCAGTATATCTCACAGTGATAGTGTGACATTGGCTCTATCATTCTACTTCTACTTTAGGGTGATTGGACAGGGCAAGGACAGGTGGTTGTAGACACCTTCTAGTTGTAGTTGGATATCATAGGGGGTTGTAGCCTCCTTCTAGTTGTAGCTAGAGAATTGGGGATTTGGAGCTTCCCTCAGGTTGTATCCTGAGAAACTAGGGGGTTAGAGCCTCCTTCCAGTTGCAATTGGAAAACAAAGGAATTTGGTGCTTCCAATGAATGTAATTCTTCAAGACACATAAGAAAAAGAATTATGTGGTTTTCTCCCGCTTTGGGTTTCCATGTAAAACACTGGTGTACTGTGTATGTGTATGATTGTTCATTTGTTCATTGGTTATTTACTCTGCAGTTATTGGATGATAATGCTACATTGATATAACACTTGGATTATATGGTTAAAAAGGATTAAATTGCTCTATTATTGATTCACCCCCCTCTCAGTAATCCAACATCTTCTTCATTTTTATACCACACTTCTTACAAAATTCTTCAAATTCATTCCCGCAGAACTCTCCACCATTATCTTTCCTCGACACCTTAATTATTTTCTCTGTTTGATTCTCAACAAGAGACTTAAACTCTTTAAACATGTCAAAGACTTTGGATTTCTTCCTAAGTAAATATATTCAAGTATTCCTCCAGGATTCATCTATAAATGAGACATAGTACACATATTTTCCCAATGATGGGACTGACACAAGTCCAAAAACATCACCGTGAACTAGCTGTAAAATTTCTTCTGCCTTCGTTGCACCAGAGGGGAATCTTACCCGATTTCACTTCCCATATAGATATTGTTCACAGAAATCAAAATCCAGAGAGCATTTAGACATACCTTCAACCATACCTTTATCATGCAGTAGTCAAAGACCCTTTTCTTTGATATTCCTCAGTCTATGATGCCACACCATAACCTTTTCTCTAGAGATTGTAGGAGTTCTTTCTTCTTCAACTCCAATATCAAGAATAATGGAACTATTACACCCATCACTAATAGTGCTTCCTTGTAGCTTATACATAGTTCCAAACCAAACTCCCTTCAGCAACACCATTGCTCCTCGAACCATCCTGCAGGTTTCCTTTTCAAATATTGTTTTTACCCCTGCATCGTCCATCTTTCTTACAAAAATAAAATTTCTAGCAAAACCTAGGATCTGTAGAACACCGGGTAGTGTTCTAATACTTCCATTTATGAGCCTCAACTTGAATTTCCTGTGTCCTATGATTCTGGTTGTCGGATCATCACCTAAGAAAACATTGCCTCCATCATACCTTTTATATTTGCAGAACCACTCCCTGTGGGGAGTCATATGAAAGGATGCACCAGAGTCAACCAGCCATGCCTCATGATCTACATGTGTGCTTGAAGAATCCAAGTACACATCCCCTCCTTCTTCCTTGGAGTTATTTTCTTTTGTAGAAGGATATTCTTCAGATACCTTATTTTTCTCAACTTTCGATCTACACTGCTTCTTGTAGTGCCCTTCGTTTCCACATCTCCAACATACCTTTACAAACTTTCTAGGAGATTTATATCTACCCTTAGACTTAGATCTCTCACTTGATAACTTAGATCTATTTCTTTCCAGGGAACATCCTCTTGAAAATAATGCGTCTTTGCTCTGTCCTTCCATATTCTTATGTCTCATCTCCTCTGACAAAAAGGATGAGACCGCTTCATCAAAATTCAAGGAAGTTGTATTACTACATATGGCCACAACCATATTATCCTACGAGTCTGGTAAAGAACACAATAAATTGATACACTTATCTTCATCTGAAATTTTAATCTCAACATATACTAATTGACTTACCACAGTATTGAAGGCATTCAAATGCTCTACCACCGAGTCTCCATATCTCATCCTCATATTATACAACTTCTTTCTCAAGAATAGTTTATTTACTAGGGACTTAGACTGATACAACTTCCCCAACTTATCTAATAAATCCTTGATCGTAGCTTCCTCTGACACATTCAGTAATATTGAATCTGAGAGACATAGTCTGATTGTGCTCTTTGCCTTCTGATCCAACTTTTTCCAGTCATCTGATGAAGTTCCTATAGGTGTAGTACCTGGATATACCATGATCCATTGATCTTTTTCCACCAATAGATCCTCCATATTGAGCTTCCATAGCTCAAAACCTTTCTCATTAAACTTCTCGATCTCCATCTTCGAATGCTTTCCATTTATTTTCACCTGAAAGATCAATACCACAGATCTCCCACTATAAAAATGCTTATCACAGTTCTGAGCCAAACCCTTTACCACAAATATTTCCCCCTTAAGCCAACAAAGTTCTAATACCAAATGTATATTTTAACCTTGTACAATATTTACTGCAAACATATTTTCAGTAAAAGAACAGAAAAGATACAATGGAAAATACAAACATTACATTGAGATTTTTCCCCTGGAAACCCAAACCGGGAAAACCAGCATATTCTATATTCATTCATAGTATTACATTGTTTACAATAAAATATACATATAGGAGCCAGTGACATCCAAAAAACTAACCCAATGACATATATTAGTCAACAACTCTAATTCCTTAACCAGAAATAGAAAACCACTGGCAAAGAAACCATGTGCAGAAAAACCACCTAAATATGTGACACATTTCTCAAGGTAGAAAAAAAATTCTCGGGAGTGCTTCCCCCGAACCCCCGCATGGGGGAATTTCACCCCTCTGCATGCCCAATGCAACACAGACACTACTACTCATGCAAATAATATAACACTATACTCACTCAACATAGATTTTGGTGCATTCTTACTCAGTAGCAATTTATTGCACATTGCTACCGCTCAAGGACAACCTTTTCTCATGCATGGACCAGATCAATTTCTCCTTTGTCCTCCATTATTCAAGTAGGTTTCTCCTTCTTAATTCCTCATTCTTATACTACTTCCCTTCTTCTTCCTAAGTTTCATTTGCTTTCCATTTATCTTCCCCTATCCTTTGTCTCCTGCAGCATTCAAAACTAGGCATACATACAAAGCCACAAAACTTAAAAAAACACATAGCAATCAAAATCACAATAGACACATAGATTTACCTTGGAAACCCAAATGGGAAAACAAACATTCAATGGGGATTTTATTATTCTCATGAAATTTCTACAAAGAGCGAGATATGCACTCTTAACAAATATTTTGGTTCATTCTTACTCACTAGTAGTTTCTTGTAAATTGCTATAGCTCAGGGATGACCTTCTGATTATGTGTGGACAAGCTCAATTTCTCCTTCATCTTTTGATATTCAATATGGATTTTTCTTCCCAAATCCTCATTCTTCCGCTACTACCATTTTCTTCCCAAGCTAAAACTAGTTTACATCTCTCTTCCTTTTTTATTTGTCTCTAGCAACATTATTTTAATAGAGTTGCCTTAGAAGGCCAACCAACACAATGATTTGTTTCATCTTCCATGGCTTTAGCTTTTGGACATCTAGTTCAAACTTTTCCAACAACTAATTTTTGTTACAAAGTTTAAAATGAGAAAAATAATTCAAATCCATTTTTGATCAAGGTAGCACAATCCTTAGCCAAAAAACACAACCCCGGAGTAATATTATTACAAATAATGAATAAGAATAAGAATATAGCTTTGGATTTCAAGGAGAGGAAAACCCTACCAAGAAAAGTATTAATCTTGTAAAGTAGGTAAAAACTCTTTAGATATACCCAAGGAAAACTAGAATATAAGTACAACCCTCGTAAAAGAATAAAAACCTAAAAGAAGATATTTGAACCCACAACCCCATAGGTGATGATGAGAAAGATTTAGACCAAATTCTAAAGTTGGCCATGAAAAGAGAAGATCCAAAAAAACTTATGGATTAGCCATTTTAGTGATCCCTTGAAGGTGGGGTTAAAATAATGGGATGAGATCCTACACTTCTACAATATGGGGGTGTAATTTCATTGATTTGCATCACTACAGCCCTCAACCCTGTAATGTCCCCCACCTCTTGATGAAGAGGGTTGGAGAGACTTAGAAGTATAGTCATCCCCACTAGACTATAGTCTCATCCAGCATGGGGAAAAGTCATATAAATTCAATGTTATAATAAGAAGTTGACTTGAAAAGGGAAAATTAACTCAATGAAGAATTAGAACACATGAGGTTGAGTTAGGAGTTAACCCTAGGGGTTAACTAACTCAACAAAGAAACAAATTGGTGGTATAAAGGAAAGGCAAGGGCGCACCTCTCACTCATATTGGATTATTATTGCAATTTGATTTTGGGCTCTTAAGCACACAGTTTTGAGGGTTTTGAGAATACAAACCCTAGAGGACAATTCAGTAGTGAAAGATTCCACCTCTCTTGTTATAATCTTGGTCTCGGGGATGAAATACTCCACCCACACCATTCTATAGAAGCTATAGGTAACATCACTCATCCAGGACAACCACAGGACATGCCCTTGAGGGTTTTCAGCAAGAGGGTGCATCATTGTTTGAAGGAAGTTTGATCCAAGAGATTGGTAGGGATTTTGGACATTCTAGAACTTGGGTTTTCCTTGTAGGGCTTTGATCATCAGTTCTAGTGCATTTTGAGAGAGATATTCTTACCAGATAATTTCCTAGAGCATTGGCATGACTTGGATAGAAGGAGGGTGTTATTGAGGTTCATATCTATTCAGTTTGGAGGGGTAAAACTCCAGATCTCACCTTGAGACTTCACCAGGAGGTTTCCCTTGGCCCTATTAGCTATTTTTCTTGTCACATGTTCGAGAAGCATGCAGGTCTGCAAGTTGCACAAAATTCTCAAGCGCATCTCGGGAGAATTCTTGTTTTTCCAAGTAACATATCAAGCGAGCGTGCGAAGTTTTGCCATCGGCAGCCGAGATCCGTCCATGAAGCAGATCAATGGTTATCGGGATCTCGGAGTTGCCATTTTACCGAACATTTAGCAGCAAATAAGTCTCTTCTGTTTGGAGGCTGAATATAAGTCATACGATCCAGTGGCGCGTGTCGCAAGAGCTGGCCATCTCGGCGTTTCGCTCGTCGCGACTCCAACACGCAAAGAACAGTTTCGTTATTTCACGAGACGCAAAGTGCCGAGAGCGTCTGGGAGCCTGGACCCACAAAAGTGTCGAAAATATCAGAGTCGTCTGTCAGCAGAGACACGTGGCGAGAGATCCCGCAGAGTCGGGGATCGGGGAACTGAAAGTCCCACGCACATGGCAGCAAGAATCGCGATATCCCGATACGCGATTTCTCGACGAAGCTGAGAACCATAGTGGGGGACAGGTGTCAGAGAATCAATCCTTGTAAGGAGATAGCTCCAAGTGACATCGGTGCATCGGCAATCGGAGGATCACGAGTCTCAAGGACTTGTGTATCGAAGCATCGAAAGCGCCGAAACCCCGACAGAGATTTGTCTCTAGTCATGTAAGAGGTGGTCGTATGGACCACAGTGTAGCCAGGAGGGCTAACCTATACGTGTGCTCATTGAAGAATCGGTGATCGGGAGTTCAGAGGGTCAATAACTCTTGACAAAAAGGAACTCGAAACCCCGAAACCCAATACAGAGTCTGGAAAAGGTCACGGTGAAGTTCAAAAAGCCATGAGGAAAGAAGGAGAGACCTGTGGGTTGGGTCAGGTGTCCATCAGGGATTCCACTCAGGGATCCAAAAAAGTTGCTTCAGTTCAGCAGAAAGGAGAAAGAGGGTGGGTGAGGCCTCACGTCACCCATTTATTGCAGAAGATGGAGGTCCTGACTGAAGTATTACCCAGGATGGTCCCTTGTACCGGTTCTCTTCAGGAAAATCACGTCGAGTATCCAACTCACCAGAAGAACCTGCACACGCCAATTCAATATTCAAGGGGCTCAGCTACCCCCTGGTGCGAGCCATGCTGAGTTAAAGAGGCGTGTGACAGGGGAGCAGAGGGCAGATTTAATTAAGACAGACCGACAGCCCATCCTGATAGAGGATCTCCTCATGTAAAGCATTTAATTCACGACAGGATTGCGCCTTCAGCGTTGGAGTCAGTTCCAAGTATATGTAGGCATTTTTTCCATTTCTGTAGGCATCGATGGTTGAGTAGAGCTCCCTGGTTGTAAAGTTTTAATGAAGCATTATTGTTCTGGTTATGTATGAACTTTGGAGACTTATTACCTTATGAATGCCAATTTATTTTGTGTCTTTCTTTACACTGTGTTAGAGAAGCTCAGAATTGGAGGATCCAGTCGAGCTGTAGCTATTATAGGATAATGTTGTAATGGATCACTGTAATAGTTACGGATCCTCTAGTCAGTTCCCGTGATTTCTTTGATGCTAAATGACTTGGAATTGGAGGATCTAGTCAAGTCCTTTATTCAGTTTCTTGAAGCCCTGAACTAGGAGGATCCTATTTTCAGAGTTTTTCCCCTACAAACCGCTGCAAGCCTGATGCCCAGAGCTGTTTGTTCACTTTCTCCTAAGTCTTCCACCTTTTCATCTTTAAATCAACCCACTGGCTGAAGTTGGGATTCCAGACCTCCTTTGTTCTTTACGTACCAGACTCAGTCCCTGAGTTAGAGTGATACCTCCTAGAGACATTATCTCCATTTGATCACCCTTTATACACCAACAGTGACATTTAACTGATGGGTGTCGGGCTCTGCTCCTGCAAGCAATCTAGGAGTGACTTTTGATGCTAACATTTCTGGCGCCATTGTCAGGGATGAAGTTGAAGATTTTCCTTGGGCAAAACGACATTGAGCCTCTGATTCTGAAGGTGCATCAAACATCAGAGCCCTTCAAGATTGCTACTGTGCACCTGGTGACTCCACTGTGGTGACTCCATTGTTTCCACATCACTGTTTCAGCTTTGACTACTGTTAGCACACCTGAAAGCTGACCCTAAGGAGATTTCTTGAGAAGGTTTCAGCAGCTGCTTTCTCAGCTTGAGAAGCTTCCTGGGGTAACGATAATGTTAAGATCTGGCCTTTGATGGTGAACAAGGACTAGACACACTTGAAGCTGCGCATCTTTCACCTGGCGAATCCATGATTCGAGGATCGATTGGTGACTCCACTGATTCGATATGGAGAAAATTCTAGCTCAAAGGTTTGCTTTTTGTGACTTTTCTCAGATAGTTGGTTTTCCTAATGCACTTCCTGATAGAGACCAATGGGAAGATTTCCTCCCTGAATTTCATGCAACAAGTTGGGAGGAACCAGCTGAGCATTTACTGGACTTCTATAAGGCTATCCACCGACACAATATCACGGATGAGGATGTCCAGATTAAGCTCTTCAGGTATTCATTGAAGGGAGTTGCTCTTGAATGGTGTCGGTCTCTTCCTGCTGCAAGCATCCGCTCTTTAACAGGTTTTCATACAGCTTTCAATTCATTTTGTAAAGACTACTATCCAGCTGATGGTTTGTTTGAAAACTGTTGTGAGGAGTTTTCTTCGCTTCAGAAAACCTCTACTGGCCCTGAAGACCAGGTCCATGATGAAGTCCTTACTGTGGAGGAAAGCATCTGCTGTGAAAATATAGAGGTGTTGGATGATAGTAATTGTGTTAGCCCCAGAACGGAAGCATCTGACATCATATCAGATGCATCTGTTCTTTTAGATGTTCATGAAGATCAACACGCCTCTTGTGGAGATTATGAGTTTGCAGAGAAGATGTGGTCCATGGTAGATGGCTCACCTGAGTATCAGGTTGAAGAAGATATTCCTAGCAGCCCTGCTTCTGAGGACGGAGGCCTTCCCGTTTTTAAAGAAGAAATTATTGTGAAAGCGGTTTCCCCTCTTTTTCTCTGGGGGGTTTCTCACGATATATGTTTACCTGGGATTAAAGAGAAAAAGATTACGTGTGAGCAGCCAGAACCAGTAGGTCCCACTATCCCTAAAACGGAAATTTTTTACGGGATCATTGTTCTGGAGGAGGTTCATATCAATGAAGGACAACCCCTCTTTGATATATATTATAGTGATGATGAGCAGCAAGCTTATCCTACTTTTGATCACTATAGAGATACTAAATAGCCAGTGGGCAAACAGAACCACCTCATGGTCCCTATTTATGATGAATACGAATCGGACCTAGGGGAGACTGAACCAGAGAAGCAGAATATTTTCTGTCCAGAGCCAGTCAGCGAGCAGCCACCGCCCGAGAGCAACGAGCCTACGTCAGTTGTCCACCATCAACCTGTTCTTATAAAAGATATTCAGCTACAGGAAAACAGTTGTGTAGCAGAGGAGGGTGTCTGTCGCCCATTTTCTGGAATTTGCCACTCATTCTATGACCCTGTCTGCAAGTACATGGAGTGGCATTTCTCCTATGCCTTGAGCCACCCTATTCCATCTCAACTCCAGCCTATAAGGAGGAGTTGAAGAGTGTAACCTCTCTACTGTCACGGTTACACCATCCGCTGATGATCATCGACAGAAGGAAGGAGCTTCTATCCAGGAAGCTGCTTGAATGGCTATGGTGGGAGTTTTCTTTCACCTAGCCCCATGTAAAGGGTTTTATTAATTTAGGACTGTACATAAATAAGCTCCTTGGAGCATATATGTTTAGTTGTTTGATTTTGTTTACTTTTCGACATATATTTCTCAGCAGGAGGTTTGAGCATGACTCCATAGCCCAACAGAAAGGCGACTGGAACTGCAGGAGGAGTTCTTAGAGCATCGTAGGGACGAATCTATCCCCCATGGAGCCTGATGTTAGATATTTTTCTTGTCACTGGTTCAAGAAGCATGCGGGTCTGCAAGTTGCACAAAATGCTCAAGCGCGGCTCGGGATAATTCTTGTTTTTCCAAGTAACATATTAAGAGAGCGTGCGAAGTTTTGCCATCGGCAGCCGAGATCCATCCATGAAGCAGATCAACGGTTATCGGGATCTCGGAGTTGCCATTTTACCTGACATTTAGCAGCAAAGAAGTCTCTTCTGTTTGGAGGCTGAATATAGGTCGTCCGATCCAGTGGCGCGTGTCGCAAGAGCTAGCCATATCGGCGTTTCGCCCGTCGCGACTCCAACACGCAAAGAACAGTTATGTTATTTCGTGAGATGTGAAGTGCCAAGAGCATCTGGGAGCCCGGGCCCACAAAAGTGCCGAAAAAATCAGAGTCGTCCGTCAGCAAAGACACATGGCGAGAGATCCCGCAGAGTCGAGGATCGGGGAACTGAAAGTCCCGCACACATGGCAGCAGGAATCGCAATATCCCGATATGTGATTTCCTGACGGAGCTGAGAACCGTAGTGGGGGACAGGTGTCAGAGAATCAATCCTTGTAAGGCGATAGCTCCAAGTGACATCGGTGCATCGGCAATCGGAGGATCGCGAGTCTCAAGGACTTGTGTATCGAATCATCGAAAGCGCCGAAACCCCGACAGAGATTTGGCTCTAGTCATGTAAGAGGTGGTCATATGGACCACAATGTAGCCAGGAGGGCTAACCTATACGCGCACTCATCGGAGAATCGGTGATCGGGAGTTTAGAGGGTCAAGAACTCTTGACAACAAGGAACGTGAAACCCCAAAACCTGATACAGAGTCTAGAAAAGGTCACGGTGAAGTTAAGAAAGCCATGAGGAAAGAAGGAGAGAATTGTGGGTTGGGTCGGGCATCCATCAGGGATTCCACTCAGGGATCCAAAAAATTTGCTTCAGTTCAGAAGAAATGAGAAAGAGGGTGGGTGAGGCCTCACGTCACCCATTTATTGCAGAAGATGGAGGTCCTGACTGAAGTATTACCCAGGACGGTCCCTTGTACCGGTTCTCTTCAGGAAAATCACGCCGAGTCTCCAACTCACCAGAAGAACCTACACACACCAATTCAATATTCAAGGGGCTCAGCTACCCCCTGGTGCGAGCCATGTTGAGTTAAAGAGGCATGTGATAGGGGAGCAGAGGGAAGATTTAATTAAGACAGACTGACAACCCATCCTGATAGAGGAGCTCCTCATGTCAAGCATTTAATTCATGACAGGATCGTGCCTTCAGTGCTGGAGTCAGTTCCAAGTATATGTAGGCATTTTGCCATTTTTGTAGGCATCGATGGTTGAGCAGAGCTCCCTGGTTGTAAAGTTTTAATGAAGCATTGTTGTTCTGGTTATGTATGAACTTTGGAGACTTCTTGCCTTATGAATGTCAGTTTCTTTTGTGTCTTTGTTTACACTATGTTAGAGCAGCTCGGAATTGGAGGATCCAGTCGAGCTGTAGCTATTATAGGATGATGTTGTAATGGATCACTGTAATAGTTACGGAGCCTCTAGTCAGTTCCCGTGATTTCTTTGATGCTGAATGACTTGGAATTGGAGGATCCAATCAAGTCCTTTATTTAGTTTCTTGAAGCCCTGAACCAGGAGGATCCTGTTTTTAGAGTTTTTCCCCTACAAACCACTGCAAGCCTGATGCCCAGAGCTATTTGTTCACTTTCTCCTAAGTCTTCCACCTGTTCATCTTTAAATCAACCCACTAGATGAAGTTGGGATTCCAGACCTCCTTCATTCTTTACGTACCAGACTCAGTCCCTGAGTTAGAGTGATACCTCCTAGAGACATTATCTCCATTTGATCACCCTTTATAAACCAACCATGACATTAAACTGATGGGTGTCGGACTCTTCTCCTGCAAGCAATCTAGGAGTGACTTCTGACGCTAACAGGCCTGATCTATCATCCTGGAGAGTTTCACAGTGATTGGAGGTCTCCTTCAACAGGGCCGAAATATTAGGGTTTTATAGTATTCAGGAGGGCGCAATTTTACTTGAGGATCCAGCATTTGGAGGAGCAGACTTGGGCATTTCTGCTTGAGGCTTCAGGAGGGGGTTTTACTTGCCCCGATCTATCATTTTTCATATTTTGGTGCCATTTGGAAGCTTCCAGCAACTAGGCTGAAATATTGGATCTTCACAACTATTTAGGAGGGCGTACCTTCATCCAGGGGGGTTTGGACTTGACCCTGGTTCTTCTTGTATTAGTATTCATTTTGTATTCATCCTTTGGAGGCTTACATCTTCTTATCTGGAGGATTTTGTAGCATCTTATATCTTATATATTGGATCTATCTGATGTTATTCTAGATCTACATCTATATTGTATCAGGTTCTTTCTTATTATATCAATAAAGGTCAGTTCTATGCTATTTGGTTCCATATCCGATGTTGCTTGTCATATCTTGTATTTCCACTGCTATATATTCAGATCTATGTCCTATGCTTGTTAACTGAATCTACAAACCCTAATATATAACTCAAGAAGTAAACCTGCAAGCAAACAAACACATATCAGTTAAATAGTGAGAAGTTAGTGTTCCAAGAGAAAAAAATTGGCTTGGGAACATTACAGTGGTATCAGAGTGTTCATCCTCCCATTCAGTGGGGATCACCGCATGCAGAAGTTCAGTGGTATCTGTTATATCCTCAAATAAATAAATCGATTTATTTCATTTTAGGTGATAGGATGTCTTTTAAGAAAAATACATTTTTAAATTTTTAAAGCTCATTTTTTAGAGATTTATGCATGTAATAAAGTTAGAATAAACTTTTGTTTAGTTTTTATTTGATCTAATTCAAAACTCAGGTTTTAGTGGCTTAGGTGAACATTTTGATTGTTCATTATCCACCGAAAGCCTTAGCTTTCGGTAGCTTAAACAAAGAAATTTAGGGCTATTTTAGCCACCGAAATCACAAGAGCGGGGGAGGAGTTAGCATGTCCTTTCACATGTTTAAACCATCAGGTTTGAAGTTGTATAATTGCAATTAGACACCAAAAAGACAAGGGAACAAACCATTCATGACCAAGAGCTGATCTCTGCATGATATAGCGAATCTTTTTGGATCGTTGTTTCATCAAACTACATGGTTACGTACCTTTCAATCATCAACCATGACTGTTCCAAATCACAAGATGCTCTTTCGCATCCCTTTTAATCAGTGCCATGATATGATGCTTGCCTCATTTTTCTCATCCTTGTCACAGCCGAGACGAATCTCCCTAAGTATACGCTGTGTAACTTTCCCCCAAAATCCAATTTTTCAACCACAGTGTTGAAATTACTAATACAACTGAGAGGGGGGGGTTGAATCAGTTGTTACTGTGCTTAAACAATTTTATCAATACAAGCATTTTTAATCTTTCTCCAAGTGACCATCAATATTATACTACATATGAACAACATAAATAATAAGCATCACTCACACATAAGATATACACAGAGACAGATTTTCACGAGGAAACCCATAAAGGGAGAAAACCTCTTCTTCTTCGAAATGATAGGCAGTATTTTAAGTTCTATACATCATCTATAATTGAGCACCGACTTAATGTGAGGCTACTACCTCTGTTTTACAAGCTCCAACTTGTTTGAGAGCACCAACTCTCTGATTTCTCTAACACCCACTAGAAGGAAGCACCAACTCCCTGAGTGTTCCAGCACCAAATGGATGGAAGCACCAACTTCCAGTTACACAGGAACCAACCTATATAACAGAGAACAATTGTTCTCCCTTGCACCACCCTGCCACCTTGGTTTTTTTCTAGCTGCAACCAGATGGAAGCTACAACTCCTTGTGTTCAAGCACCCACTTGAACCTCTAAGGAAAATAGTCCTCCCTAGCACCACCCTACCTCCCTGTTTACAAATAAATGAACCAATAACTCAGATAAATCAAATTTTACCACTTCTTCACTGTTCTGCAATTCTTCTATGCTACACTATTCTTCTACTCTGTTCATATTTGGCTTGACTTGTTGTCTATGTCTATTTGTTCTTTCTCTGTCCTTCTCATGCTCTTTGATATGTGTACATTCTTCTCTCTTCCCCTTTTCTCTTCTATTCAATTTATGTTCCTTATCTATGAGCTTTCTTCACACTGCGCATACTGTAGTTTTACCTTTCTACAGTTCAACTCATTTTTTTTTTCAAAACCGCCAACCTTGCACAGTCTCTATGTTTTTCTTTTATGCACCCTCACTACGACAGTTACACTTCGAATCTTCTTAAGCAGATAAAATGTCCCAACAAATGAAACGCCAATCGATCAAGAATCATGAATCAATTTTGCTAACTGATTCATAACTGATCAATTAACTATGAGATGGAATAGAATCCCTCCGATCATATTAAAGTTCACCTACACCGTTGGATTAAATAATGGATCTCGTGCTTATTTCTCCATTTTCGCAATTCGACATTTCGGCATTTCAGCATTCCTTGTGATGAGATAACTTGACACTCCATGTCGCAATCCCCGAAACTCTGAAAATAAAAAAGCTTTGATGTTAGTGCCTTTTTCAATTTTGTATTTTGGCATTTCACGATTACGCATATCGCAATTTCAAGAGATTAGGGAACTCTTTTCCTTTGACTTTGCAATCATCGAAATGACACTCTTTCACCACGTGTCCTATGGACCCAACGGTCCAGATCTTATCATGAATTCAAAGCTTCACGGTCTTTGTCATGTCTGATCAACGGTCTAAATCAATCCTCGATCCGATGGCTAGGATTATTTCATGATTTCACAAATTGCGAATTCGGGATTCCTATGGTGAAGTGTTTCGACACTTGACTCCTCCAACTCCCGATATCCGAAATTCCGAAACATTGTGGTTTCACAGGATTTTGGCATTTCGCATTTCGCAACTTCGGGACTCTTGTGGTGAAGTGTTTCATCACTTGACTCCTCCAACTCCCAGTATCCGAAATTCTGAAACATCGTGGTTTCACAGGATTTTGGCATTTCTCATTTCGTGACTTCGGGACTCCTGTGGTGAAGTGTTTCGTCACTTGACTCCTCCAACTCCCGGTATCCGAAACTCCGAAACGTCGTGGTTTCGTGAGATTTCGGCATTTCTCATTTCGCGACTTCGAAACTCCTGTGGTGAAGTGTTTTGACACTTGACTCCTTCAACTCCCAGTATCCGAAATTCTTAAACATCGTGGTTTCATGGGATTTCGGCATTTCGCATTTCACAACTTCAGGACTCCTGTGGTGAAGTGTTTCATCACTTGACTCCTCCAACTTCCGGTATCCAAAACTCTGAAACATCGTGGTTTTGTGATATTTAGGCATTTCACATTTCGTGACTTCAGAACTCCTGTGGTGAAGTGTTTCGACACTTGACTCCTCCAACTCCCGGTATCTGAAATTCTGAAATATTGTGGTTTCACAAGATTTCAGCATTTCGTGTTTCGCGACTTCAGGACTCCTGTGGTGAAGTGTTTCTACACTTCCAACTCCCGGTATCCAAAACTTCGATTTTTCGGTCTGCAAAACTCCGAAATGGAGTGTTCCTGTTTCAGGATTTTGGGACTTTCTTTCATGCGATCATCGTTGCGCTGCTGGTCTTGCCACTTTCTCTTGCTCATCATCGTCAAATTGAGCTTTCCATCAACGACAAAAAAATACATTGCCTTCTGTCTGGTGAGCTTGCCATCAATGACAAACAAATACATTGCCTTTTGTCTACTGAACTTGCCATCAATGACAAACAAATACACTTCCTTCTATCTACCCGTAATAAATATGTCAACAATCTCCCCCTTTGGCATTGATGGAAACCTTGAAGAACATCCAACTATTAGCATCCTTGACTATAGCATCCTTGAAATTACTACACTTTCTCCCCCTTTGACATCAATGTCAAAGAAGAAACATGCTCCCCCTGAGCTGTTGCAGTACATACTCCCCTTGTCAACTATGAGCAGCTTAGAAATACAACAGATATTCAATAAGTACTCCCCCTGACCAGGTGAACATATTAGACACAAGAAATTATAACCCTTAACTTTTGACGAAGATATCCAAAAGGGGTTGTTGCTAATGGTTTAGTAAAGATATCAGCAATTTGTTCTCTGGAAGGAATATAATTCAGCTGAACAATTTTGTTTGTAACTTGTTCTCTGAGAAAATGGTATTTTATTGGGATATGATTAGTCTTGTAATGAAGAACAGGATTCTTGGAGACACTAATACCACTAGTGTTATCACAGTGAATTGGAATGGGATCAGTATATGTTACCTTCAAATCTGCAAGAGTTTGTACCATCCATAAAAATTTGTGTGCAGCAAGTAGCAGCAGCAATGTATTATGCCTCTGTAGTTGATAATGAAATGGATCCTTGCTTTTTACTAAGCCATGCTACTAATGAGTCACCCAGAAAGAATGCTCCTCCACTGGGTTTTTTTCTCTCATCAACACAGTTTGCCCAATCTGCATCTGAATAAGCAGTTAACTGAAAATTCTGATTTCTGGGATACCGCAAACCATAAGTCATTGTTCCCTTCAAGTATTTAAATATCCTTGTGACAGCTACCAAGTGACTCTATTTAGGAGCTGACTGATAACGACCTACCATTCCAACAGCTTGCATTATATCAGGACAGGATGTTGTGATGTACAAAAGACTTCCTATCATTGATCGGTATGTCTTTTGATCAACATCGGGTGATTTATCATCTTTACTGATCTTGCAACCAACCACCATAGGTGTACTAACAGAAGAGGAATCCTCCATCTGAAATTTCTTCAACATCTCTTTCAAATATTTTTCTTGAGATATAAAAATTCTTGCAGAACTCTGTTTTACTTGTAAGCCAAGAAAATATGACAGTTCTCCTATCATGGACATCTCAAACTATGTTTGCATAGATTTAGCAAACCACTAGACAGATGATTTATTAGTACAACCAAAAATAATATCATCTATCACCTTCAGACTTAATGTAGAGATTGTTGTCAACAGTACCTTTTTTGAACCCTTTGTCATGTAAGAATTTTTCCGGTCTATAATACCAAGCTCGTGGTGCTTGTTTCAGTCCATATAAGGCCTTCTTCACCTTGCAAACATAATTAGGATTATCTATTAATGAGAATCCTTCAGGTTGTTCCATATATACTTCTTCCTCTAGATCTCCATTAAAACATGTTGGCTTAACATCCATCTGATAAACTTTAAAGTTCTTATGACATGAATAAGAAAGAAACATTTTGATTGCTTCCAATCTTTCCACTGGTGCAAAAAGTTTCATCAAATTCCTTACCTTCAACTTGTGCATACCTTTTATAGACCAATCTGGCTTTATTTCTAACAACTTTTCCTTTTTCATTCATTTTATTCTTGAACACCCGTTTGGAACCTATTACATTTTTATCTTCAAGTCTAGGGACAAGCTCCCAAGTATTATTCTTCTCAATCTGATCAAGCTCTTCATTCATTGCTCTGATCCAATCATCATGTTGGTTGGCTTCATCAAAAAATTTAGGATCATTCATAGATAAAAAAGAAACATGAGATTGTTTTGAGTCTTTAATCAATTCCTTCTTGTCTGAACTCCCTTATTTATATCTCCAATTATCTAATTTTGAGGATGATTCTTTCTAACAATTCTGAGAGGTGATTTTGCTTCTTTCTGTTGATTTGTGTCATTCGAATTATTCATATCTTCATCTGATTCAGATTCTTCTCTTTCTGATCCTTGGACCTATTCATCTTCATCTTCAACTATATCTTATGTTCTTGGTTCAGCACTGCGTACATTTCTGACTGGGATTTATTCATCAACATTTATGTCTATACAATCAACTCGTTTATGTAGCCTCTTATTGTAACATTTGTACCCTTTACTGTTTGTAGAATAACCCAAGAAGATACCTTCATCATCCCTGTCATCATATTTGCCAATATTTTCATCATTGTTCTTGATATAACATTTACTCCCAAAGACTTTAAAATGCTTGATTGAAGCAGGTCTTCCAAACCATAGTTCATAAGGAGTCTTGTCACTGTGTGGCCTGAGATGAGTTTTGTTAAGGATATAACAGTTGTATGAATTGATTCTACCCAATATGTCTAAGGTATGTTCCTTTCATTCATCATTGATCTTGCCATTTGTTGTACTAACCTATTCTACCTCTCAACAACTCCATTTTGTTGTGGAGTCCTTGGAATTGTGTGCTCTCTTTTGATCCCATGTTTATCACAGAACTCTTTGAAGTTCCATGAACTAAAATCTCCTCCTCCTCTTTGAAGCACCCTTTTTAACCTCTGAGGAAAATAGTCCTCCCTAGCACCACGCTACCTCCTTGTTTCCAAATAAATGAACCAATAACTCAGATAAATCAAATCTTACCACTTCTTCACTATTCTGTAATTCTTCTCTGTTACACTATTCTTCTGCTTTGTTCATATTTGGCTTGACTTGTTGTCTATGTCTATTTGTTCTTTCTCTATCCTTCTCATGCTCTTTGATATGTGTACATTCATCTTTCTTCCCCTTTTCCCTTCTGTTTAGGTTCTGTTCCTTATCTCTGAGCTTTCTTCACACTGCACATACTATAGTTTTACCTTTCTACAGTTCAACTCATTTTTTTTTGTCAGAACCGCCAACCTTTCACAGTCTCTATGTTTTTCTTTTATGCACCCTCACTACGACATTTACACTTCAAATATTCTTAGGCATAGAAAACGTCCCAGCAAATAAAACGCCAACCAATCAAGAATCATGAATCATTTTTGTTAATTGATTCATAACTGATCAATTAACTGTGAGATGGAACAGAAGCCCTCCGATCATATTCAAGTTCACCTGCATTGTTGGATTAAATAATGGATCTCGTGCTTATTTCACCATTTTTGCAATTCGGCATTTCGGCATTCCTTGTGATGAGATAACTTGACGCTCCATGTCGCGATCCCAGAAACTCCAAAAATTAAAAATCTTAGCTATTAGCGCCTTTCACAATTTCGCATTTCGGCATTTAGCAATTTTGCATATCGCAAATTCGAGAGATTAGGGAACTCTTTTCCTTTGACTTTGCAGTCGGTGAAATGACACTCTTTCACCACATGTCCTATGGACCCAACGGTCCATATCTTATCATGAATTCAAAGCTTCACAGCCTTCGTCGTGCCTGATCAACGGTCCAAATCAATCCTTGATCCGACGGCTAGGATTATTTCGTCATTTCTCAAATCACGAATTCGAGATTCCTATGGTGAAGTGTTTCGACACTTGACTCCTCCAACTCCTGGTATCTGAAATTCCAAAACATCAAGGTTTCACGAGATTTTGGCATTTCGCATTTCGTGACTTCGAGACTCCTGTGGTGAAGTGTTTCATCTCTTGACTCCTCCAACTCTTGATATCTGAAATTTTAAAACATCGTGGTTTCGCGGGATTTAGGAATTTTGCATTTCGCGACTTCGGGACTCCTATGGTGAAGTGTTTCATCACTTGACTCCTCCAACTCCCAGTATCTGAAACTCTGAAACGTTGTGGTTTCGTGAGATTTCGGCATTTTGCATTTCACGACTTCGGAACTCCTGTGGTGAAGTGTTTCGACACTTGACTCCTCCAACAGTCGGTATCCGAAATTCCGAAACATCGTGGTTTCGCAGGATTTTTGCATTTCGCATTTCGCGACTTCGGGACTCTTGTGGTGAAGTGTTTCATCACTTGACTCCTCCAACTCCCAGTATCCAAAACTCCGAAACGTCATGGTTTCGTGAGATTTTGACATTTCGCATTTCATGACTTCGGAACTCCTATGGTGAAGTGTTTCGACACTTGACTCCTCCAACTCCCGATATCCAAAATTCCGAAATATCATGGTTTCGCGGGATTTCAGCATTTCGCATTTCGCGACTTCGGGACTCCTGTGGTGAAGTGTTTCTACACTTCTAACTCCCGGTATCCGAAACTCTGATTTTCTGGTCTGCGAAACTCTGAAATGGAGTGTGCTTGTTTCGGGATTTCAGGATTTTATGTCATGAAATCATCGTTGTGTTATTGGTCTTGCCACTTTCTCTTGTTAATCATCATTGGGCTAAGCTTGTCATCAATGACAAACAAATACACTACCTTATGTCTGTTGATCTTGCCATTAATGAAAAAAAAATACACTGCCTTCTATCTGTTGAGCTTGCCATCAATGAAAAACAAATACACTGCCTTCTGTCTTCCCGTAATAAATATGCCAACACGCAGGTGTACAGGAGCATTGTGACAGATGAAGAAAGAAGGATCAACTCTGAGGAAAGAGCTCGACGATATCAGTTACTTGGAATATCACCCAAAGGTATGCCAACTTTTCAGGGATGCAGATTGCTATAATTTTTGTAAAAAATTACAAATTTCTCACCAACAGGTGGCAGAAGCCTTTGCCCTTAATTTCGATGGAAGGAAAGCAGTCATCGGTAGAGATGAATTCGAGGTGGATGAATCCCTCATAGATGAGGTGACAGAGCTTCCCAGGACTGGAGAAAAATGGTTTAAAACCACTGTCACAAATAATGTTGAATTCAAGTCTTACTTAAAACCAGAACGCAAGGATTTGATATCGAATAAAGACATTCCTATGTCTTTCCTTGAAGATAAATGGAAACAATTACTAAAATCCATTATGGTCTATATAAATTGCGAAGGTAGATATAATAGGGTGACGATTTACCATTTCAAACTCATGAATCATTTTACTGGTAGAAACCCACTCAATCTACCCTATTTTCTCCATAGAAGCTTATCTAAGATGGCACATCAGGTCAAGGCCAAGCCCAATAAAGTTGCAGGTAGACTATCTCACCATGGTCTAATTAAACTTTTGGTTTGTGAGTTGTTGCAGAGACGAAGAAAATATTTGAATTACTTTTTGTTATGGAATGATTTTCAGACTAATGTACAGCTAGAGGGTAAAAGAGTCCTCATTCCAAGAAGTCTTCTACTCTCGAAAGTGAAAAAAGGAGGAGGAGAGATATCTCTCCAATTCCAATTAATCAACCCTCTCCTTCTTCTAAGCTTAACAAAACTAAGAAGAAACTAAACTTCAGCAGTGAAACAGATAAGGCCGAAGAAACCCTGGTGAACAAGAGCATTCTTAATCTTCCTTACACCAACTCAGAGGATGAAGAACATCAGATTGAAACAAGGCACAAAGATTCAGTTACCACATGGCATGAAAATTTAGTTTATGTAGATGTTTTCATAGCAAGGTATGAAAACCTTCCATCACCTACACCTCAAGAAGAACAAGAACCACAAGTTGCAAATGCCTCATCTAGAAAAAGAGTGAAGCATAGTAAATCAAAGGAAATCAAGAAGATTGAGAAGAATTTAGCTCAACAAGAAGTGCTAGAAAGGGTCATTAAAACCAGATATGAAACCCTGTCGAAGAACTTTGCAGAAATCAAGTCATCCTTGGAAAGATTAGCACATGAAAGAATAAAGGAAAAGAAAAAGGACAAGATTGTAAAATATTACAACAACTTATGGAGAGTAGCTTAGGGCTTGAAGAAAAAGGTTGGGGCTTTGAGGAAGCAAGTTATGTCTCCAAAACACCAGGCTCAAACACCAGGCTCACTACACCTTCCAAATAATGTGAAGGACATAAAGATCATCCAAGGATAGGAATTGACCTAGTTTATAGGATCTTTGCCTATTTTCTTGGGCCATTTATTGACTCTCTATTTTAGGAAAAATTCGATCCAGTATTCTAGGATTTTGAAACTATTTGTAAAGGCTATAAAGCCCAAAACATTTGATGAACAAAGGGTTTGAATTTGAGTTCTATACTCGACTGTTATTGTGATTAAGAAATTTTCTTTAATATATTTAGCCTGCAAGCTTCTTTCATTGTTATTGTCAGACTCCCTTTTCATTTCGATTCTATGCCTATGAGTTGAAATCATTTCTTTGTCTCTGTTTAAATGTCCTATGGTGACAGTCATCTTACCTTTGATTATTAAACAAGAATCATAAGAATACATTGCTAGTTTTTTGACCCTTCATATATATGGTTTATGTGTGTTCTGGTTAATTGATTGGTTTCTTATCTATTTGATCTACAAACCTATATGATAATAGCTCTTGGAGGCCTTGTACTGTGTGAATATAACTAGACTGTCTTGAAGATCCAATCCAGTGATTTAGATATTGATCTTGATCCATTCCCACACCCATCATTGAGAAAAATGATTATAAAAATTAATTAAGTTACCAGGCATCTCTAAGATACAGCCTAGGAGAGTTTACTGGAGTGATAAAAAATTGGCGTCATTTCCGGGGATGGATATTGAAGCTCATATTCTTTGGGAGACAACATAGATCCAACTTTGATGATAGACAAAGTCTGGACACATTTTCGGTTGTAATCATCTATCTGGCGACTCCATTGGAATGAAGTGTCTCTGAGAAGGGCTCATACCATGGAAAACCAAGAAAGGCCACTGGAAACACCAGTTCCAGACCCTGAGAAGATCATCCAAAGTGGAAAAGCATTGCAAAGGAAAACTTCTAGATCTGCAAGAGCATCTAGACCAGGTATTTCAAGAAACACTTCTTCATTTTTTTCTAGAGAATCTCTTGTCGAATCCACTTCTGCTAAAACTTCTAGTTCTCAAAAAATTGTAATTTTTTCAGAAAGCATGAGGGGTGATGAGCCTTCAATTTCTTCTAATCTTATAGATCCTATTTCTCAGCATATTACTATATCCAACTTAGGAGAAGAAGTTGTAGAATCTATCCAGGAAGAGGACTCTTCCTCTTCCTTGAATTCTTCACAAACTAAGCCTATTGAAAGTTTTTTCCATACTCATACCAGTTTGCCCGTTCTTGAAGATATTTTACAATATATTTCCTCTAAGGGTGAAGAAAACTTGGCCTTACTGCTCGGCCAGTTTTATAGAGCTTCTTATTTCCCACCTTATTCAGGAACCACATTCCAGGGTATTCATTCTACCAGTGCTTCCATTTCAGTCCTCAGCAAACTAAGACCACCATTGTCCATAGTCCCACCTGTCCCATCTCAACTGTCATCTACAGAAACTTCTTCCTCTGCATCAACCCAAAAGATTGTCATGGTTTCTCCTTTGACAAAATTGGAACAGATCTTAGCCAATATATATGCTCCTCTTGTTTTTCCCAATCCCTTATCATCCATGCCAACAAGAGATTATCATAAATATATGCCCAAGTTCACTAGATCTAGAGAATATACTACTGAATAACACATAGAGGCTTTCTATGCCAATGTTGAGAACATTAACATTTCATAGGAAGATGTTTGGACCAGAATTTTTGTGCAGAGCTTGGATGGTCAAGCTAGGAAGTGGTTCAAGGAACTGCCAACTAATTCAGTGGCAGGTATTGAGAAATTAGATGAAGTGTTTTTGAAACATTGGGGAGAAAGAAGAGACCTCTTGTATTATATTACTGAATTTGGAAATCTAAGAAGATAAAATGGGGATTCTTTCTCAAACTTCACCAAAAGATTCAATAAGATGTTTGGCAAGATCCAACCGATGCATCAGCAAAGATTACTTACTCTTCTACCTTTGATCCAGAATTTTTCTTAATCCTTAGAGAAGGAAGGCCAGCCACACTTGCTTTAATGCAAGATGTTGCTCTTGAGGTCGAATCTAACATTGTGGCATCCCAGAAACTTAAAGGAAAGTTTGAGAGAAAGAAGTCATATGTTGATCCTCCCTCTTCTTCAAATACTAAAATGGAAAAGATGGCCAAGATGTTGACAGCTTGACCTCGGAGATGTCAAAACTGAAAATTCAGAGTTAGCAACCAGCAAGAAGTAAAGAGCCTAATTCATATGCTCCCAGGAATCCCAATGCATTCCCTTACAAAAGGAAAAACCAGTAGGTCCAGATCCTTCAGAGAGACAAGAATGCAGCTGAAGACCAAAGGATCAGGGCCCCCTTCCAAAATGTAGTGCTAGAAGAAGAGCAGGAGTTATCTCATGATGAAGTTGAAGAAGAAGACGACATCAATTGCTTTGGGGATGATATTGATTCCTCCTTCTTGACACAAATAGACTATGAGGAGGCCCAGATGAATGAGAATATTAATGAGGCAAGCATTGAAGAATCTTTTTATCAGACAGATGATTAGCCAGGTTACAATTTAAGATCTAAGATTGTTTCTTCAAAGCCATTGCTTCCTGCCCCTAGAAAAAAGAAAGATGTTGCTACCAAGTAGCCTACTGTTCCTGCAAAGAAGATCTCCACTCCTGAAAAATAGCAGTAGAATCCATTGTAGCCCCAAGCTAAGGAAAAAGTGTCCCTCAGAGCTCCCTCTAATGAGGTAAGACCTTTCGACAAAATATCATATTCATTTAATTTCAAATCAGAAATTTAGAAGGTAAAAATACCTATGCCATTGACTGAACTTATGAAGAATGACATATTCAAGTCTGTTATCCTCAAGTCCCTTCAACCAAAGACTCCCCTAGCTGTTGATTATGTGAACCTTCAATATGACAAGCCCACGATGAGTATAGGGCCTATGGTAGAGGACCGAGATGATTATTTTCCACCCTTCTATATATCCATGAATATCCATGACAAGATCCTTCACAACTGCTTGCTCGACTCAGGAGCGTCACACAATCTTATGCCTAAAGTAGTGATGGATGAGTTTGAGCTTGACATCACAAAACCTTACCATGATCTCTTCTCTTTTGACTCTAGGAAAGTCAGATGCCTTGGCCTCATAAAAGACCTTGTCATAAAACTTTCCCAGCTACCAATGAGAAGCATGGTAATGGATGTTGTAGTGGCTGATATCCCACCCAAGTTCGGCCTCCTCTTGTCACGTTCATGGAGCAAAAGGATAGGAGGAACCTTGCATATGGATCTTTCATATGCCATGGTCCCGGTGTTTGGAGGAGAGGTAAAGAGACTTTACATAGAAAATCAGCTTGCCTACATCATTAGTGATGGGAAGAATTCTATAAACCATCCCATCTATGCATTAGACACAGACTTTGGGGCATGCATTCTGCAAATAGATGATTCTCAACCAACTCCTTTGCATCTCAAAAAGCCTACTTATTAGCATACTGATGGAGAGAGTACTCCTGTGTGGAGCATGTTCTTTGATGGTGCCAGTACCAAAGACTCAGTAGGTGCAAGTGTAGTTTTGATTTCTCCTTCAAAAGAGGCTATTCATTTGTCTTTTAAACTTGATTTCAAAACTACTAACAATATAGCAGAGTATGAGGCTTTGTTGTTGGTATTAAATTCTACCAAGGAGATGGGAATCAAAGGTCTAAAGTTGTTTGGAGATGTGGATCTCATCATACAGCAAGTGAATGGTACTTTCCAAGCAAAACATGTCAGGTTGAAAGCTTACAAGGACGAGGTATGGAAAATCAGGGACTCTTTTTTCCAATTTTGATATTTCTTATATACCCAGATCTATGAATCACCTAGATGATTCCCTTGCTATCCCATCCAGTATGTTCATTCCTCCCATGCCTCCTAGACTGAATTATGAAATCCAAGTCAAATATAGACCATCCCTCCCCAACAATATCAAATATTGGAAAGTCTTTGAAGATGATGATGAGCTTAGTAGATTTCTCTAGGTTGTAGATGAATTTTATAATATGCATATTGACCAGGAAAATCAAAATGTAGAGGAATCCAAAAATCCTAAGCTGAAAATAAAAATGGGTCAACATGATATTGTTCAGCTGCCCAATAATTATATACCTCGGGGTTTGGTGCCTCTTGAGAAGATTTTCGACCAAAATGATGTCCCCTACAAGCCTAATAAGAAGGAGAAGGATCTTGTTGTCCATGAGCACAATATAGGAATCCAGAGCCATCCTAAATTCATAAATCTGTCCACTGAGTTAACTGTTGATCAGAGGTCAAAATATCGCAGCATTATGAAGGAATTTGCTGATGTTTTTTCCTAGAAATACAGTGATCTGAAAACCTATAATCCTGATATCATTCAACATAATATTCCCCTTGAGAAAGACACCATTCCCTTCAAACAAAATCTAAGACATATCAGTCCTCTCCTATTGCCTGTAATTGAAAAAGAAATAAAAAATCTCCTCGATGCCAAAATCATAATTCCACTGAGATACTCTAAATGGATTGCAAACCTAGTAATAGTGAGAAAGAAAAATGGTGAAATTAGGTTATGTGTTGATTTTAGGAACTTAAATAAATGCTCCAAGAAATAAAACTATCCCCTACCCAAGATGGAACACTTGCTGCAAAGAATTTCAGGAGCCAATGTCATGTCATTCCTAGATGGCTTCTCAGGCTATAACCAGGTTTTTGTACACCATGATGACCAAGAAAAAACTTCCTTTACTACTCCTTGGGGTACCTTCATGTACGCAAAGATGCCATTCGGGCTGATGAATGTCGGGGCCACTTTTCAGAGGGCCATGGACATAGGTTTCGTGGGAGAGAAGGAAAAGTTTTTCCGCATCTATATTGATGATATCATAGTTTATTCTAGTAGTCATGAAGAGAATCTGAAGCATATGAAAAGAGTATTTTTGAAATGCAGACAGTTTGAGATTTCGTTGAACCCCAAAAAGTCTCAATTTGCTCTCAAAAAGGGTAAGCTCTTGGGCCACATTTTTTCAGCAGAGGGAGTGAAAATTGATCCAACTCGGGTGGAAGCAATTCAGAAGTTGTCCATACCAAGGTCAAAGAAGGATATCCAATTCGTACTCGGTAAGATCAATTTTGTCAGAAGGTTTATTCCTAATTTCGCTGAGTTAGTGAAACATATAACCTTTATGCTAAAAGAGGGATCTGAGATAAAATGGGCAGACAATGCAAGAAGTTCATTTCAGGATATCAAACAGGATATCATGGAATCTCCCACTCTAATCAGTCTGGATTACACCAATAATTTCTATATTTTCTCTTTTGCTTCCTATGACATAGTGGCAGTAGTCTTGTGACAAAAAGATGATGAAGGTCTTGATCACCTGGTGGATTTCTTCAACAAATCACTCAGGGATGTTGAACTAAGGTATGATCCTATAGAAAAACAAGCCTATGCTCTCATTAATTCATTAAAAGCTTTTAGAATTTATATCCTCCATGCAAAGGTTGTTGCCTATGTTTCTTCAGCCTCTGTGAAGGATGTCTTGACCCAAACTGATATTGATGGAAAAACAGCTAAATGGATCACAAAGTTGATTGAATTTGACATATAAGTGAAGCCCACTAAGTTGGTAAAACACCAAGGCCTTGCCAAGCTCATGACAAAAGAGAACTGTGCTCTTTTGGACATAAATTTCATTGGGGAAAGTTCAGCAAGTTTGCAGACAAGGGTAGCAGCAGAAGAGAAACATGGCATCCATCAGGTGGCCGAGAATTTGTCTTCATGTGAGTGGTATTCAGGTATTGTTCATTTTTTACAGAATTTGGAGGTTTCTCCTGAACTTAGCATGACTCAAGCTCGAGCCCTTCAGCTCAGAGCAATTAAATTCTGCATTAATGATAATATTTTGTATTGGAAAGATTCTACCAGTTTACTACTGAGATGTTTAGACAAAGATGAATCAACTAAAGTCATGCATCAGTTTGATTCAATTATTTGTGGAGGCCATCATTATTGGAAGACCACATCTCATAAAATCCTAAGGGCTGGGAATTATTGGCCTTTTATTTTTTCAGATGTGTGCACCTTTGTGAAATCTTGTGATAAGTTCCAAAGATTCACAGGAAAGCAACAACTAAAATATCTACCCCTGAGACCTATTGTAGTGAACAGTCCTTTTCAGCAGTAGGGCTTAGATTTCATAGGCGAGATTAATCCTTCATCTAGTGGTCAGCATAAGCATATCCTGGTAGCCACTGACTATTTTACCAAGTGGATAGAGGAAAACCCCGCTAGAAATGCCACTCATTAGATCATCATGAAGTTTCTCTATGAAAACATTATGATCAGATTTGGTTGCCCAAAAAGGCTAGTGACAGATAATGCAACAGCCTTCAAAGCTGATGCATTGGTTGACATGTGTAAGTCAATGGGCATTTAATTGGTACACTCTACTTCCTACTACCCTCAAGGCAATGGCCTTTCCGAGTCATCCAATAAGAGTCTAGTCAGAATCATCAAAAAGTTGTTGGAGGAGAATCAAAAGAGCTAGGATTCTAAACTAAAGTTTGCTCTTTGGGCCGACAGAGTGACTATTAAGAAATCTATAGGAACTTCTCCTTTAAAATTGGTTTATGGCACAGATGCCATTTCCCCATTCATCTAGTTCTGCCAGTGGCTAAGTTCTTTCAAGAAGAACAAACTGAATCAAATGATATGGTGAGAAGAATGCTTGACTTGGTAGAATTGCAGCAGGTCAAAGACCAGCTGGTGGATAAATCAGAAGCTCATCAAAAGAGGATCAAGGATACTTTTGATAGAAAAGAAAAGGTGGAGAACTTTCAGGTTGGTGACTGAGTTCTGAAATGGGATGCTCTCAGATAAGATAAAGGCAAGCACGGCAAGTTTGACTCTTTGTGGACCGGTCCTTTCATGATAACTCAAGTACAACACAACAATGCCTTCATTTTACAAAGTCTGGAAGGTGAAGAAATGTGTGGTGGCCCATTCAATGGGCGTTTTCTAAAACTCCATTTCATCTAAGGCTTCAAATCCTTGTCATTGTAAATTTTATTTTTAGTTTTTGTTTTTGCAAAATAACTCCATGCCCAATGGAAGCACTAGTAGATAAGTTTGAATTTTTGTTTTACGGGAAAGGCATTGGCTCTGTGGTTCTTGAAACCTCACGGGGAGGCTTTCACCCCCAATAGGATCTAATGTTATCTCCTCAAATAAATCAATCAGTTTATTTCATTTTAGGTGGTAGGATGTCTTTTAAGAAAAATACATTTTTAAATTTTTAAAGCTCATTTTTTAGAGCGTTATGCATTTAATAAAGTTAGAATAAACTTTTTTTTAGTTCTTATTTGATCTAATTCAGATCTCAGGTTTCAGTGTCTTGGGGGAACATTTCGATTGTTCATTAACCACTGAAAGCCTTAGCTTTCAGCAACTTAAACAAAGAAATTCAGGGCTATTTTAGCCACTGAAATTGCAGGAGTAGGGGAGGATTCAGCATGTCCTTTCACACATTTAAATTGTCAGGTTTGAAGTTTTATAATTGCAATTAGACACCGAAAAGACATGAGAACAAACCATTCATGACCAGGAGTTGATCTCTGCATGATATAGTGAATCTTTTCGGATCGTTGTTTCATCAAACTACATGGTTACATACCTTTCAGTCATCAACCATCAACCATGATTGTTCCAAATCACAAGATGCTCTTTTTCATCCCTTGTAATCAGCGCCATGATATGATGCTCGCCTCATTTTTCTCGTCCCTTTCATAGCCGAGTCGAATCTCCCTAAGTCTATGTTGTGTAACTTTTCCCCAAAATCTGATTTTCAATCGCAGGTGTACAGGAGCATTGCAACAAATGAAGAAAGGAGGATCAACTCTGAGGAAAGATCTCAATGATATCAGTTACTTGGAATCACACCTAGAGGTATGCCAACTTTTTAGGGACGCAGGTTGCTATAATTTTTGTAAAAAATTACAGAGTTCTGACCAGCAAGTGGTAGAAGCCTTTGCCCTGAATTTCAATGGAAGGAAAGCAGTCATAAGTTGATATGAATTCAAGGTGGATGAAGCCCTCATAGACGAGGTGACAGAGCTTCCCAGGACTGAAGAAAAATGGTTTAAAATCATTGTCACAAAGAATGTTGAATTCAGGTCTTACTTAAAACCAGAACGCAAGGATTTGATATGGAAGAAAGACATTCTTGTGTCTTTCCTTGAAGAGAAATGGAAACAATTACTAAAATCCATTATGGTCTATATAACTTGCGAAGGCAGATATAATAGGGTGATTATTTACCATTTCAAACTCATGAATCATTTTACTGGTAGAAACCCACTCAATCTACCCTATTTTCTCAACAAAATATTATCTAAGATGGCACATCAGGTCAAGGCCAAGCCCAATAAAGTTGCAGGTAGACTATTCCACCATGGTCTAATTAAAATTTTGGTTTGTGAGCTATTGCAAAGACGAAGCAAAGAGTAGAATTACTTCTTGTTCTGGAATTATTTTCAGACTGATGTACATCCAGAGGCTAAAATGAGTTCTCATTCCAAGAAGTCTTCTACTCCCAGAAGTGGAAAAAGGAGGAGGAGAACCATCTCTCCAGTTCCAGTTAATAAACCCTCTCCTTCTTCTAATCTTAACAAAACTAAGAAGAAACTAAACTTCAGCAGTGAAACAAATAAGGCCAAAGAAACCCCAGTGAACAAGAGCATTCTTAATCTTCCTTACACTGACTCGGAGGATGAAGAACATCATATTGAAATAGGGCACGAAGATTCAGTTACCATATGGCATGAAAATTCAGTTTATGTAGATGTTTTCACAGCGAGGTATGAAAACCTTCCATTACCTACACCTCAAGAAGAAAAAGAACCACAAGTTGCATATGCCTCATCTAGAAAAAGAGTGAAGTAGAGTAAATCAAAGGAAATAAATAAGCTTAATAAGAAGTTAGCTCAACAAGAAGTGCTAGCAAGGGTAATTAAAACTAGATATGAAACCCCGTCGAAGAACTTTGTAGAAAACAACTCATCCTTGGAAAGACTAGCACATGAAAGCATAAAGGAAAAGAAAAAGAAGGACAATATTATAAAATATTATAACAGCTTATGGAGAGTAGCTCAGGGCTTGAAGAAAAATTTCAGGGCTTTGAGGAAGCAAGCTAAGTCTCCAAAACACCAGGCTCAAACACATGCTACTTTTGAAACCCTAGCAAAGGTGGCAGTTCAGTGCAATAAACCAGAGGCAGCCAGTGTTAAGCCCTAATATTAGCTCATTACCTGTTAATTGGGGCATAATATATTAGTAATGTTATTTTATTTATGTCGGCCTTAGGCCATTAGTTGTAATTATACCTCCTAGTCTCCTATATATTCCAAGGAGACATTTTCATTTTGAATCATCTTGTACTTGAACATTTAAGTGGGGTAAAAGGAGGTTGCCCCCTCAAAGAGGCTTATTATCTTAAATTATCTCTTTTTCAAGGCATTGAGTACTTTTTCTGAGGTTTTTCTATGCTATATTGATATTTGGTTCTTAATATATGGTATCAGAGCTCAAGGTCTTGGGGTTTCGCTGCTACATCTGAGACACCTTGGAATTTTTTATATAAATTTTTTTCTACAATGTTTCAGAAGGAACGGCTTGGAGGATATTTATTAGACAAATCAAGGTATGTTGGTTTCAAATTTGAGCTCTTGAGAAATTATACTTTTAGAGATACAGCCTGTACAAGATAGGGTTCTGGAATAATCCTGAATTGAGTCATTGCGGAATTTTCGCTATAAAATTATTTATATAACGTTTCATACCCTGAAATATGGAGGTTATTCATGAAAATTAGTAAGTTATCTATGGTAAAATTTTCATCTTATGGTTCATCTTAAATTTGTATATACACCCTTTGTAAGATGGGGTATCTAACTAGTAGTATTGACTAGTCTCAAGAAGGTGTTCCAGGTAAAACAATCATAACTTCTTCCTAGAGTATCCAAATTGAGTGGGACTAGTTTCATTGGATCGTGTACAGTCTATAGTATTTCTGGTATGAGTGTTAGAATTTAATATCAATCATTTTGTGTGGGGCACGCTATACAAGTGATATCTCATAGAAAGGCCAAAAATCGGAAAGTTGTGGGGAAGTTACCATAAATTCCACTTGGCACATCCAATTTTGATCAGACCTGTGGCATTACAGAGAATAAATATCAAAGAACTACATAAAATAAATTTTCATATCCAAAAGGGCCGAAAATTGGGAGATACAACAAGAGAAAGATTGTCTAGCAGAACCACCTCAAAATCAAGGTTCAAAAGTGATACTTGGCCAACATGCCACCCAAATAGGGAACTTCTACACCAAATAAGCCTCCAGAAAATCCTACTTGGACTCTTGATGAAGGTGAAGAAATGCGTAGGGA
>ML796782.1:650592-674571 GCA_009831015.1 Picea engelmannii | reverse complement strand
AGAATTTTTGGTTTGCCAACAAAATAAGGTGGAAACAATTAAGACCCCTGGTCTTTTACAACCATTATCCATCCCAAGTCAGCACTGGGAGGAGGTTTCCATGGATTTCATCACAGGGTTACCAAAGTTTGAAGGAAAGAGTGTCATCATGGTGATTGTTGATAGAATGACCAAGTATGCACACTTTTGTGCACTCTCTCATCCCTTCAAAGCTAGTACAATTTCCACCGCATTCATGGAGACAGTTCAAAAGCTACATGGAAGCCCAAAGATTATTGTAAGTGACAGAGATCCCATATTCACTAGACATTTTTGGAAAGAATTATTTTCTTTTTTGGGTACTCAATTGGCTCATAGCTCATCCTATCATCCTCAATCTGATGGACAAACCGAGATAGTGAACAAATGTCTAGAAGGCTACCTTCGTTTCTTTGTCTCTGATAAACAAACACAATGGTTCAAATGGTTACCCTTGGCAAAATGGTGGTATAACACTTCCTTTCATACTACAACAAAAATGAAACCATTTATGGCACTCTATGGATACCACCCTCCTTCCATCACTTCTTCTCTAAAATAAAAATCTAAGGTTCAAGGAGTGGAAGATCACATCGAGAATCAACAACAAGTTCTCCAAATCTTAAAGTACAACCTGACTATGGCACAGAATCGCATGAAACAACAAGAAAATCAACATCGTAGTGAAAGAAATTTTGAAGTAGGGGATTGGGTGTTTTTAAGACTACAACCATACAAACAGATGTCCCTCAAGAAAGCCAAGAAGGATAATAAATTATCACCAAAGTACTATGGCCCTTAGATGTTGCAAAAGATTGGTACTATGGCACACAAATTGGAGTTGCATGCATCTTCACGAGTACACCCATTTTTCCATGTTTCGGGCTTAAAGAAGGTTATAGGCGACAAGATCCGAGTTCAAATTATATTGCTAGAACTTGACAATGAAGGAAAAATCATATTGGATCCTGAAGCCATCACTGAAACAAGAATTCACGAGCTGAGGAATAGATCCATTTCAGAGTATCTCATTAAATGGAGGAAACTACCAGTTGAAGATTCCACTTGGGAAGATGAGTATTTTATACAGAATCATCCAGAGTTACTCAAGCATTGCAGACAACACTTGTCTCAAGGGGAGGGGTGTGTTAAGCCCTAATATTGGCTCATTACCCCTTAATTGGGGCATAATATATTAGTAATGTTATTTTATTTATGTCGACTTTAGGCCATTAGTTGTAATTATACCTTTTAGTCTCCTATATATACCAAGGAGTCATTTTCATTTTGAATCATCTTGTACTTGAACATTTAAGTGGGGTAAAAGGAGGTTGCCCCCTCGAAGAGGCTTATTATCTGAAATTATCTCTTTTGCAAGGCGTTGAGTACTTTTTCTGAGATTTTTCTATGCTCTATTGATATTTGGTTCTTAACAACCAATAATCCTACAGTCTTTGAGCAAGATGCAGAAGGAAAACATTTCGATTGTTCATTAGCCACCGAAATCAGAGCTTTCAGTAGCTAATTGGTCTGAATTTTGTCTATTCTAGCTACCGAAAGCACTAATAGGGCAGAAAGTAAATATTTTTGCACAGATCCAAGTTTTCCTTGTCCAAAAGCCTCAGGAATGGTTCCAATTGATAGATAATAATGAATGGCATCCTTATCAAGAGTTTGTTTTGATTTTGGAGATGCTTTACTAGACAAAAAGGTCCAAACCGGTTATCTCTTTTCAGGGATATAAAGTTGTTTGACTGTCAGCAAGTGTCATTTTCGAATCCTCTCATATCACATAAAATCCAGCAGCCTCAGAAGGCTCACTACACCTGCCAAAGAATATGAAGGACATAAAGATCATCCAAGGATAGGAATTGGCCTAGTTTATAGGATCTTTGCCTATTTTCTTGGGTCAGTTATTGACTCTCTATTTTAGGAAAAATTCTATCCAATATTCTAGGATTTTGAAACTGTTTGTAAGGGCTATAAATCCCAAAACATTTGATGAACAAAGGGTTCGACTTTGAGTTCTATACTCGACTATTATTGTGATTAAGACATTTTCTTTAATATATTTAGCCTGCAAGCTTCTTTCATTGTTATTGTCAGACTCTCTTTTCATTTCTATTCTATGCCTGTGAGTTGAAATCATTTCTTTGTATATGTTTAAATGTCCTATGGTGACTATCATCTTACCTTTGATTATTAAACAAGAATCATAAGCATCCATTGCTAGTTTTTTGACCCTTCATAAATATGGTTTATGTATGTTATGTTTAATTGATTGGTTTCTTATCTATTTGATCTACAAACCTATCTTATAATATCTCTTGAAGGCCTTGTACTGTGTGAATATAACTAGAGTGTCTTGAAGATCCAATCCAGTGATTTAGATATTCATCTTAATCCAATCCCACACCCATCATTGAGAAAATAATTATGAAAAACAGTTAAGTTACCAGGCATCTCTGAGATATAGCCTAGGAGATTTTTCTGGAGTGATAACAGTATCTATATGGGAATACGTAGGAGGCAAGCAGGTGAACTAGAGGCCAATATGGAAGGTTCAGGTGAGGAAAGTGAGCCACAAGTCTTAGAAACCTTGGCATGGGAACTATGTCGGTCTATACTCCAGAAAGAGAGTAAGTTAGTCACACACTTATAGGAAAACCAGGAGGCATCACGCAGAAGTCAGAGTGAGTTGAGGGAGACCTTATAAAAGGTATCTGCAAATCAGGATATGATCTCACGGGTATTGTTGGATTTGACTCATGGAGGAAAGGGGCCTGAAAAATATGCAAACAGAGAGGCTAGTGGATCTCATGGAGGGAATAGACAGCAGAAGGATCATATTCCATATTATCATATTGAGGGATAGAGCCATGGATGAGGTGCACCATAGGGACAAACACACAGCAGGACCACCCATAGTCCTTATCTACCTTTGTTCTTGGATGAACAGACACAGCCAAACTACCAAGACAAAATTGAGGACAATTTTTCTCACTATGTCAGGGAATATAACTCACTGAGCATAGCAGTCCAGAGACATATTACATTGGATTAGTATTGTGGATTTAAAATTAGAGGTAAAACCAGGTTGTACCACAGGAACAACTATGAGTTAGAGCGTAGGGCTGGAAAAATGGAGATCCCCTATTTTGATGGGTCTCCCAATATGTCTGCATGGGCTTGGGTGCAAAAACTTGATACTTACCTGCATCTTAATCCCATGAGAGAGATGGATTCCATAAATTTTTACACCATGTAGTTGGAGGGAAAATATCATGAATGGTGGTACCATGGATTAACTACACTTGGCCATAATTAGATAGTGGCCTACATAGAGTTTACATGGAAGCTTATATATAGGTTTGACTAGGGGGATCCAGAACTACATTTCATGGAACTCACCCAACTCAGACAGATAGGATCACCATAGGTGTATATTGAGGAATTTCAGAGGATAACAGTCATGGTGCAGGACATGTCTCAGTCAAGACTCATGATGCTTTTCACAGAGGGTTTGATGGAACCCTTAAAGGGTTGGGTTAAGGCTTTCAATCCTACCAACTTATAGGTTTCTATATGGAGGACTAGATATCTAGGCCCAGCAGGGAAATATAATTTTATTCCTAGACCACCTCTAAATACTGGAGGAAGAGACCAAAGACCTCCCATGAATCAAGGAGGAATAGACCCAAGGGGGTTTGACAAAGGAAGAGGTAGAATGGATGAGAACACTAGAAGAGAAATGAGGAGAAAGAAACTATGCTACACATGAAAAGAGCCTTGGCATCCATCCTACAAGTGTATGGGCAGAGGTAAAAATCATTATATTGAGGTAAATTCTGATAATGAGGATGATGAATATTTCGGACACCTACAAAAAATAGAAGCAGACACCACCGAAACTACAAAAGAGGAAGGTACAAGTCACGTCATAGCAACATATGAGAAGGATACATTGGCATCCATCAGTGGGGTACCCAAATACAACACTTTCAAGATGAGAGGGGTATTGCAAGGATAGAAAGTTTCGATTCTAATTGATGGGGGTGCTTCTCAAAACTTTATTGACTCAGCCCTACTACAGAGGAGGCACATACCCATGGTTGAATTTGAAGGATTCAAGGTGGAGGTAGCAGGAGGAAGCACCATGCCCTGTAACAGGTATATTCTGGGAATGAAGCTTACATTGGGTATACATGACTTAGCACAAGACTTCTATGTGATGGACCTTCCAGATAAAAACATCATCCTTTGAGTTCAGTGGCTTAGTACGTTGGGACCAATCACCACCAACTACAAGACCATGGAGATGTATTTCACAAAGGAAAGTGGGAAAAAGGTAGTTCTTAGGGTCATGTCAAGAAACACAGCTATGGTGGTTACAACAAAGTGTATGGAGGCTATTTTCATAAGAGAGGACATTGTATATGTTGTTGAGTGTAGGATTTCAGTACGTGTGGACAAGAAGGGAAAGGTTCACTATTCACCAGAGATTCAGAGAATCGTTTCCAAACATAGAAAGGTGTTTGGACCCATTCCACCAGGGGCACCACCAGATAGGGGGTTTGATCGTATCATAGAGTTGGAAGAGGGAGCGAAACTAGTCATCACCACTCCCTATAGACACACAAAGAAATACAAAGATGATATAGATAAGGCTATCAAAGAACTGTTAGACATGGGTCACATTAGACTGAGTTCCAATCCTTTTTCATCTTCAGTGGTACTAATAAAGAATAAGGATGGAACCATGCACATGTGCATTGATTACAGGGCATTGAACAACAAAACAATTAAGAATAGGTACCCCATTTTGAGGATTGATGAGCTATTGGATGAGCTCCATGGGTTTGTTTAATTCACCAATATTGACTTGCGCTCTGGCTATCGTCAGATCAAAATGAGGAAGAAGGACATCCCCAAGACTGCCTTCAAATGCCACTACAGCCACTATGAATTCCTGGTGATGCCATTTGGATTGACTAATGCGCCAGCCACATTTCAATCTTGCATGAATCATGTCTTAAACAAGGGGTTGAGGAGGCACATCCTAGTTTTTTTTTTATGACTTGTTGATCTATAGCAGGACATGGGAGGAACATATTCAGCATGTGGAACAGATTATAGCCATCATGGAGGACCAGTCCTTGTATGCAAAGGAATCCAAATGTGAATTTGGAATGATAGAGCTCCTATATTTGGGACACATCATTGGACTAAAAGGGGTACAGGTACACCAAGAGAAGATCCAATCTATACTTGACTGTCCCACACCTAAGACCCTCACAGAATTGAAGGGGTTTCTTGGCATGTGTTGTTATTACAGGAGATTCATTAAAGGTTTCTCACAACTTTGTGCACCCTTGAACGATTTGACCAGAAAAGGGGCCTTCAAATGAATTTCATAGTCACAATTGACATTTGACAAAATGAAAAAGGTAATGAGAACGTGCCCAGTCTTATCTCTACCAGATTTAATCCAACCCTTCACAATGGAGTGTGATGCCTTCGAAGATGGCATTAGGGAAGTGCTTATGTAGAATAGGCACCCACTTGTCTATGAGATATGAAATTTTAGGGGCCCTAAGCTTCTTTACACTATCTATGACAAATAGATGTTGGCCATCATGCATGCATTGGCCAAGTTCAGTTAAATAATTGGTAGGAGCCAAATTCGTGGTGAGGACATATCACAATAGTCTTAAGTAATTTTTGTAACAAAAGGAATTAAATGAGAGACACCAGAAGTGGGTGAGCAAGATACAGGCCTATGATTTTGACATTGATTTTGTCAAAGGGAAGAATAATGTAGTGGCTGATGCATTATCTAGAAGGTCATCGGTTTATGCTATGACCGATATCTCAGTTGACTAGAAGGATCACCTCTTAGTAGAATACTCAAAGAACTAGTTTGCATGTCATTTTATAGATGGACAAATACAGGATGAAAAATTCAAAATCATGGATGAAATCATCTATTACAAGGGCCAAATTTTCTTCATTCTTGAGTCAACCTTTAAGGCCAAGGTACTACAAGCATGTCATGATTCACCTGTGGTAGGGCACCAAGGATTTGTCAAAAAATATAGACAGGTAAGGGAAAGGTTTTCATGGAAAGGTCTGAAAGAAGATGTGACACGCCACATCAAGGAATGCACTACTTTCTAGGTAAACAAGGATGAGAACACACATCTAGTAGGATTGTTACAACCTCTACCCATCCCAGAGCACAAATGGGAAATCATCTCTTTAGACTTCATCACAGGATTTCCAAGGGCATAGTGTAAATATTGTATTTTTGTAGTGGTGGACATGTTGACTAAGTTTTCACACTTCTTCTCCATTTCCATAGACTTCAGTGCAGCACAGGTTGCAAATTTGTTCTTCAGGGAGATCTTCAAACTACATGGTTTACCCAAGACCATTGTGAGTGATAGGGACAGCCGATTTATGAGCACTTTTTGGCAGGAATTATTCAAGTTGGTTGGTACGACCTTGACCACTAGCACTAGTTACCATACTCAAACTAATGGGAAAACGGAAATAGTCAACAAGTGGGTGGAAGGCTACCTTCAAAATTATGTAGTAGAGTAGCAGAAAGCATGGGTTAGGTGGTTGCATTTGGGAGAATATTGTTACAACACTACCCATCATATGTCTATTGGTATGACTCCATTCAGGGCCTTGTACAGTTATGACCCTCTCTCCTTTGTAGAGATTGTCTTTGGTGATAGAAAAGCTCCTATGGTTCAGGATTGGGTTCAGCAGAGTCAAGATATACTCAGAGAACTAAATTATCATCTGCAAAGAGCACAGAATCAGCAAAAATTCTAGGCAGACAAGCACAGGGTAGAGCTTACATTTGAGGTTGGTAACTTGGTTTACTTAAGGTTCCAACCATACAGGTAGGCTTCAATCAAAAGAAGTGGAGTAGAAAATCTCAAACCCCAATTCTTTGGACCCTACAGGATCAACAGGAAGGTAGGGGTCATGGCTTATTAGCTTGATATTCCACAGGGCAGCAAGATACACAACGTCTTCCATGTGTCATGATTGAAGAAGGCCATTGGCCAACACATCACTTCACTTGAGGTACTGCCACCCTTAGATGAAGAGGGAAAATTGATACTATTACCAGAGGAGATGTTGGAGGTTCGAGAGAAGAATATAAGGAGGAGGATCATCAAGGAATACTTATTCAGATGGAAGGACTTGCCTATTGAGGATGATACTTGGGAGAGTGAACAAGTCATACAGGAGACAGGTTCAGAATTGCTTGTGGGAAAGCAATTTCTAGCAGGGGATACTGTAATGTCCCCCACCTTTTGATGAAGAGGGTTGGAGAGACTCAGTATTCTAGTCATCCCCACTAGACTATAGTCTCATGCAGCATGGGGAAAAGTCAGCTAAACTCAATGTTATAATATGAATTTGACTTGGAAAGGGAAAAGTAACTCAATGAAGAATTAGAACACATGAGGTTGAGTTAGGAGTTAACCCTAGGGGTTAACTAACTCAACAGAGAAATAGATTGGAGGTATAAAGGAAAGGCAAGGGTGCACCTCTCACTCATCTTGGATTATTATTGCAATTTGCTTTTGGGCTCTTGAGCACACAGTTTTGAGGGTTTTGAGAAGACAAACCCTAGAAGACAATTCGGTGGTGAAAGATTCCACCTATCTTGTTCCAAGCTTGGTCTCGGGGATGCAATACTCCACCCACACCATTCTATAGCAGCTACATGTACCATCACTCATCCAGGATAGCCACAAGTCGTACCCTTGAGGGTTTTCAGCAAGAGGGCACATCATTATTTGAAGGAAATTCAATCCAAGATATTGTTAGGGACTTTGGACATTCTAGAACTTGGGTTTTCCTTGCAAGGATTTGATCATCATTTCTAGCTCATTTTGAGAGAGATATTTTTTCCAGATGATTTCCCAGAGCATTGGAATGAATTGGATAGAAGGAGGGCGCTATTGAGGTTCAGATCTATTCAGTTTGGATGGGTAAAACTCCAAATATCACCTTGAGACCTCACCAGGAGGTTTCCCTTGGCCCGATATATCATTCTGGAGAGTTTCGCACTGATTGGAGGTTTCCTTCAACAGGGCCAAAATGTTAGGGCTTGACAGTATTCAGGACGACGCAGTTTTACTTGAGGATTCAGCATTTGGAGGAGAAGACTTGGACATTTAGGCTTGAGGCTTCAGGAGGGGGTTTTACTTTCCCCTATCTATCATTCTGTAGAGTTTGGTTCCATTTGGAGGTTTCCAGAAGCTAGGCCTAAATATTGGATCTTCACAACTATACAAGAGGGTGTACCTTCAGCCAGGGGGGTTTGGACTTGACCCTGGTTCTTCTTGTATTGGTCTTCATTTTGTATTCATCCTTTGGAGGCTTACATCTTCTTATCCAGAGAATTTTGTAGCAGCTCATATCTTATCTATTAGATCTAGTTGATGTTATTCCAGATCTACATCCTTATTGTATCAAGTTCTTTCTTATTATATCAATAAAGGTCAGATATATGTTGTTTGGTTCCATATCTGATGTTGCTTGTCATATATTGTATTTCTACTACAATATCTTCATATCTATGTCATATGCTTGTTAAAGGAATCTACAAACCCTAAGATATAACTCAAGAAGTAAACCTGCAAGCAAACACACACATATCAGTTAAACAGTGAGAAGTTAGTGTTCCAAGTGAAAAAATTGGCTTGGGAACATTACAAACCCCCTACTAAAGTTTTTTTCTAGGTATATGTTGTGTTTTAATTATTGATGGCATGGGTTTTGTGTCATTTTTGTGTCAAGAGTGTTTCATGGTTCTGTCGTTATTATCAAGACTAATGTTTAAAATAATCGTGGTTATCGTTTGTGGTATTTTACATCGATTTTGGTATTTTACATCCTATGTGCATCGTATATTTTCTACATGTGTGTCAAATTTTCACATTGTTTCATTTTAGCATCAATCTGAATCAATTTAACGTCGTATAAGCATTGTTTTTAAAAAATAGTGTCATTAAAATGTCATAGCGAGATTTTTTATAAAAGAAAATTTGTTAAGTACCTAGTGTTGTGATATTTCACCTACCTTATATTCATGCTAAAAAATTATTCCCTATAAGAGTAGAGAGGGAGTAAATAAGAATAAAAAGGGCATATGGCCCAATTTGTGTTCTAGCCATCTTGTCTTTTACTTTTTTAGATCTCCACATGGAGAGCCAAAAATTTAAGCATGTAGAACTTGATTAATTAACTAATAAAACCCACAATGTTGACGTCTAGCACATTGATGTGTGATCAAATGGATTCATTGTGATTCATAGATCTCTAACTATTCACGTGAACATTTATCACCAACATATTGTTTTAAAGAGGTAGTTTGTTTTTAGTCCCTTGCTAGCATTATAGTTATTATAATTAATGAATGGATAGATTGAATATAAGGATTAGAGAAACTTATACATTTATTTTTTTGATTAAACAAGAGGGGAGATGTAGGATCTAGAATCCAAGCTAAGGAAGACTTTCTTTTTTTGCAGTTTTTATATTGCAAAGTATAAATCATGTTGGGGAGACTATGGAAGCTCTACCTTTGATGTAAGCTCCTTTGATCATTTAGTTCAGCCCCATCCTCACTATTCATGTTGTTTAATGTGGTTAGTTAAACCATTGTTGTTACTTCTAGAATGCATAAAAAAAAACACTAGCAAGGACCTCAAAAGAAACCGCTCTTTATAATATATACTACGCACCTTCAATTTATCTAGAGATAAGTTCAAGGAAGCACTTGAGTTTGAAAACTAGTAAGAAGAAGAGAAAATGGAAAATCCCTTGAAAAGAAGTCAAGTGAAACTTGAAGACACAACTCTCCATATGTCAACCATTGCATATAGCTTTCTTATGTATAATATATGGCTAAATATAAGTATCCCTATTAAATAGAGAAAAGAACCATTATGAGTCATTATGTTTAGCAAAAAAGAAGGCTTTATGAATTCTTCAAGGAATCTCTTGTGTAGACCTAAGAAGGAAATATTACCATCTCTTCCAAGGAATATACCATGTATTGTTTCTATACTTAGGGAAACACAAACCTTAGCCAAAAAATGCAAGCATAGAGAAATATCACTACAAATAATAAATGAGAAGATAACATTGTCTTTTGAAGAAAGGGAGAAAACCTAGGAAGGAAAATGTTGATCTTGTAAAGAGGGTAAAAAATCCTTAGATATACCCAGAAAACTAGGAGAATAATAACCCTTATAAAAGGAAAAAACCCTAAAATAATGCATCCAAACATGTAGCCACATAGGTGATGACAAGAAAACTTTATACCAAATGTCAAAATAATCCATAAAAAGATATTATCTAAAAAAACTTTTAGATTATATGTTGCAATGATCCCTCAGAGGTGGGTTAAAACACTAGGATAAAACCCTAGGAAACCCTAGACAATAGATGACCTAATAACCCTATATTCCCAACTTTTGGACCAATACCTCTAGCAAACGTTCTTTGGATCTCTTGTCAAAAAATCAAATTTTGAATCCTAGTTTTATAGCACTTAAGGCAATGTCAATAGCCAAAAATATCCAAAAATTGTTGCTAAACAAATAGGTCTAAAACCTTGGTTATGTTTTCATAAAAAAGGTATTATTTCTACCAACCCATATCCCCAAAAAAACTATTGAAAAAATACTAAACTAAATAAGCATGTAAACCCTAGTGATAGTCATTCAAATTAGTGGACAATATCTTTGTAATCCATGCATAAAGCAAGCTCCAACAATGCAAAAAAATTCCCTTTTGAGCCATCAAAAAATTCCATTAAAAACCACTGAGAACAATAGCATAAATGTGGCATAAGCATCCAAGAAAAAAACCCTAACAATAGTAAAGTAGGTAGGAAAAGTTCACACCCACTCTAAAACCTTGTTGAGATCAAAAAATCATGAGGGGATTGAATGGAACTAAAAAAACAACTCAAAATAATGCTAATAAAAGAGAAAAGAAACACTAAAATAGTGTGTTGGAGATGTCCATTAATGTGTTAGAAGGAGAAAGGTCCAATCCACAAGTGAAAAAAATTCAACAACCAAGAATGCACCAACACTATATATGAGTGCCCCTAGGATTGAGAAAACTTGAATTAGAGAAATTTAGTTTGTGATAAAAAAGATGATTTATACATGAGGTTTGAGTTGTGTATTTACACACAAATCAAGTACGGTGTCCTCCAAGCGGGTTTATGGGCCCGCATAAAATAGTGTGCACTCCCTAAGAGGTTTATTGAGCCCACATGTCAAAGTTGACTAGTTCGACCTTAACCATAATATAGTATTACAATAAATGATAACATTATCCATAATTAACACCTAAATAACTTCATTAATGACACAATATGAGATGGGTGTGGTCACATGTACAAATTACACCATTATTTCTATAATGTCCCCGACCATCAACCCCACGGTCGGGCCAACGCTACTACGCGGAAAAACACTTATGTAACACATTATGCATTCTAATGAACTTAAAACGCTTAATTACAGTTAAACACAGAATTACTTCTAGCATTTCAGAGTTAATGGAAATAACAATATTTCATATGAACAACAAAATACGTGATAACATTGAAAAAATCACAGGTATGCAATTTAGTAAATTACAGAATTACAAAACATAGTGGCACTTATCTTTGAAACTATCACACACCACCAACTGCATGTAGACCTTCCACGAACCTCCTAGCCTTATACCACGTTGCTCATCACTCTCAACAGTAGGTCACCCTCGAACTGGGACTAAGCTCCACCGGGTAGGGATTCCTAGGCTAGGCAAGGTTTATAGGAAGACACACAGTCACAGAAGAAGGATTCTCTCCTAGGAACCACTTATGCCCACTGCCCATAGACTCTCCTTCCCCACATGCCTGTCCCGCCCCAGGAGTATACACCTTCTCTATCACCTAGACAGTCCTTCGGCTGCTAATCTCCCTTGCCTTAGGCTTCAACAATAGACCAGACCGGAAATATCCAAGCTCTGTGGTAGCTACAGGGTTCCTTCTAGGAGCTCTCTCCTTCCTCCGTGCACTCTCTCACCTGGAGAGAGTCGCTCACAGGCCAGGAAACCTGTCCCTTCAAACTCAACCACCTCTCTCACCTAGAGAGAGTGTTGTATATGATGGCCAACAAGCCACACTCTATCAAGCACTGCACAGTCACCACAATCAACTGGAACATAGACACGAACACCCAAGGATGACGATAGACAGATGTAACAGCATAACAAGGCTCAGCAAGAATAGGACACTTTGGTTTTCTCAAACTGGCAACATAGGATAAACTCACGGCTTTGGTTTCAGGGATGCATGACAAGCAATCCATGCAGAGGTTGAACACAGGCTCGACAATTCATACAGAGGGTGTACCAGCTCCTCCATAAATCAACCTAGGCCCTTCTGGTTTCAGAGTTGCGTGAGGTTATTATTGCAGAGGTCAGACGGAATTCACGGTTCAGACTATCCATCGTTGAATGGAGGAGCACCCCCATCACGGCTCAACTTAGTAGTTTTAACTGCATGCACTTGGGTTGACACTTGTCACCCATGAAGCTCATTCTTTCCCATTTAAAAGTCACTCATCCTTCCAAAGAACTTAGGATAAAAACATCACATTTAACATAGCTTTTGGAATAATATTAAAATATTATTCCCAAGGACTTAATCCCCTAGGCTCAACACTTAGCCTCCCTTTCCTACCTTCCAGCCCCCAATCCCTTACCCAAGCTTTGTGGATGCTTAGTCCCCCATCACTCATTCATCGTGGTCAGTCCACACGCAGAGATGTTTATCTTTATTAATAATGTGCATAGTTACATGCACAAAAGGAATCAGGCTCTTGGCCTTCAACACTTAGGCTCTCTGGCCTAATAATCACATAAGCCCACCAGCTTATATAAACTTGGCTCACCAACCTATAAAACATAATTACAATTCATAATGCAAGTTTTACAACAGGGCTCGGCCTTGGGGACATTACAATTTCCAATAACATTCAAGTTGAAACACATGTCTTACCAAGGTGATAAGTGGAATGTGGTACTACCTCATGCGAATGAGGAAGACTATAATTGGGGAGAAAGATGGATTTCTAAAAACACATCAAAAGGATTTTATCAATTTGGGGACATGTTAACTCAAAGAGCGGAGCATAATTGGGATGAGCCTTATGATGTCAAACTTGTGAACTTTTTCTAAAATGGCTTGACCATTAAAGAATATACTAAGAACTTCCAAGTCCTTCAGTCCAAGGAGAAACTCTTTAAAAATATTAAGGGGAAATTCTTTACAAATATTTAATTGTATTAATGTTTCAATATTCTTAAATTTTAATTGTCACCTAGGTTTTTTTAATACCCAGAAGTACATATCTTAAACAACATCAATCAATATACTTCACAAACAAAAATATATTGATTGACACATATAAAAATCTAAATATCAATTGATCGATATTATGTGATGTCCATTAACATAAATATATGCATTTAAAATACAAACATTGACCACCGGGTAAATGCATGTCTTGAACATGATGATTGGTACCATTTTCAAACAAAAAATTAGGGGGAAAAAAGCACTCTTCTTTGAAATGTAGACGCACTAGCAAGTGCATGTCCTAAACATTGTTGGCATCAACATCATTATAGATATTGAATGATATAATATTAGAAAACTATATCGATCAATATCAGATTATATTTATCAACATTCATGCATATATATTAATACATAAAAATTAAAAATATCATTATGTTCATATAATATTTAATGTTCGAATCTAACATTAAATCTTGTTAGCATGATTGAATTTCAAGAGTTTTGTTCTATAAGGAGGTTAAGGTTCGAAACCCGTGGTATTCAGGAGGAGACACCTAAAAAAATCCATCCATGTTAAGGGTTGGTGTGGCCCAGGCCAGGTGTGATCCTTGGGTCATTTTGATAGCTTAGATACCCCTAGGTCATGGTTTCTTAGACCACAGGATAGTCCCCCAAGCAACAAATATGCTAGAAAACAAAAAAAATGTCCATATCTAAAAAAATAAATTGAAGATGATATTACTTTATACCATATGATACTTATTATTGTCCATGTACTTCCTAAAAATGTAAATTTAGTGGTAGTTTTGTATCTTAATAATAGATGATATTGATGTTGACATAAATGTGTGAATGATATTTAAAAATTTATTTAGTAATATTACACTTATAATTATATTTTATAAGTGTTTAAATTCTTATATGTAATTGTTTTATTTATTTATTTATGTTGATCGATAGAATATATTTTGTTAAATATATTTTTTCCAAGGAAAAATTTGTGGAGAAATCTAATGGATACTTCCCAATATTTTCAGATGGCATTCCTAGTAAACCCATCAACATATATTAATGTGTCTAACCTAGGTGGAATTGAACTAGGCACCTGTTAGCACAAAACTAAACAAATGTCTAGTGAAATTGAAGACAAATGATTGAGCTAACCCCTCGGGATAAATATTGTTTAATTGTTAAATAATTCCCAAATGTTAACTTAGTTGGTTGGACATCTAGCGAAGGCATGTTGTCAATAGGGATGTCACATGTTTAAATTTGGTTGAGTCCCTTGGTGTTACCAACTACTCTTGCAACTAACAGTTGGCACCTTCATCCATCCAAACATTCTAGGGAGAAGGGGGGAATCCCATGAAGTATTTATTATATATATATATATATATATCACAATGGGATAAATCAATTAATTGAGTTCTTTCAAATTCATGCAAGAAGTCTTGCGTTCGATTCCCTAGGTTGGTTTCCTCTATTACATGTTGAGAAATTGTAGTGAAACTTGAATAGAGAATCTAGCTAGAAACAATGAACAACAAACGTGCAAAGTTGAGAAAAGAATTGGAGAAATAATGAAAGAATTGTATTCCACACTAATCCTCACTTAAAGAGTGAATAATTTACAATAGATATAAGATACATGTTCAAACTAATGCACCATAGTAGTCTTCTAGATTGATTTGTACATACACTGATAGAAACCTAAGTGAACTGCCACCTAGTCCTAGTTAACTGATTATGTAGTCATCAGTTAATTCGATCACACAAGTGGACTAGAGATACTCTTGTTCATGCACATGTTTGGTGATATCCTAGCCTCATGCATGTGAAGTATTCGCTCCTGGTGATGATTCCAAGGTGAGCATGCAACACTTGGTGGTAATATTGAGGTTTCCATGCAAGACTTGACTCCACTAATCCAACTAATATACAATTGAGTAATGAATGAAGAGGAGGTGGTGCCCTCATCTAGGGGAGAATATTCTCATATAATGGAGAATATCTTAGACTAGGGTCTCCCTCAATATAGATGAATAAACTTAGGAAGATAGATACTAGGTAGGTGTGTAATATCTCCAATACCACCCATGAAGTACTACTAGGGAGTACACAATGAATGGGCCTTGGAAAGAAGCCATCTTAGGTATATATTTTACAATGCATCTAAGAAACACAGAACAATTGAAAAAGAGGAAAGAGGGGAAAACACATGGGATAAAAAACACCTCAAAATAAAATGCTAACTTGGAATGCCTCTTTGTGTTTGAGTTCTTCATTCCAAGGAGACCTCACAAATGTGTCAAATTCTTCTCAGTGAAGTCTTTGTTGAAGATGTAGATATATATATGGATATGATGATGTAAATGCACTAGTGAGATGTCTGTATCAATCCACTTAATTGGATTGGAAGGAAGAAGATCAAAATCCCCTTCATTCATGGAAGTTTTACAATGTGGATTCCCTTTAGTCTCTACATAGGCCTGAGGGTCGAATGTCAAAACCATGTAGCAATGAATGGGATTTACTATTTCTATGGATATGAGAGCATGTGGAGCCTCCTCAAATTGGGATCTTGTCCTTCTAAGATCAATAGGATCATCTGCAAGATCATCGGTTGTCGGTAGGATTAAATGTGCCCATTTGGGTCTTGGTTCTAGATCGACGCATGCATGTTCATGTACTTTTGAAACTAATTTAGAAAACAAATTTGAAATATGATCTGAGTGGAAGGATGAATCGTCTTTTTTATCTATATCAAAAGGAATCAAATACGTTTTTGCATGGTGTTCTTGAGATGCATGCAGGGGACTTTCTTCAACTTTGAAATCTTCTTTAGAAGGAAGTTGAGAAGTATGTTCTTCCGGTGGATTTTTTATGGACTCTGTCTTGGACTTCTATGTCATTCATTCTTCATGATCGTCCTTATTCCCGAATAGGACCTTCAATTTGGTCCATACTTCGCTTGGACTTAAGAATGCCAAGTCCTAGTTAATCGACCATACAGTCATATGTTAACTGGCTCACACAAGTGGAGTGGAGAGAATCTCATGAATGCACATGTGTGGCACTCTCCTAGCCTCGTGCATGTGAATTTCACCCTCGTGGTGATGATCCCAAGGTGAGTGCACCCTCCTAGTCATGATCCCAAGGTGAGCATGCAACACTTGGTGATAATATTGAGGTTGTCATGCAAGACTTGACTCCACCATTCTAACTAAAATACAACTGAGCAATGACTAAAGAGGAGGTGGTGCCTTCATCTAGGGGAGAATATTCTCATCAATGAAATTTGGTTTAATTTATTTTTTTAATTCTTAGTAAAATAAGATATTAAAATTCTTAAAATAAAATTTTATAATCAAAATTTCCACTTTAATATTTTCTTATTCAAAATTATTTTAGTGAAAAAGATTAAATTTATTTACTAAGTAACATACATGAATATATTATTATTTTATATGTGAACTCATCAACAATGTTAAGAAAATAAAAATAAAAATACTATAATACCAACATTTCAATTTCATTAAGAAAGAAAAGGTGCAAAACAATCTCCCACCATTTTTCAAATATCATTCCTCTTCATCCTCAATTCCTCCCTCCCGAATTATTAATCCACCCTCCATAACACTCAATCCTTCTCCTTCCACTTCACATTTACATTTGGAATTTCGCAAAAAATATCAATTCAATTTCACATGTCCTTGGCCCTCTACATTTTATTATACTTAATAGTGTCCATGGTCGATCATTATGCCTCCTACTATAGACATAATCTCCACACTTTTGGATTCCCTGCTCAGCCTCATCCTTTCCAAAATTCCATTTTAAGAGGAAATCAAATGTTCCATCCTCTCCAAGAGATGGATTTTTCTTTATAACTTGATGCATCCCCCCTTCCCTCCAGGGGATTCTGTGACCTAGTGGTCTTGGATCTTCAAATTCCTTGAACCAAATTGGTTCTTTGGGCCTTCGAAAGACCCTGAACAATTAATACACACATGTTCCTCTGATGTTACCTACAGGTTCAAGTTACCCGTGACCCCTGCTCTCTAGCTCTTTGGCAACACCAATTCGTGAGCACTAGCTCCCGTGCTAGACTCCTTCTCTGATGTGACCATGGGCTATAACCTCGGGCCAACCCCTTCATAACTTCGGCCTTCGGAAATACTATGACCTTCATCCTTGGTTCTTTCCTAAATGCTTTCCTCCGAATTTATGGATCTCTACAACATGTTTTCCTGGATCTGACGGTCCAGCTCTACTTTGGATTTTGCAACTTCGCAAGGATTTCACCTACGCAACTTCTTCGGACCTTTATCTCTTGGATTTTCTAATATGTTTCCACGTATCCTCCTCGCATCCAACGGCTAGGATCACTCTGTGACTTCACGACTTCGGCGACCCTGCTTCACAGTCACTGTAAACACTCTGAACTATGAAGAGCTGAAATGATTCATGGCTAACCTCCGTGAAACTTTCCCCAGATTTGATGGTCTGGAATGATCCCGCTCCCTCTTGGACGGATCTTAGCTCTTTGATTTGTGAAACCTTAAGGGACTCTTCCCTATTGAATATTTCTCTCTGCTCTCCTTACTGAACTTGTTCTTTCTCGAAATTTTTCTTCCTTAGAGTGCTCTCTTCGACACTTAGTTGAATTTCATCTTATGCACCCCTTGCAACAGTTCCTCCTCCATGAATTAGCTTCTCTATAGACGACTTTCGCTACTCCTCCTGAGCTTTTGAGTCAAAGGATTCTTTCGTGCACTCCTTGCGGACAATATGAACTCTTTGCATGAAAATCTCCAAGTTACCTTCCTTGGAATTTATTCTCCCCAACACTTTGAACTTCTCAGGACGATTTCTCGATATTCATCCCAATATCACCTCTACACATGTTTGTGACAATCTACCTTCAATCTTGAATTTGAAGGATGACTATGCGCTCCTTGCAACAGTCCATCCACGCTCTATTATTCCCCCTAAACAATATGAATCCAAGTGTGTTTCGGTCTACGCACACCTTCAAGCTATCTCTCCTGAACTTTTTGAGTCAAAGCGGACTTTTTCACGCACACCTTGCGGACACTATGCACTCTTTTCACATATAAAGTTCATGTTATCTCTTTTGAGCTTATGAATCAAGATAGACCCTGTCACACACACCTTGCGGAAACTATGCACACTTGTACTTTCTCATAGAAGAGAAATAATTGAAACTTGTATAAACCTTCCCAGATTCATACATTCAACCATGTAAATGCATTCATAAACACAAGAATGAGCGAATAATAGAGAATTACAAGTAAACAGAAAGCCTATCATTCATTCATTCAGATAGACAAAGTAATAGCAACTCCAGGCATTTGGAACAGTGTTTCTCTGTTATATTCATTCAACTAAAAATATACATGTGTTTATACGCTTTGATAAGCTTCAACAACTCTTCAACACATACACTACATCAACTACAATAATAACTTAGCAGCAACCATCAGCAGCTAGAATGCTAACAACCTCTTCTGGGAAACAATACAAAGCTTTATACAAGAGGGGCTTTTCAAGTCTTTCCCTCCAACTACTCTAGAGCTATCCTACCGAAATAAAAGAATTCAACTACTTAGTATTTATTACAATAAATATTTGTGACAGACAGATAATATCAAACACATTGAATCTGTATTGCACACAGCTTCATTAAAAGAAAATACATCCTCCAACGATTTCATGCGGTCATCCAAGTCCAAAACATTAAAGATGTTCTTTAATTACAATCCTTTCAAAATATTTACATGATATTCCAATTTAAAATTTAAAATTCACTTCAAAATGCGCGTTAGCCGTTGAGTTGTCCTTCACTCATGCTTTGTTGGTGATGCTCCTGCATGATACTCCTCTGGCTAAAAATCTATGGACTCCTATCCATGAGCTCCTGCACTGAATTTCATGCTTCTGGATATCCTCTTTGTTTACCCAACTGGCATCTTCTATTGGGCGTCCTTTCCATTTTACCAAATACTCAAAATATGTCTTCCTTCTAGTCTTCTTACCAATTCATCAATCTATAATCTTCTCCATCTGCGACTTCTCTGCTATAAGCATCTGATCTTTCCACTAAATATCTTTCTAATCTTTTGATCATCTGGTTCCATCTTCCATGTAAGGGTACAGGTTTGAAACGTTGAATATGGGTGATATACCCACGTATTTTAGCAGCTCTATCTCATAAGCATTCTCTCAAATTTTCTTAAGATTTTGCATGGTCTTATCTTCTTCAGCTTCAATTTTGTATATGTTCCTCTTGGGAACCTCTCCTTCTTGAGATGTTCTAGAACTTGATCTCCAAATTCAAATTGAAGTTTCCTCCTATGTTGATCAGCTCAATGTTTATATTCGACGTTTCTCCTCTGTAACTTCTCTTTGATTTTATTATGAAGCCCCTGCATTTCTGCAGCGAAGTCTTCGGCTCCAGCGCTTCTAAATTCACTCTACTCCAAATATCTTAACTCAGACACTCCCATTGGATTAATTCCATATACTATCTGAAATGGGTTCTTTCCAGTATCTATGTTTACTGAGTCATTGTATGCAAACTCTGCTTGTGTTAGAATCTGATCCCATTGACTATGTTGTTTAGTGACCAAACTTCTCAGCAGATCTCCTATACTCCGCTTCACCACCTTCCTTTGGCCATCCATTTTAGGGTGATATGCATAACTAAAGGATAGTTATGTTCCCAATATCTTCCACAATGTTCTCCATAAATGACCAACAAATTTGGTATCTCTGTCTAAGACAATACTCATGGGCAACCCATGAAGTCTCACAACTTCCTTGAAGAACAAATTAGCAATGTCTGTTGCATCACTGGTCTTCTGGCATATGATAAAGTGTGCCATATTTGAAAATATTTCAACTACCACAAATATGGAATCACTTCCCCTTTTTGTCCTTGGCAATCCCAACATCAAATCCATGCTTATTGCATCCCAAGGCCTCTCCGAAATAGGAAATGATTGATACAACCCAGTATTTTGTCTCTTTCCCTTTACATATGGGAAAATCTTACATTTGTTCACAAAATTCTTCACGTATTCCCTCATACTTGGCCAATAGTACGAATTGTTTAATTGGGAAAATTTTTTGACATGGCCTAAATGTCCGGCTAGACCTCCACTATGATTTTCCTTCAGCAAATTCTCTCTCATCAAGCACTTTGGTATGCACAATTAGAACCCTTTAAACAATAACCCATCTTGAATCAGGTACTATGTCCACTGACTTTTGTCTCTGAGCACAAGATTCGCACATGCTTCATATGCCTCCGTAAAATATGTATCATCACAATTCATTTCCTTAAGGTGTTCAAACCCCAAGGTTTTCATTTGGAATTCCGGCAGAATTAGACATCTCCTGCTCAATGCATCAACAACCTTGTTAGCATTACCATAAATGTGTTTAATGACAAAAGTTAAATTTTGCATAAACTCTATCCACTTAGCATGTCTTTGATTTAACTTATCTTGTCTGGTTATGAATTGCAAAGCTTAATTATTGCTATACAAAACAAACTCTTTTGGAACAAGGTAGTGCCTCCATTTCTTCAAGGCTTGAATTATGGCATAAAACTGTTTATCAAATGTGGAGTACTTTCTCTTAGTATCGTTCAACTTCTCACTGAAATGTGCAACAGGCTTATTATCTTGGCTCAAGACCACTCCAATTGCAACTCCACTCACATCACATCTCACTTGAAATGTCTTCCCGAAATCTGGCAAGACCACAATCAGTTGTTCTATTATCTTCTCCTTCAAAATATTGAATCTTTTCTCAGCCTCTTATGTCCATTTGAAAGACTTATGTATTTTCTTCACCATATCCATCATTTGTGCATCGATTTCACTGAAATTTCTAATGAACTTCTGATAGAAACTCGTTAATCCATGGAAGCTTCTCACCTCAAATATACTCCTTGGTGACAACCATTCTCTGATTGCTCTCACCTTCTTGGGATCCATCTTCAATTCATTTGAAGAGATCAAAAAACCCAAATAAATGAGTTCGGTTTTCATAAAAGAGGACTTCTTTAAGTTTATCAGAAGCTTCTCCTGTTGTAACCTCCTCGTCACTAATGTTAAGTGCCTCAAATGCTCTTCTTCAATTTTACTGAAGGCTATTATATCATCCATATATACAATCACAAACTTATCAATAAAATGTTTCAACACTTCATTCATCAACATCATAAAAGTACTCGGGGAATTTGTTAATTCAAACGAAATAAAAATCCATCCGTACAACCCCTCATTTTTCTTGAAGGTTGTTTTCAACTCATCACCTTCTCTCATCCTTATCTGGTGATATCCAATTTTCAAATATTTTTTTGAAAAATAGTTCGCTCCACTTAAGCAATCCATTAAGTCATCCATCCTTGGCAATGGAAATATGTACCTAATGGTGATCTTGTTTATGGATCTTGAGTCTATACACATTCTCCATCCTTCGTCCTTCTTTGGACTCAACACAGTTGGTATTACGCATGGACTCAAGCTTTCTCTGACCAAACCTTTGTCTAATAAATCTTGAACTTGTCTCTTTACCTCCTCGTTCTCTTGAGGTGTCAATATGTACATTTCTTTATTTGGCAGACTCGCTCCCGGTATCAAGTCAATGTGATGGCTAATACTTTTGATAGGTGGCAATGAGCTTGTCAACTCATCCACTACTATGTCAGTAAAATTCTCCAACAGTTCCTGAACTTCTTCAGGAATATCCTCCATAGAAGTACTTGTAAGGATAACTCTGACATCTCATGTTCCTTCTTAACTTCACTCAAGATTTCCTTCCCACTCATGAGAAGTATACTTGTGTTGGCTTATTCCTTCACTTTCTTCTCCTCAATTGGCAACAACATGTGTGTCCTACCATTCTTCTCCAAAGTATAAGTATTATTTCTCCCATCATGAATGACATTCATGTCATACTTCCATGGTCTCCCCAAAAAAACATGGCATACATCCATGGGAATCACATCACATAGAATATCATCTCTATATCCTCCTATTTTAAATTCAACAAGGAATTGTTTAGTTACCGTTACCTGATGACCTTCCTGCAGCCATGAGACCTTATATAGACTTAGATGTGTAGTTGTCTCCAGCTCCAATTTCTCCACCATCTCTGTGGATACTAAATTATCAGTGCTCCCACTATCAATTATCACCTTGCATATTATGTCTTTAGTCTTGCAAGATTTCCTGAACAAATTGTTCCTCTACACTGGCTTTTCAACCTCTGGCATTGGCTTTAAGAGAACCTTATTCATCATCAAAGATCTCCCATCGTTTGTGCCTTCTGCTTCAACATTCCTCTTCTGCACTTCCGAAATGTGAGCTTCACCTCCTTCTTTCTTTATTTCGGGGCATTCCCAAGACATGTGTCTTGTCTTTCCATAGGCATAACACTTCACTTCTCCTCCTCTACCTCTTCCTCTTCCTCGAGGAAAATATTTTATACCATCACTATGTCTTCCTTAGGAAATTCTTCCTCTCTCAGAGTGACTGTGTGGTTTCTCAGTCTCACCTTTGGGCTTATGTGCCTTGTCATGGGCAACTCCCTTGCCTATGTTTAAACTTCTTCCTCTACTTCATTGACTATGCTTTCTAGCCAACTTCTCCTATGCTTTCAATGCAATCTGATAAGTATCCTCCACCATCCTTACTTTCATCATGTCGATTCATCCTAGATTTCATATCTCAGGTCGTTGATATACCTGGCGACTTTTTCCTCATCTCTCTCTCTCTGTCTAGCCTTGATGTTCATTCTATAAAACTCTTTTGTGTAATCTTTCACAGTCATTCCCTTTTGTCTCAGGTTCTGGGATATACTGAATAGATTTATATGATAGTCCTTGGGTGTGAATTTAGCCTTTAACCTGGCTACCATTCTATCCCAACTGTTAATCTTTTGTTTGTATTTGCTTCTTTTGTCAGCCTGCGATTCATCCCACCACAGTGTTGCATGTCCTTTTAACCTAGTGACAACATGTTTCACCTTTTTCTCCTCATTGACATCTTCATAGAAAAAATACTTTTACATTGCTCGTATCCAATCAAGCAATTCTTCGACACCCAAATTACCTTCATACATTGGGATGTCTATCTTTTCCCTAGCTCCCAACTTGACAACTGTTTTTAGTAAGCGTTCTTCTGCAACATCCTCTGCTAAAGATTCTTAAACTTCCACTTCTTCATTCTTTGTATCACTGACGTCCCCAACATCAGGTGCTCTCCTTTGCATTGTTTCAATGGAATCCAATCTCGCTCAGAGTTCTTTCATTTCTCATTCCATAGTTTGGTTTTCTACAGGTGGCTATGCACGTCTTCTAGGCATCATTGTGATGATGTATTTGATACCACTCATGATATCATGCTACTTCTTTGTCTCCTCTACCTACATAAATCAATTATGTGGCTCTAATACCATTTGATCCAGCCCCCCTTCCCTCCTGGAGATTTTGAGACCTCCCGGTCTTGGATCTTCAAATT
>ML796782.1:611838-623381 GCA_009831015.1 Picea engelmannii | reverse complement strand
GGCAATGTTGGTGATGATTATTTTCCTCAAAGTGAGGATTTTGAAGGTACTGATGAAGATTTTCCTCCAAGTGAGGATTCTCAAGGCACAAATGAGGATGATGAATAATTTCCCTCAAGTGGGGATTTTAAAAGTAGTGATGATTAATATGGCAATGGTGGACACTCTTTCCCAAGTGGGAATTTAAAGGCAGCAATGTTGATGATGATGATTTTCCTCCAAGTGGAGATTTTCAAGGTACCGATGAGGATGATGAATATTTTCCTCCAAGTGAGAATTTTCAAGGCAGTAACGAGAATGATGAAGAATTTCCCTCAAGTGGAGATTTTCAAAGTAGTGAAGATGATTATGCCATTGGTGGACAATATTTCCCAAGTGGGGAATTTAAAGGCAACAATGTTGATGATGATTTTTCTCCAAGTGAGGATTTTCAATATATTGATGATGATTTTCAAGGCTCTAAGTAGGATGATGAAGAATTTCCCTCAAGTGGGGGTTTGAAAGTAGTGAAGATGATTATGTCAATGGTGGACACAATGTCGATAATGATTTTCCTTCAAATGAGGATTTTCAAGGTACCAATGACGATGATGGAAATTTTTCTCCAAGTGAGGATCTTAATGGCATTGATAGTCTTAAGGGTGATGATGATTTTCCTTCAAGTGAATATTTTCATGGAAGATCTGAGGTCATTGGTGAGGATGGTAATCATTTTTCTAGTGAGTTTGATATTCCTCTTGTCAACGAGATTATCAATGAATATGATGATGGACCTAAGAATAAAGATCATGTTCTCAATCATTCAGCTGCAACAAATCAAGGTGATCAACATTCTCGTGTTCAGTCTCCTGACAATGTTTTGTTTGATATTCCTTCTGGTGATGAGGAAAATTCTTTTAGTGAGGATGATGAAATAATGGAGACATTCCAAAGAAACATTGTGTCTAGGACCAGTACTAGACACTTTTATATCAATCCAAATCATTCTAGTTATACAAGGTCTAGGAAAGAATTTCTCACTAAATCAATTTCCATAAGTGAATTGATTTCAAGTGAATGTTGTCAAAATAATTGTTTGAAAAGCATGGACTACATGGATTCCTTGAATAAAAGGAAGATATGTTTCTCAATGAATAAGAGCATGAAAAATTCATATTTGATGGGGTGCATGATATCCACCAAGACAGGATATGATTATCGCATTGGGAATATTTTACTTTTTAGAAACAATTTAAAAAAAAAAAACCACTCAATTGGTAATATTCATTTATCAAGAATCCAAACAAGGTTGGAAAAAGATCCTTCATTTTATGCAAAGGTACATCATAGATGAGAGAGTGGGTCATTAACAAACACTACATTGTCATGGATGTGTGACTTCTTTTCCAGACATGGAGTGTATGCCAGATAGATACACAATACATATCCCAAATAATTTCTCAAGGAGGGAAATCTACAACTTGTACAAAGGATATGTTGAAAGTGTTGAAGGAAATGGTAATTGTATTACATATGCATATTTTACAAGAATATGGAAGAAGCAATTCAACAATGTTTGCATTCCTAAGAAGTCAAGGATGTGGATTTGCAGTATATGTGTTATTCTTAAATAAAAAAGAGATAAATCTGAAGGGGAAAAAAAATGTATGTATTTACTATTTTGTTTTTCTTAAATTGGATAATTATCAACTATGAAAACATATGATCGATATTTTCATTTTATGCCATGTGTAGATTCCATAGTCAAAGCACTTCAAGAACATCGCAATCAACATCAAGTGAAAGGAAAAAGTTGTACAAACATCGAAAGAAGTGTTATTATGCTCCAAACAAATATTTAGGTATGATAATTGATGGCATGGACCAGAAGAAAACACTTCTACCACATTTTGTTCATACACCAAAAAATTTACAAGAAGAGAATTTCATCCAGTTTCACTTGATTGGTTGTATGGTTTTCAATGGAAAAATGTGTCCAAGGATTTACTTCACAGCTTCAAATATTCATAATGATGCAAATCTAATCATCACCATAATTCATCATGTGCTCACTCATTGGTCTAACAATCTTCCTCAAGTTCTTTATCTACAGTAGGACAACACTAGTCGTGAAAATAAAAATCAAATTGTGTTTGGATATCTAAGCATGCTTATTGAACTGAGAATCTTTCAAAAGGTGAAATTTGGTTTTCTTCTTATTGGACACACTCATGATCATATTGATCAAATGTTCGGTCATTTTTTAGTAACGTTGAAGAGGAAAAATATTGGAAGCCTGCCATCATTGATTGAATGTATTAAGAAAGCATACATTCCAAAGCATGTTTTTCATATATTAGAAGAAATTGTTGACATGTGAATACTTATTCAAGGATCGTATCGTGAAGAAAATGTATTGAGGAACTTAATGACATTAGCTTCCAACGTCAATTTTGTTTCCAAACAATTGATGGAAAAACACTTATATGGGAAAAGTAGTATTCAACTATTGCAAAATGGGGGTCTTCATCATGATTAACATTTTTTAACTTCATTCCAGATCGTCCAATATTTGCATCAAAGTTATTGTTATTACAATCAATTGTTGAAATCCATAATGCACAGAGGCATAATAGAGATGTAGATTATTCTGAATGCATGGAATAAATAAAAAAGTTCATTAAAGATACGTAAGTACTTTTCTGTTGTTGATTCTGTTTGGTGGGAGTATTTTTTCAATGGTCAAAGTGACATAATTTCAAGCTCAACAAATGAATATACATTTTTTAAGGCTCCATTTCATTGGCCAAAAAATATGTCAAATGAATCCGAAGAAAGAAACATTGTTGAACAATAAGAATCTCAAGGTGTTATTGAGTGTACACAAATAGTGGAAAGAGAAATGTATATTGGTTCTCAAAGTTCATGTGCACAACGTGAAGCCATGGAAGACCTTTACAGGGGTTCAGTATATGATATTGAGGGTAGCATGATTGCATTCTTAGCGACTAAAGATCCACATGGTTATCCAATCTAGATTGCAAAGGTTATAAAGATTGAGAAAGAAAATGAAGATGTTATTGCAATTGAAGTCCATTGGTATGCAATAGGTACACACCCATTCAATGGTGTGTACAAGCCAGAGATGGTGGTTGAGAAACATGTCAATAGAAAGAGAGAAAAAAAAAGGGTCAAAATACAACTCGTCGTTGCACTTACCTCTTAAAATTAGAATATGTCGGCATACTTGTTTATGACTTCAATTTGACAAAGAGAGAAACTATTCACTCTAGGACAACAAAAATTATGAATATGTTGTTGCCACGAGAAATAACTACAAGATGGGAGTCAGTTGAACCTACTCGTAGATCTAAAAGGCTTTTGACATCTGAAATGTTGGGCATGCATGTAGACTCAAACGGTGCATTTATTGACAATAGAGAAGAGTATGAATCATCTATATCTTCATCTAATCATCCCTCTGAAAACAATGTAAACTATGATGATATTTCAGAGTCCATGAATCAATATGAATAAGTGTATGAAACATTTTATGTATTTTTTATTCATATAATGTTTGTATGGTAACTAGAAATGAACATTGAACTTACATATGATCTTACATGAAGCTATGAATCATTTCTATGTTTTATGAATTATATGTTTTGATTATGGAGAATATAATAAAAAAAATAGCTCATATGTTTTGAATATGGACAATGGAACAATATTTTTAAGAAATAATTTATGTTTCATTCAACGTAACTTGTATTTACTTTTTTTATTAAAAGTAAAAAAATATTGAAATGTGATTGAATTTTTAAAATATAGTATGATATTTTCATGGCATTATGTATTATCTTGTGCTTGGAGTGATAAACTAAGATTTAAAAAGTAAGCATTTAAAGGTTGATTTTATGATTTTGTTTACAGTAATGATGATTTATTTTACCATTTCAAAAAATGTGTCATTTTAATACCCCAATTTTAGAATGGGTGCTAGCGGTAGCAGTACCTTTCAATTTGATGGTTGATTTTGAGGTTTTGGTTTTAATGGACCAAGTGTTAAAAATACAATTTCAAATTATCAATCATTTTAACGTTTTGAAAAAAACATTTTGCTTTATGTAACATCATTTTTTTATTTAGGTGATGATTTTAAGGTTTTTCTAAACAACTGTATGAGTTTTAAAGACCATGCTTAAAAAATGTTGTAATTTGGCCCCGTTTGAAAAATTGGTGCTACCGGTAGCACCACTTTTTTATTTGGGGGTTGATTTTCAAGTTTTTAATGCAAAAATATGGGTTTTTTGGGTCAAAGTTCTTGTTTTGAGTTCACAATGCTCATTAAGTCGGTAACTTTGTTTCCTGAGTTTCAGGGCAAGTACCCTACAGAATTGCGACTTGGGTAGACTTGTGGGGACTCACAAGTTCCCGCAAGTCAAACTATAGTAATCCAAAAGATAACTAGCCTACATATTGAATATCACCCCACACAAGATCCAAACAATAGTTGGCCTAGATATCAACAAATGTAAGAGTGGAATTTATAAGAATGGACCTCAAGATGTGTGCTTGATGAGTTTAACCACTTCACCATTAGATCACATGCTCATGTCCCTACTCAAATTATAATCATAACAAGTTTAAGTTAGTAACTTCAAATTTCTAGTGGAGGTTAGATACAAAACTAGCATGTATCGTGGTCTAAGAAGGATTCAACAATCTACAATTGAATCTTATGATTTGCATGCACAAGAATGGACACTTTTCTCAAAGATGTCCCTTCTTAAGACTAGGTTCATGTTACTTTTCTATGGCAATGACACCCTTCATTGCACATACTTGAACAGTGGGTCATATGCTAGAATGGCAACATTCCTGTTTATAATGTAAAAGAAACATTTTCGTTGTTACAAAGTACTAAGTCCAGAAAAATAAATGGAAAGATCCATGAAAGACGACTACACTTTCATAAGAGTTAAAAGTATGATGTTTGGTTTTCTTACCCAATATTCTTAGAATAAGAATAAACTTCATCATGTCATGTTGAAAGTCGAATCCTTCTTGTGTTCTTGCGAAATCAATGTAAGCCTTGCATCAAATGCCACCTCACCCATAAGGAAAAACCCTCTGCCACTAAATTCAAAATTATTGTCAAATACTCACTTTGTGGTGGTTGTTAAAAGCCAAATCTTAAATTACTCTTGCTATAGCATATGGCATTGTCAACACTTAAAAATGGTATACACATGCATACAATCCCCCTACCATATGGGTGAGGATAGAGATTGTCAAGCGAAGCCCCAACACAACATATAAGTAGGGTGGCGACCATTCACACCATGGATGTTGGGCGGCAACACCATCCAATAGCCACCATGTTGTAGAACACCAACATTCTACCCAGATTAATTTTGTACAGTTTGCTAGCATTATTCCACATGGTAGTGACTCACATATGCCATCTACAATCATCCAATGTACATGGTACCAAGGATGTTGGGAGATGGCATTGTCCTATGACCAACATGTGGCATAACACCATTTTACATGGATTAATATTATACAGGTTGTTTGTCATTCTACATGACTATGGCTAATATAGTCCACCTTCCATCATCAATTGTTCCCCTAACATTAACCCCTTCGCACATCGAATTGACTTGGGACTCACATCGAATGATATTTATCATCTTCCCTAAGATATGACTCATCCATTTGAAAAACGTGTTATTCTTGTGGGGAAGACCACAGTTGAAAATGGAATCTTATAGATGATTTAATAGTCTAACCACCTCACCAATGAACCAAGGCCATTGATGATACAAGCCAATATGATAAACATAGTTCTCAAACTTAATCAACCCCTATGAGAGAATATTTTGAAATCTTGAACATGTAGTTCCAAATATAAAATGTTAGAAAAAAAGTTTATATGAAATCTAAACATGTTGGCATGGATGATAGACTAAGATGATCCTCTACCGAAAGGATTGGTTTGATTCCTTTTATCAATGGCTGCAACAATTGGGTTTGTGGTTAACTGATTGGTGGGACATGTATATTGGATAGGAGTAAATTAATCGATGGACAAACTCTACCTTCTTTTTTATAAATATCCGAGCTAAAATCTACCTGGAATATATACTGAGGATCTATATCTAGTATCTATACTTGAAATTTATATTAGGATCCATCTCTGGGGGTTTGAGCCCATTTGAAGATGACTCGAAGCTTTGGATTTTTGAAAAAAATGAGTGGATCAAGGTGGAACAATAAAACGTCAAAGAAAAACCAAGTCACCAAAAAAATCAACTTTGTCCACTTTTTAATTGACTTCTATTGAATATGTAAGAAAATAATATGATTCTTATCTAATTAGATCTACATGAATAAGAGCTTATATTCATATTCGATAGAAATTAAAGTTTGAAATGTCATATTAACCTTTTCATTTAGCAACATTGACATATCATTTATTGTAACACCTTCAATACAATGTTTTCAACATATGAACATACCAGATTGTTCACCTAACTATTTAACATGAAACATAGAACCTTTTTGCTATAAAACTGCATCAAAAGGACACATCTCTTGCACTAGGAAGATTTTTTAATTATGTCAATATATTATTTTGAAGACTATCATTTCTACGCAAGTCTAGCAGGCTTCCTATTTGCTTAAGAAGGCTCTTCTTTTCAAAGAAGGCCAAGAATAGTTATACTTAATTGATCATTAACCATTTTTGAAAAGATAGATTAGACACTCAACCTAATGTCCAAGATTAAGGTTCAGGTTACAATAGTAAATAAAGAAGTCGTGGGCTAAACTGGTGATAAAAACGTCCCCTTTCACATAGATCCCGACACAATTTCTGCAATTCTAGTGGAAATCATGGTTCTACTTATGGTTATAGTTATGTTGCACAGGGACCTGTCCCCCAAAAAAAAAACCTACGCACTTGTCGTTCCCGCGTACCAGGGACTTGGGGACCCTTAGGAAACTTACCCAAATTGTTGGGGACTCGAGGACTTGTTGGTCGTCCCCAAGACGTTCCCGACATATTTCAGGGATGTTACAAACAGATTTCAAGGCTGTTCTAGATAGATTTCAGGGATTTTTTGGACAGATTTTGGGGATATTCATGGCATATATCTTCAGTCTTGACAATCATGGAAATTGATGATTGACAATAAGATCATTTTTCTCATCAATTATTTTTGTATTGCATTGAATCTAAATCTATTGTAAAAGTTGTAGCTCAAAACATGGGTTTTGTATAATCGGTTTTGATTTGGGTTTCTGGTGACTTAAATATTGTATTTTCAACAAAGTTACAATAAACAAAGTTTTCATGTCAAAACAACAAGAATTGCAACATTTCAAAGGGTTGATCCTTATGGTTATTGTTCGTGTTCTTCTCATTTTTCTAGTCATCTTAGTTTTTACATATTGTACATGGGTTTTCAGGAGTCATTCAATTATAGTGCTTCCACCATCCCAACCTCAAGCATTGTGAAAACATTCAGATAGTAGTGACTTCGATTGGGCACTAAATGTTTGAATAAATTCATATTCGATCACATTCTTAATTTGAAATATGAATCTAATCTCTTTACAGAACTAAAGTGTTTTATAGTGGTTTTCAACACAACCATAAAAATCTGCAAAACCTATTGAGAAGGGAATGCACAACCACAAAAATCTGCAAAACCTATTGAGAAGCGAATATCTTTTATGTTTTAACATAATCGTCATTAACAAGAAATATAAGTAAGAAAAACTGCTATAAAGACATTTCTCATTTAATTTTCCTAACGCTAAATTGCATTTTGCTCTTGTCTAGCATCCAATAATGAAATGTCACTAGACCATTTTTTAAATTAGTCGAGCTTTTTCATAATTGGCAAGTGTAAGGATTATGCATAATAGTGTATAGCTTGATATGCTTAAAAGCTTGAAGCAACTACAAATATTTATGATGAATTTTAATATATATATATATATATATTATTATTATTATTATTAGAAAATTTGGGAGTCCGCTCTAACCGTCCTGGCGACGCGTCCAAGCCGTTCCCGTACCGTAAACCAATGCAACATAGGTATCTAAAAAATACCTGAATCGCACCAGGTTGATCGGAACCACGAATTTTCGTTTTGCCGAATTTTGGCAATGGCTGCCAGGAAGGGGGTGTTTTGTCGGCTGCTCAGACAACGCCCATAAATAATAGATTTGATTTCTCTTAGCCTGTGATCGTCGTCATAACCGTTAAAAATCAAGGCATAAAATTAGTATATCTGCATTAACTGTTGGCGTTTTAGAATTGCTGAGCACCGTAAAAATCCACCCAAAGGTTTAAAGAGAGAAAATATCACGTTATCCCCAACAATGGCAGACTGAATACTAAACAGAAGATAATAACACTAAGCAAAAAACATAAGAACTAGAGATCTGGGTAGGAAAAATCCCACTGGAGCATTGACATGCAGAGCCATAAAAGAATAAAAAATAAAGTTGCAACTATCCAGTTGCAATGTCTAATATGCATAACAAGTTCTGCAACAAATAATCATACAGTTCACATCCAAGTCAAAAAACACATGGTTGTGTTCCCCATCAGATCTGTTCCATGGATAGAACGATTGATATCATCAAATAAATAATGTAGCCAAAGCATTATCGACTTTCAGACACTGGAAATTTCGGCAGCATCAAATTATGTTTTAACTGCGTCATCAAATGCCTTGGGTTCTCATCCAAAAGAACAGCAATGCTTTCTCAAAAAAGTTGCACTTGTACGTCTGCCATCTTCAACTGTCATTACTTTTGTCCAGTTAAGTCATGCTTCTCCTCTTTCAATCATGTTTGTCGTCCTCACCTTCTGAATCTAAATCATCAAAAATAGAAAGAGTAAAAACCCCGTCTTATGGAATCCTTGAATGAAAGCTGCATTAAGAAATATTAAAATATATATTGAGTGGTATAAGAAACCTGATCTAACGTCTTCTCCAAGCTTGCCTCTTGCCTTGACCTGCTTAACAAGCACTCGATACATTAAAACCCACCAATAAATGTGGATGAAAAGCAAACAGTAAAGTAGTGAGTTGAAGACGTAGTAGTATATGGGTCCTTCTTTCTGATGTTTCTTTTTGTCCAATGTATGAAGAACTTCATAACTGCAAAAACATCAAACAGTAAAAATGTTAATATTCAATATAAAGTTTGAGGTTCACTATAGATGCAATAAATAGCTCGAGTTTAGATGCATATGAAAAGATGGAGGTTCCCTATAGATGCAATAAATAGCTCGAGTTTAGATGCATATGAAAAGCAGGTTACTGAATATCTAGCATCTTTGGCGCAACAGGTTAAAAATAAAGTGTCTCTCATTACATAGTAGTTATAGAAAGAGTAAACTCTGTATACAGACTCCATCATCCTCGTGTTCTACAGTCTACTAAGAGCGGGTAAAAGAGTTGGGTGGGACTGGGGAATAGCATCCATATTCATCATATCATTGATAACATAATCACCGGAAAAAAAGTAATCACAGAGATTGGCGCAGCAACTGAATACCATCACAGAGAAGAGGATCTCCATCAATGAAGGTGAGTTATGAGCCCTCTACAGGTCTCATAGACACTAGAGACAACAGACAATAAACTAACAATAATTTGGCTCCCACACTAACTTCTCCAAAACACTGTTTTTATGCATCTAACTGTTAACTCTTCCACCTGTCTAACTAGAAACTACCACCAGTCACTATATGGTATAAACCTCCTAGTCATCTGTTTGAATAGAGGTTGCTGTCTCTGTTAGCAGTTGTCTTCCTTTTAACCCTGTTGGCTCTTTAGACACAAAAGTTGCTAGAACTTCTCAAGGCATATGCAGTCTGATATAAATTCTGCAGTTAACTTTCCTAAAATTTACTTCCAAGCATCATCACTCAATTAGAATTCAAAACTGATCCAAGAACCATCAGTTGATTAGAAATTTTAAAATGTAATATTTTAGAAATTTGTTTGCTCCATTCTTTATACACTCATGTTCCCCCCCAGACATTTTAATCTATGTTGCAACAATTTTCAGGAACAAAGGGGCGGACAAACAAACCATATCCCAGGGGACGGCTCCAATATAATGTCCAAAAATAGGAAAATAAAAAGTTTACATATGTAAAAGCCCAAAACAATGAAATGTGTTGAATACACAGTAATTAATATCATCACATGCAAACTGAACAATCACACATATACAACTTTAGAAATATAAGACATGTACCATTTGAAATTTGTTTGTTCCAACTTCCATGTTGCACCAATTTTCCGGAACAGAGGGACGGACAAACAAACCATATCCCAGGGGGCAGCTCCAATATAATGTCAAAAAATAGGAAAAATATAAAATTTACATATGTAAAAGCCCAAAACAATGAAATGTGTTGAATACACAGTAATAAATATCATTACATGCAAACTGAACAATCACACACATACCTTGATAAACAAATCATCATTTTTCTCGTGGATAACAAAAATTAAGACTATCAGGCTTAAACAACTTGTCTACTCTAAACACTAACCTACAATCAGATTCAGTGAACGTAAAATTTATTTTACTGGAAGGAGAAAATACTGTCAAAACATTCAAAGTGGCAGTATGCCATATAGGACAGTATGAAATTTTGAATTACAAAGTACTATCTACATACTTCAATGTAGAAAAATACTATAATTAACTGTAAATAGCCTTCAGTCTGATACACAGGTTAAGATTTGGGTCAGGGTTTGGAGTAGGTTCATTTTTTAGTTAGTTCATTAAATGGGTTAGGTTTTAGGTTAGTGTTTAGAATAGGCTAGTGGTTTTCTTTTGTCATTTTAATCCCCTATTGTTTGGAAACCCCATAAAAACGACAGTGTTTCATATGCCCCCACCCCTTGCAAACAGGATAATACAGGGGAGACATGTCATAGGGATGGGAACAAATCCCCATGCTTCATAAATTTTTAATTTTAAGACATTCTGTAAGGGTGGCTTCTCTGGGCCATCAGAGGTGCAGAAACTAGAGTGGAACCAATAATAGGTTAGAAGAGGAATCATACACTCTTGAAAGACCTGCAAACACAACACGAAGCTAATCATAAATGCAGCATTTTTCCTAGTTACATCTTTATGCATCCCTTTCTTGTCTCTTCTGAACTAATCTTTCAACTCCATCCCTTCAGACTTTTGTTCTTCAGCTTGTAATTTTTGCATTTATCTGCCCAATTTTTCTATGCATCCCCTAGTTGTATTGCCAACTTATACAATTCTGGCTGCTTGACTTAGAATTGCCTAAGATACATGTTTTCCCATGGACCAGCTGCTCCCCCATTATTTTAGGCCACAATCTAAATGGCACACTCTTCCAAAAATGTGTTCTGGATATAATAAACTCTTTGTGGTTCATGTCGGACCCAGGGATCATTTCCCAAATCAATTGTTCCAATCACTAGTCCTATCAGCCAATTGTTTCCGCAAACAAGTATTTTGAATGCCATCTTTGACCCTA
>ML796782.1:543904-569665 GCA_009831015.1 Picea engelmannii | reverse complement strand
GAGGCTCCATCTAACTTGTTCTCAGACTTCATAGAGTTAGTCATGGCTTGCTTGACTTGGTCAAACCCTAGATTTGACCAAGAATCCAAACTTCACGTCTTGGCCTTCTAAGAGTGCCAGGAGATGCGCTAGGCTAGGGCGCATTGATCTGTCCGAAGATTAGGTCAATCCATTCATTTAAGGTGCCTCAACAAGAGGATTAGGGTTTCTGCAACTGCTCCTGCTAGTAACCCTAGCGGCAGTGTCCTGGAAGCTACTTTTGTTAGTAACCCTAGCGACAGTTCCTCAGCGAGCTCAATATCCTAGTGATTATGTTTCCTTCCAGCGTTTAGACTAAATGAAGGAGGTATGGGCCCATAACCTGTTGGAATATGGAACATGGTGTGCTCGTTTTACCATTGACGATACCCTCGTCACCCAACCATAGGCCGAAGCCACCCTCCGAGCACCTTAACCTTGACTGAGAATTCCTCCGGAAGCAAACCCTAAGCTAGATAGCCAAACAAAGGGTAGCGCACTTTTCCCCAAGGATAGCACATCACAAAAAGTTGATCAGATAGTCCAAACCCTAGCCAAGAGATAGTCCAAGCTCATACTGAAAACTAGTTGCTGCTACAACTGCAACTGCAGCTCTCCTCCACATGTGCGCACCAAACTGGGAACTGCAATTCTGAGATGCTGTCAAATGAGAACCGGCGTCCTGTATTTATATTGGTTCTGCCAGATTTATTGGGGCCGACTTCTCCTTCTGGATATGTGTCTGTTCAGTATATTATTATTATTTCTGGCCGACTTCTTCTCTTGGAGGCTAATAACCTAATATAAATTATCTTCTTGAGCCGACAAGACTTCTAGGGTTATTAGCCAACTCATTAGGGTTTTCTCTTGCTCTCCGAAGTCTTCTATTCTCGTCAGGTTCACACATGGAGGTAAATACCTCCCACAGCTACCATAATATTAACAGGAAGGTTATATAAACTCCCAGGTCAGAATACTCAAGCCCTAGTACATGACGAAATCAACCCTAGTGAGTTATGGCATAGTGCAATGGTTTTCCAGTATATCTCCATCGATGAGCAGAGTGCAAATATTTTGACGAAGCCTTTGTCCAAGATAAAGTTTGCATACTTGAGGGACAAGTTGCGGCTCATGGAGATTGCTCCCTTGGTTGAAAGGGAGGAGATGACTTTCTCGGTTGGGAGGGAGCACTGATATGTGGCATCATGGACTATCGGTGAGCTGCAAATCTTTATCATGCTAGTACAGCTTAGAGATGATCATACAGCTTAGAGATGATGCCTGCATCATGCTAGATATGATCATGCTAGTAAAGCTCAAATATGATACAGATGGTTGGAGTTGTTGATACAGTGGCCTGAGGAGCATCGTGCTAGTACAGCTTAGATATGGACATACAGCTTAGAGATGATGCTTGCATCATGCTAGTTATGTTCATGCTACTACAGCTTAGAGGCAATGTTGGTGATCCCATCATGCTAGATATGATCATGCGAGTACATCTTAGAGGTGGCATACAACTTAGATATGATGCATTGGCATCATGCTAGAACGACTTCGAGATGAAGTAGATGTTTGTTTGTGATGAGTGGCACGATTGTGCATTTAGCACAAAACAAGATGGGAGAGCCATCGATAAACTAGTGAACATCAATTCCTTTGAGGTTTTCGAGGAAGGAGTGGAGGAAGCATGCACAATTAGCGAACCTTTAGTAAAGGTTATTTGCTTGGATGATGGGGATAAGCCCGCAATGCGCTACTTGTATGAGGCCAAGGATAGGGCCAAAGAAACTATCCGATCTTATTATGTGGGAAAGGATACCGTTGGACGTGAAAAATATATGAAGATATGGGATTTGATTGATAATTGATGGACTGGGATGCTCCAACATCCCATTCATGCAGCAGTGCTTGTCCTCAATCCCACATTTGCTTACTTACGTAATTTTGATTTTGATGGCAAGGTTATGGAAAGATTCTTTACATGTCTTCATAGGATTGTACCTAAAAGAAGCTCGCAAAACCATTAATCATGAGATGCAGATGTACAAGGATGCCAACGAACTATCTGGCTTTATCGATGCTATCCAAGAAAGGAATATTTTGGTGCCACGTAAGTCGTTAGAATTTAGAATTTTAATTACATGCTTTATTTGAAAGTTGAATTATGTTTTCTTTATTTCCTATTTTCCACTATAATGAAATGTAATTTAAGTCTTTTTTTCTTATTTGTTGTAAATGTTTGGTGGATAAATTATGGTGCAAAAGAACCACTCTTACAAAATTTTGCAATTTGGTTGCTAAGCAAACTTATAGCACTTTAGGTTGCAAGCACAATTGGAGTGTATTTGAAAAATACACTCAAAGAAGCGCAAGAGGTTAGAAATTCAACCAAGCAATTACAATTATTAAATTTATGATAACATATTTATGACCCTCAAGACTCATTAAATTTATTATGACCCTCTTATAGGTTGGATTCTCAACAACCAAATGATATGGTTTATGTCCACTACAAGATCCAACTGTGTGGGAGGCAACCTGAGAAAATCCCTGATGTGAATGTCATTTCCTTGGAAAACATTAACATATTGTCTCAATGGAGGATGGAATATGAGACGCTTATCATGGAAGAGGCAACTAAGTGGTTGGAGGAGTAGCAGCAATAGTAGTAAGCACAAGGAGGAGCAACAAGCGTGGGGGTTGTTATCCCATATACTAGGGATAACTAAGGAGATTATGTCTCGAGGACCACAGGTCCTAGACATGGAGTACCGAGAGCCATATGACTTGAGCTTGGCCCTCGAGGGCCCATCTTTTCTTCAGCGCCTCATATCTATCAACAGCAGCAACATCCATCCCATCGGCCTAATTCTGAAGTAGCAGTGGGTCTTGCTCCATGATGTAATGAGTATGGGAATCATGGTATGTGTCACTCTAATTTTCGAAGCATTTGAATATGTGCAATGAACTCTCTTTTGTTTCATAACGTTTGCTTGGAAATCATGCTCTTTAACTTGTCCATACCTGGGGGGGATGACAAAGTGCCCTAGCAAGTTGGTTCCCTCAAGGATGAGTTGCCACTGGGTGGGTCTATGAAAGGTCATCATCCATTCCTTCCATACTAACCACTTTTCATCATTGTCCCTCTCATCTTTCCCCTACCTTGGTTTGGGCATTGGGTTTGCCAAGCTAGTAAGGGTTGTATCTTGTCTTGTGGGAAGAAGGGGCTAAAGGCCCGGAGGGTAAAAGTAGCTGGCAAAAGTTAAAAGCCAAAATGAAACCTTGAGATGCTTCGCCCAGGGATTCCCGAGAAAGCAATAAATGTCTTCTCAGCAAGAAAAGGGGACCCGTAAAATAAAATAAAACTCAAGATCTAGTTGGTGGATAGGAGGTCTCATCATGAGTCGGCCTATTAGGTTCATGGGCATGTAGCGGTATGACACTGTCATCCATTTGGTCACCAAACCAGGGTAGTGGCTCTTGGTGGCATAGCCAAGAGAAAGGGGGTCTCATCACGAGCCAGCCTTCTCATTTCCGTAAAGTGCTTGTGGATAATGTTGTCATCGTTGGTCACCACACCAGGACAATGTCCTCCAGCTATTCTCTTGAAAAGAAAAAGCAATAAGACAAAGAATAAAAGGCATCGAATGGGCTAGGAAACATTGGCATCCATGACAAGGTGCAGCTCGCCCTCTACAGAGGCACCCACTGGTAAGACCTACATTTCCATGTTATCATTGCACCCCTTGCCCAAACATTCCCTACACCATCTCATACATCTACATGACCTAGATTGGTCTTCACCTGGGAAACACCCCAAACTTGAGGAGGATTAGCCCAATAGAACATCCTGAGACCCTCTCCAAACCTAGCTTGTTAAACTGCATAACGTTTTTGAGCATTTGTCTGGGTAAAGGATGGTTTGATGCACATGTTTGGGTAATTTGATTATTAGACGTGATTGGCATTGTTATGATCCCTATGACTTATGAGCCCATGGAGGGCGTACTTGTTGTTGTTGTAGGACCATGTCTAATGGACAGGTACATATGGGGAGATGATTAGTTTAGACCTCCATGGAGCTAAAATCCCACCAGATGGATGTTGTGACCCCAGCCAGGGGTAGAGAAACACCAGAGGCTTGCACCGAAGAAAAAGAAGGATGTTCCACCAGAGACACTTTGGCAAGCCTAGACCTAGGGGGATCTTGCTCTCCCCCCTGAACGTTGGCCTTGGGAGGCCCATGACGTCACCCTTGTGACCCTAGACATCACCCTTGTGACCCTAGACGTCACCCAGCGTCAGATGGACATGATGGAGGCAGTTGTGTGCCAAGTGGCATGTGTGGCATCATCCGGAGGCCTTGGAAGGCCTAACATTTTACTCATGGAGCCTCACATCCCACCTATGAGACCCAACGTCACCCTAGGAGGGCATGATGTCACCTCTACTGCACATTTTAAAGTTTAATTCTTTAAATTTATGTAAAAAACTGGATTTTTTATGTAATTTGGCCATGTCGGCCTTTTCTGACCTAAATTGTAATTAAAGGTCATTATCATTGTATAAATAAGAGACAAATCTCTTATATTTTTCATCATCTTTCACTCACACAAGTGTGAGGTCTGAAATTCAGCCCTCTTTAAGGGTATTTGGCTGAAATTAAGTGGTGCGCAACTTCTTGGAGAGGTTATTCTTGGTGTATTTTGGCATTTTCATGGTGGAAAGTCTTCAACTAGGGTTTTGTTGCTAGATTATTCTTGATGAAGTAAGTAAATCTGCAATTCTTCATTTATTTTTGAATGGTTATGGTAAATTTGTTTGTTCATTTATAAGATTATGAAATTGCTAGTTTGAAACCCTAGGGGAGAAGCATATGTTATTATCATTTTCCTTATAATTTTCCACCTACTTGAATTTGCTAGAAAACATCTCTTTTGAAGAAATACACTAGAGCCCTACCTCTGTAGCACTCTAGTAGCATTGCTTCATTAGCTTCATATATTTTATTTCAAGCTAGATCTAAGGAAGAAGGAAATCGCTAGGGCYTAAGGTTACTTACTTCTTAGCATTTTTTCCTTCTAGGGTTTAGATATTGAGGCCTTAGGCTACTAACACCTCAATCATCTCACCCATCCCTTTCGATTACCTATTATCATTTGTTGTTTCCTCTAAGAGTTGTTGTTGCTAACCTTGACTCCATTGCCCTAAAATGCACTAGTCCACTCCTTGTAAGTGATTGATTGACCAAACAACTCTTAAACCATATTCCCTAAGACTTTTACTAACTCTTACTAACTCTAAATTAGACTAACTCACTAACTAACTTGCTGTTGTTGCAAAATATTGCTACAGCCATCTATAACAGCAGCAAATCCATCCTAAAAGCAAGATTAAAAGCTGATTAGACATTGAAATAATTGCTTTTGACAACCATTATCATTATGACAATTTAAGGCTATTATTTTGTCATTTTTAAAGCATTATTGAGGCATAATTTGTCGTAGTTGTTGCTAAATATACATTGCTGTTATAAATATTTATATTGCTTCAGTTTTACATCAGCTTGTTTATCTTTCAAGAGTTCATGGTTTTATGAAGCATTGACATCATATGGTACTTGCAAACAGCATTTATTTTATACTTGTTGTCTTGTTCTGGGCAGGTACACTTAGATTATATTTTGCTTCATCTCAATAAAACCCTGGAACTTTTGATCAGAGTGACCTGTGAGAGGGGTGGGACTTTCTTATAACTTTTACCTTAGCCTTCTCAAACCCCCAGGTCACTGGGGACGTCTCCCCTGGGGTACTACTTCTAAATAGAAAGAGGTGTCCTATTAAGGTGACATTGATAGATCATCCTCCTTGTTACGCCAATTCAGTATCCACTTGCCATTGGCTTTGGGCAAGTACAAATTGCGCGATAACAGGGGCAAAGGAGCACTTTGACAACGTGGAGGGTCAAGTGGTAGCCTTAGCACCACCTTCTGTATAGATTGATACATCTACACCCACCAGTCGTCGTCAATGGATGATGTGAGCTCTTCTTGTGACAAACAAGTCATGACCTTTTCCCATAAAAGGGGGAGAGGGAATTGATAGCTAGCTGCTAGATATGTCATTGTAGAAACTAGACGACTCATGATGTTGAGATACATACATACATACACACAATTATACATATATGTATGTATGTATGTACACAAACATACACACACATATATTATTTGATGTCATTTTCTATTGGCTGTCAACTTTGGAGTCCTTCATTGGATAGCTATCAGGGTTCAGGATTCAATATCATCTTTGATGTATCATTTTTTATTTCGCATCCACTATATATATATATATATCTTGGGTTTTTTCCATATTTAAGTGACAATATGTTTATTTGATGTTGTCGTTGGTTTATATGTTTAAAAAACTGAAGAAAAAAATGTTTTTATTTTGTATTTTTTTAGGGCTTGTCATGGTTTACCAATTTTTTCAGCAATTTTTCTGATGTTGATGTTTCTGGACCCTCGACAATTTTTCGTCGATGCTGATGTTTTCAACAATGCTACTAACTACCATTAATGGTGACTTCCAAACCAACTTAAATAAAGAAAATTGAACATCTTGTTTTTTGCCCACGTAAAGGGAAAAATACTTGATTACATTGTTTTCCTAATTACAATAATAACATAAATTACAAGCTCATTGTTTTCCTAGAGCTGGTCTCCTTGATCGTCACCAATGGTCTATAGTCATTGACCCATGTCTGCCTTTCTACCGTATTGGCTCTCTAGACTTTACCATTGATAAGACTTGCGAACACACCTCCAACACTATAGATTTTGCTACTACCAACATTGTGTTAGTATATTATCATACATCAAGACAGGTTAATCTAAACTTGCTAGAAACCTCCAAGGATTCAAATATGGAAATCTCCAAATTTGGAAGAAAAGAGAATAAGAAGAGAAAGGATGCAAGGCATGTGGGAACAAATGCAACCATCAAGTATCAACAATGGAGCAAAAACACTAAAGAAAGAAGTGAGCATGCAATACAAGGACTTCTAAGCCTAATTCTTGTATAATTAGCTTAATTGGTCCCAAAATAGAATGCATTGATCCAAATAACTATCGTGTTAACAAAATTTAAAGATAGGCATAATCATTCAAGGTCAACAACATGGAAACCAAAACTAAAACTAGCCAAAAGAAAGAATCGCATTGACAAAGAATTAATTAAGTCATGTATGCTATGAGATGCATCAATGCAATAAAAGTAAACAACAACGTAGAATAAACAAATTCAAATACCATAGAATATAGGGGCACAAAAGCATAACAAATTGTCCTCATAAACTTTAATTGCATGTTTCATGTGTACATTTGACATAATTGGGGTTAGTTAAAAAAAACTTTTCAAACAACAAGGAACTCCATCCCATGCTATGTCATAAATGAAAAAAGATCAACATCATAAAGTACCAATTAACAAAGGAAAAACTTACCTTGTGCTCCAAAGGATCCAAAAAGGATAATAAATAAGCCGAAGTACGACCCAAGAAATGACAAAAAGAAGAAAAGAAATACTTGGGACAATGTTAGACCCATTGTATTTGAACATTTTTCCCACTTCTAAGAACACGTCACTTGCATCATGGAGGGCCAAAACAATAGATCCCACTCTAGCAAACCTGAAAGGCAAACCAAACTAACCATGTTAAGAGGAAATAAAACTAATAATAAATTAAATTGGTTGTCATTTATAGTTTATGTAGCCAACACTACATGCTAGATTCCCCAATGTACATATCTGTTAATATACTACAAGGTGTTGTTACTAATAACAATAGTAAAAACTGAAGGAAGAAAACATCTCAATTACCAATGTCCTAAAAGAAATTTGATGCTCCACAACATGTAAAATAAAGTATGTACAAAAAACATTGATGGATTGGTGTGAGCATAAGTATCATCAAACTTCTTTGACCATCTTGTAAACATATGAAATCATACATGTGATTGGAAATCCAACATTTTATAAACAAACTATTCACTGTTGAAGAAAACACTAGTATTGTTCTACAATGTAATGTATCATGTAAGTGCAACTATAGTTAAGTGATGCATTGATTGAAGCCTCGTGCATGCAGGCATGATATCAAGAGTATCAATGTACAAAGAATGAAAGTTTCTCAATACGCAACACAAGGACAACAAATGAATTTAAATAATGAATCATCATTTATTTCCATATTAAATTCACATTCCACCCAGTAGGACATATTATTGGCACTGAAACACCTTTATGGGATGAGAATGAGCCTCAAGACATAGGGCACCTTAAACCTCACCCTTGGATGGGAGTCCCTCCCCTCCTCAACCACTCTACTTGCCTCTATATTTCACTATGCTCGAACCCTCTCTGCTTTCCAACACCCACAAGGAATAGTCCTCCCCAACAAGGACAAAATCGAGACTCTTTTCAACACAACTGCATTGGGCACAATAGAATTGAATCATCAGCGAGCTTGAACCGAGCAAGCCAAGAACGCCACCTTGATCTATCATCTCCTAACATACCCTCTCTTTTCATTGACATTGTGTACTTAACCACAAAACAGGATTCTTCACCGAAGCACAGAACACCTACCATCGAATGGATCACTTACATGGCGCACCCCTCCTATCTTTTGTCGAGAGAGGGAGAGGACGGTGTTCATTGTTTACTGCTACCAATACATGATGAGTAATCATCTGTCTGTAAAGGCAGGCAACAATCCCGCCAATTCTTGAGTCCTCATCTTGATTATCTTTGAAATGATACAAGTCAATACAATAGATACGTGAAAGCAATACTAGGAAAGAAAGCCTTGCTGGAAGACGCCCGCACCTTAGGGACTCGTCCACCAAGTTCCCCTATCATAGGGGACTTGGGGACAAGTTGGGGATGTCTCCATTGGGTTGAGGATGCACATGGGGGCATTGGGGACATTACCCACCTCCCTAGCAATCCCCTGCCAAAAATCGAGGATGCCTTTAGGGACATTCTAGATGTCCACCAAGGACCTCCTAGGGTCCCCAAGCTTGGCAGCCCCAAAAAGGTGTGCAAATGACTTGTTTGGGTGCACAGTTGGCCAAGTGTTAACCCATTCATAAATTTAGAAGAAAAAAAAAACAAAAAAAATTAAAAACCCTAACCTACAAATTTCTAATGAAAATGTCCATAAGAACATAATTGTTATTAGTTCTTTTGTTGATCAACAGCATATTGTAGTTGGATTGGCAAAGCTTTATCACTAGAAGTGAGAAACCACAATTCAATTCCTTTAGGCAATTTTTTTTAATTCGTTATATATTGTTTAATAAAGTTTGATAAGGTGAATTGATAAGGTTGATTGGTTGTGGTAGAGGAAACCAATGTTTAAATCTCCTTGACTGCATTATCTTTTGTTGGTTGATTTTTTGACATTTTGAGGGGAGAATTATATTTTCACCATGGATTTGCTTGATGAAGAAGAGGTCACTCAACTTCATAATGAAGTTGTCTCTTTGCAGAAAACTCAATCCAATCAATGGGATTTTATTACCCAGTCGAAGGTTGCTTATTCTGGTCTTATCAATCAAAATATTTCATTATAGGAGACTATTCTTCAACTTCATTCAAGCATCAAGCCCTCCCATAACCTTGTTTCTAAGGTTCATGACAAGCTAGAAGAAAATGAAAAGTGCATTCAAGACTTATGGCAACTCAATGAGGGTCTTGTACGACAAGTAAGTGAATTGAGTAGTAATAACGGCATGTGAGAGGTTTGCATTTGTTTATTGCAGATTTCCGCTTCTTCTCCCACTTCTATTTGTGCATCTACTTTTGCACTGGAGGCCACACCTGAGCTCTCTTCTCATCACATTGGCAATTTTAAAATGTTGGAGAGAGAAGATGCACTACAAGAGAATATTCAGCATATATCACAAGACCGACCTTCCTCTCTTTTTTATTCTTTAGTGGCTACAAATGGACCATCTCCTCCTAATTTTGAGCAGCATACTCATGTTAAAGCCCCGAATACCAGATCTGATTTATATTCATAGCAATATTTTTATATCCAGAAATTTAATTAACCCTGTAATTAAATTTGGAAACTGTTGAATAGAAATACACTGGTATTTTAACATAAATATGCAACGGAACAGCAAGTAAAAAAAACATCAGTCATACACAGCAGAAAAAACAGTCACACATTACACAAGTTTTTACCCTGGAAACCCAACTTGGGAAAACGAGCATTCAGTTGATTTTATTATTATTTGGCCCACGGAGATATACAGAATTTGTACAGCAATGGAACCTGTAACTCGGCCTCTCTGGAAAACTTGACCCACTGAAACCCCAATCTGCTCAGCCTCCCTCTCTCTCTCCTCTTGTGTGCTTGTCGTACAAATCTCTGCGCAGACCCTTAACACAAGCAGCTCGTACGGATTTCGGCCCTCTTGAATTCAGCTAACTCAGCCTCCACTTGATTTCCCTTTCCCTGAATTTTTTGCTATAACACTTTTTTTCTCCTTAGCCTTGAGTCTCTCACTCTTCACTTGAGAAAATCACTCTCTCAATGACTGTCAACTGAATGTGTGTCTTTCTCCTCTCTTTAGGCTTTCTTTTATAACATTTCATTGACCAAAACCCTAACCCTTAATCTTCCAAAGTGATGGATGGCTAGGATTAAACCTTAAGCCTCACTTGAGATCAATGGTCTAGATTAGATCTAAGTCACTTAAATTATTTAAGTCACTTAGCCTTAGAAAACTTTAGTCAATAGCCAACACTAATTAATTGGGTTAATTAATGTGTTTTTCCTAAGTCAAACTTAGGAAAGAAAAATAAAAGTCAGTTAATAAATTAAGCAAGTACCTAGAGAGGCTTTGGACATCTTCTACATGCTTGAAACCTAGCCTATGCAGAAGCACCTGTCCGAGCTATAATCATCAACACTCCCTCCTAGCGAGGAAGGTATCATGCACCACTCCCATCTTATCTCTGAAGAAAACAAACTTCCCCTTCATCAAAGCCTTGGTGAGAATATCTGCAACCTACTCATCCGTGGAGATATAATGAAGCTTCATTGCTCCCCTCTGAACTCGGTTCCTGATGAAGTGATATCTGATCTCTATGTGCTTGGACCTGTCATGAAACACTGGACTCTCTGAGAGTTTTATGTAACTCTGATTATCGCAATGGATCATTGTCGGCTCCAACTCCTAACCAAATAAACCTGTGAGCATCTTGCAAAGCCAGATGGCTTCACAACTCGCCAAACTTGCTACCATGTACTCGGCCTCCGTTGAACTAAGTGCCACTGACATCTGCTTCCTGCTAAACCATGAAATCACTGTTGATCCCAAGTTGAAGCAACAACCTAAGGTGCTTTTCCTATCCACTACACTCCCAACCCAGTCTGAGTCTGAATAGCCCTGTAACTGCACGCCACCACTCCTGACATATCTCAGCCCATACTCCATTGTACCTCGTAAGTACCTGAGCACATGCTTCGCTACAACCCAATGCACCCTCCTCAACTCTACCATAAGCTTGTTAAGTTTTGGTTCAAGCATGAGGTTTATTTCAATTTTAGCATTTACTTGAACCATAAACAAATGCAACTACACCATTCACAATTGTTGCAATAACCAAGATCACAAGAAGAAGTACCATGCACAAGAACACAAGAAATATCATGGGAAACCCTTCTACTCAAGGGAAGAAAACCCAGCAATCCTTTGTTATATTCTCAACAGAAGATCCCCCAACCATAAAACCCTAATGCACACAATAGGGTGCTTCTACAACCTTGAAACTAGCGCCCAAGAGAGGTGCACACTTCAGCCCTAGAAATGTACTGGCTGAAATTTCCAAATGACAAGTGACTTGTGTGTGAGTGTGTTTCCTCAATGGGGAAATCACCTCTATTTATACTAGACCTAGACACAGTAAAAGTTGTGTCTAATGGCACAACAGGGCCGACCTCAATAACTCGAAAAATAATTAATTATAACAATAAACATTAATTATCTTTCACATATGGTGGGGCCGACCTGTACCCTTTATATCACAATTAGGGTAACAAGTAAATCTTACACTTAAACAATATAGCAAGGGATCCACACATCCACTAGTGCTCAGCCACTAGGGACACGTCCACCTGCGGTCAACCACAGGGACGTCATACTCAACAGAATCATCTAGAGTACCACATCGTCTCAACTCTTACACAGAGGAGAACGATACACCCATCACATGGACACACCCAACCACTGGGGGACAACTCAACTCTCCAGAGGAGAACGATGCCCCAACCATTGGGAGATGACTCAACTCTCACATAGAGGAGAACGATGCCCCATCACGTGGGTATGCCCAACACTGGGCTCCCTCTCAAGTCAACTCAACTCAGTCACAGAGGAGAATGTATCCCGGAGGATGTCTCACGAAGTTGCAATCATCAACAAAACTGGCTCAAGGTACTCATAGCAAAGCATATATCTAGCCTAGTGTTGACCAGATACATCAAGGAACCAATCAGTTGCATGTACAAAGTAGGATCAACCAACTATGACCTAGAAGAATTTAGCTTCTTCAAATCGGTTATCATGGCAGTCGACATAGGCCAGCAATCCACCATCCCGAATCTCTTCAAGATATCAACTGCATATTTTCCTTGTCCCAGGAAAATCTCACCTATCCGTTGCCACACATCTAATCCCAAAAAGTAGTGCATCATGCCAATGTCCTTCATCTTGAATTTTGAATCTAGATCTCGCTTGCACATCTCAATGAGTTTCTCTGACCCTGTAAGGAATAAGTCTTCCACATAAAGTACCAAGATGAGTGGATCATCGCCAACAAGTGTGTAATACAGGTTGGGATCCGCCTCACTCTTGGTGAAGACCATGCTTAGCAGATACCCATTAATTCTCGAGTACCATGCTCTTGGTGCCTGCTTGAGTCCGTATAATTCCTTCTTCAATATGCAAACAAGAGAATCTCTCCCATGCACCTTGAAGCCCTGAGGTTGCTCAATGTACACCTCCTCCTCAATCACTCCATTGAGGAAGGTTGTCTTCACATCCATCTGATGTATCCTTCACCCCATGTCTAAAGCAATAGATATAACAGCCCTGATAGAAGTATAACTGGCGACTAGAGCAAATGTCTCCCCATAGTCCACTCTCTCCTTCTAGGAGAACCCTCTCACCACGAACCTCGCCTTGTACTTTTCAATATTGTCATCCGCAGTATGCTTGATCTTAAAGATCCATCTTGAGCTCACCACCAATTTCCCTTCTGGCCTCTGCACAATGTCCTACACATTATTCTTCATGATGGAAGCAAACTCCTCGATCATGGCATCCCTCCAAACCTGGTGGCTTGCTGCCTCCTCAAAACCGGTAGGCTCGGAATCAATGATGTCACTCTTGAGTGCCATGTAAATAGGAAACTGTCTCGGTGAACTTCATCTGCTCTCCTTGAAAGTACTCCTGGGAGCGTCCACATGCTCCTAAGCATCTCTTAGTGTCTACAAGAGCCATTTCGACCTCCTTCTGACAGAAGTAGAAGGAATCTCCAACTCCTCTTGATCTGAAGATTGAGTCCTTGCTACTGGTTATGGTGTCTCCTCAATCTTCGGATCCTCGTGCTCCTTATCCTCTGCCACTACTGGAAGAGATCGATGTGAATTCCTAAAGGCTCTGCTCTTCTCAAATCTGACATTCCTGCTCACCACAATATTTTGTTGCAATAGAAAGTACACCCGATACACCTTTGAAGTCTCATTGTATCCCACAAAGATGCCCTTCTGTGTTGAGGGTTCCAGCTTCGTCCTATTCTCTGAAGGTAAATGAATATATACTGGACACCCAAAGATGCGAAAATGCCCAACCTCCATTTTCACTCCTGTGAACGCCTCCTCGAGAGTCTTGTCCTCCAAGACCTTATGAGGACTCCTATTCTAAATATAAAATGTCGTGTTGCACACCTCTACCCAAAGGAACATGGGCAGATCCTAATCATGGATCATTGCCTTGGCAGCTCCACTGATGGCCCTGTTCTTCCTCTCTGCCACCCTATTCTGTTGTGGGTTGTATGGCACTGTCAGCTCCTTAATTCCTGCCTCCTTGCAAAAATTCTTGAAGTCGTTGGAGGTATACTCACCCCCATTGTCTGACCTCAAAACTCTGATCTTCCTCCCCGTTTGGTTCTCCACGAGAGCCTTAAACTCCCGAAATCGACTGAAGACCTCATCCTTGGTCTTCATGAAGAAGATCCATGTTCTCCTGGAGAAAGCATCAATGAAGGTCACATAGTAATTGTAACCACTCAAAGATGCCACTGACATAGGACCACATACGTCTGAATGCACCAGATCCAATATACCCTTGCACCTGCTATCACTGCTAGGAAAGGTAGCCTTGGCATACTTGCCAAGTGCACATCCTTTGCACACACTCTGTTGCTCTACACTGAACTCTGGAAGACCAATGACAATCTCCCTCAATATCGGTAAAGCTTTGTGGTGCAAGTGACCCATCCTCCTGTGCCATAACTCGCACAAGTTGTCATTGTCACTATCATGAACTAGGGCACATACAAGCCGAGCCTTCAACAAGTACAAGTTACCCTCTCTTCTTCCAATTACTCGTCCCGAACTTGGACTAGAAGCTCTCGACCTAAGAAGTACCTGTCCAGTCTGGAAATAGACCTCTTGTCTCTTGTCCTCCATGGTTGAGACTGGGAGTAGGTTCTTAGTTAGACCTAGTACATATAGCACATTTGTCGCCTTAAAAGGACTCCCTAACTCTAGCTGAAACCGAATGGTCCCAACCCCCTCTACTACACACCTGGCATTATTACCAAGCTCCACATGTAGCTCTAAGTATGTCTCTGAAATACTAGTAAACAAATCCCATGATCCTGTCTTATACCCGTCCTTGTCAAATCACCATAACTAAGGACAAAGACCACACCAGAGCCATTCACCACAGGTACACCCCTGTGAGTGAATGTCAACCCGATGCTATCTGACACGTGGAAAGCACCTCGAGTCCATATCACTCCTTATCATGATCAAGGAAGGACTACACCTGGGCCCATTTACCACAAGTACACCCTTGTGATAAATGTTTCCTGTCTCCCTTGGTTTGCAACCCAATCTAGGAGAAGGTCCGCCTGATGCTTAACAAGGCCATTCACCACAAGTACACCTATGTGGGTGAATGTCTGCCCAATGATACCACACATTAGAGGAACACTAGCACCTCGAGTCTTTTGTCCTTTGAAGACTACACCTGGGCCATTCACCACATGTACAGCCCTGTGAGTGAATGTTTGCCTGATGTTGCCTCCTGGAGAACCATTAGCACCTCGAATCTTCTGTCCTTCGAAGACTACGCCGGGGCCATTCTCCATTGGTCAAATCACCATGACCAATCCCGAGAGAATGGTTGCTCGATGTTGTAAATCATCAACACTCCCTCTTAGCGAGGGAGACATTCTGCATCACGCCAAGCTTGTCCCTGAAGTAAACAAACTTCACTCTAGATAGAGGCTTGGTGAGAATGTCCCCTATCTGCTCGTCTGTGAATATGTGTTGAAGCTTCACCGCTCCCTTCTACACCATGAATCGAATGAAGTCCTGCAAGAAGCTTCCGAAGCCACACTACTTCACAACTTGTGACAATAGCTACGATATACTCCATCTTTGTTGCACTAAGTGCTGCAAAAGCATGCTTCCTACTTATCCCAGAAATCGTAACTAATTCCAAGTTGAAGTAGCACCTTGAGGTGCTCAATCTGTCTATTGCACTCTCTGCCCAATCATAATTTATATATCCCTGCAGATACACTTCACCACTTGAGACAAACCATATCCAACTATACCATGTTGGTACCTCAACACATGCTTCGCTGCAACCCAATGGAACTGCCTTGGGCTTCAACCAAGTATTGGCTTAGGGTGCTCATTGCCAAGCGATTATCAAGGATCCAATCCACTACCTATACATCGTGGGATCCACCAAGTCTGAATCCGAAGCGTAATCACTCAACTTCTTCAGATTTGTCTCCATAGGTGTAGTTATGGAATTGCAGTCCATCATATCGAACCTCATCAGTATCTCCATGATTGAGGAAGATCTGATCTTTGTTACACCTCTAATCCCAAGAAATAGTACATCCGACCAAGATCCTCCACTTCAAACTTTGAAGCCAACTCCCTCTTACACTTGTCAATGAGCCACTCTGCTCAACATACAATAGTAAGATCATTGGATCACTATCCTGTAGTAAAGGTTTGGATCTGCATCACTCTCAATGAAGCCCAAACTCATCAAGTTTCCATCAATCCGGGAGTACCATGCTCTAGGTGCCTACTTAAGTCTGTACAATGCTTTCTTCAATCTACAAACATGAGACTCCTTACCATGTATCACAGAGCACTGAGGTTGCTCTTTACACTTCCTCCTCAATCACACTATTGAGGAACATTGTTTTCACATCCATCTGATGTAATTTCTAACCAATCACTGAAGCAAGAGCAATGATAGTCTTGATGGAAGTGTACCTGGCGATTGGAGAAAAACGTCTCCTCATAATCCACTCCCTCTTTCTGAGGGAATCCTTTCGCCACAAATATCGCTTTGTACTTCTCGATGTTGCCATCTGCTGCATGCCACAAATATCGCTTTATACTTCTTGATGTTGCCATCTGCTACATGCTTGATCTTATAGATTCACTTGGAAGTCACCACAAACTCCCCCTCAGGTCTCGGAACTAATTTCCCACACATCATTCTTCATGATGCATTGATACTCTTCCACCATGGCATCCTCCCAAATTTGTTGGCCTGCTGCCTCCTCGCAACTCGACAATTCAGAATCAATGATGTGACTCATCAAAGTCATATAACTTGAGAACCTCTGAGGTTGTTTACTCTCCCTGAAAGTACCACGGGGAGCTGCATGCCCCTCTGCATCCTGTAGAGTGTCACGAGGCCATGCTCATCAAGCTGGTCTATGCCAAAATTCCCCCCATCTCAATCCAATAAATGCTCAGAGAGCTTTACAAAATGTTGTTGCAACTGTCGTAGTGAATTTGGGGTGAAATTTCAATTTTCACCAAATTGCAATTTCAGACCACTAGGAGGAGTGTTAGGCTAGGGCGAGTTAATCTGTGGTAAAATTAGTCTCAGCATCCTCCAATAAATTGCTCAACGAGCTTCATAAAAGTTTGTTGCAGTTTCCATAAACAGTGTGCAATGGAAGATTTCAATAAGGCTCTCATACCATGTTGAACTTTTACATCTATTTTCAGATCTCATAACTATTGCCTTATGATGTTTATGCCACTGTTATCATAGAATAATTACACCCTGAAAATTTCAACCAATTTTTATAGCGAAAACAATAGGATCATAGAAATCTAGCCATGCACAATAGACACAAGATTTATCCTGGGAAAACCCGAACTTGAGAGAAAAACCCAGTAAACTTTTCTCTAGACAAAATCCAATCCAAGTTCACAAATACATCACCATTAATCCCTACACATAAATAGACCTTCTGTAGCAAGAGAGAGAGGCAGCAAAAATGCTGCAAGATAGCAAAACCTCAACCAAGATGTAAAATTGTTGCAACAAGAATGGTGCACCCTGTAATAGGCCTTCTCCAAGACAAGCGCACCTCCTCCAATAGATAGAACCCCAAAAATATCATCAAAGATCAACCTGCAACTGTTGTTGCGTCTTCCTCAGGTGAAGCGAACTTCTTGAGAAGAGATGCTTGTGTTATATCTCAAATGAGAGCATTAGCCCTCTATTTATACAAATCGATCCACCTTAATTTCACTTAAGTAGGGCCGAATTTTCTTTTTCATCATTAATATTTCTTTTTATTTCTTTTATTGCCTTTACAAATGCTTCTTCAATGGTTCAATGGGACCGACTTGAACTTCTTGTCTTCTATTTCCTTCTTGTTCTTTCTAGGGCCTTCTTTAATGGTTTCCTTGTATTTTTCTTGTCTTCTTGGATTTCTTCTTTCATAGAAAAGTTTCTTATGAGCCATGTTGATGATCCTTCTCCACACAATTGTGTCTAGCACCTCGGGTCTTATACCCGTCCTTGTCAAATCACCATGACTAAGGAAAAAGACCACACCAGGGCCATTCACCACAAGTACATCCCTGTGAGAGAATGTCAGCCTGATGCTATCTAACACGTGGAAAGCACCTTAAGCACCTCGAGTCCATATCACTCCTTGTCATGATCAAGGAAGGACTATGCCTTGGCCCATTTACCACAAGTACACCCCTATGATAAATGTATCCTAACTCCCTTGGTCTGCAACCCAATCTAGGAGAAGGTCTGCCCGATGCTTACCAAGGCCATTCACCACAAGTACACCCCTATAGGTGAATGTCTACCCGATGCTACCACACATTGGAGGAACACTAGCATCTCGAGTCTTTTGTCCTCTGAAGACTACGCCTGGGCCATTCACTACAGGTACACCCATGTGATTGAATGTTTGTCCGATGTTGCCTCTTGGAGAACCATCAGCACCTCGAATCTTTTGGCATTCGAAGACTACGCCAGGGCCATTCTCCATTGGTCAAATCACCATGACCAATCTCGGGAGAATGTCTGCCTAATGCTATAAATCATCAACAATCACCACACCATACAGGCATCTGAAGAAGTTTAAGGACGAGATAGAGAAGGCCATATAGGAGTTGTTGGAGATGGGGCACATTAGACCTAGCTCTAGTCCCTTCGCTTCTTCAGTGGTACTGGTGAAGAAGAAGGATGGCATGATGAGGATGTGCATTGACTACAGGGCGTTGAACAAGAAGACCATCAAGAACCGGTACCCAATACCCAAGATTGATGAGTTGCATGGGGCAGTGTACTTCTCGAAGATTGATCTTCGATCAGGGTACCATCAGATCCGTGTCAGAGAGGAGGACATCCACAAAACAGCATTCAGATGTCACTACGAGCACTATGAGTTGCTAGTCATGCCCTTCGAGTTGATTAATGCACCAACTACTTTCCAGTCGTGTATGAACCATATCTTCAACAAGCAGTTGAGGAAATTCTAGCTGGTGTTCTTTGATGATCTACTGATCTACAGCAGGACTTGGGATGAGCATCTGAGGCATGTTGATGAGATTCTCGGCATCATGGAGGAGCAGCCATTATTTGCTAAGGAGGCAAAGTGTGAGTTTGGGATGACAAAGATTCTCTATCTGGGACATGTGATTGGTGAGAAGGGAGTATAGGTGCACTAGGAGAAGATCCAGGCAATCTTAGATTGGCCCACACCCAAATCAATTACAGAGTTGCAGGGGTCCTTCGGTTTGTGCAGCCATTACAAGCGCTTTGTGAAAGGATTTCCACAACTTACTACGCCATTGATGGATCTCACCAAGAAGGGAGCATTCAGATGGTCAAAAGAGGCACAAGGAGCATTTGACAAAATGAAGAAGGTGATGAGTACTTACCCAGTGTTAGCATTTCCATATTTCTTACAGCCATTTGTGTTGGAGTGTGATGCATCCGGAGAAGGGATAGGAGCGGTGTTGATGCAGAATCGGCATCCCATAGCTTTTGAGAGCAGGAAGTTGAGGGAACCAGAGAGGCTCTATCCCATTATGTTAGCCATCATGCATGCATTGGCCAAGTTCCGACAGTACCTGCTTGGGGGACGCTTTATGGTGAGGATCGACCACAATAGCTTGAGGTATTTGTTGGAGCCGAGAGACTTGAGCAAGAGGCAGCAGAAATGGGTAAGCAAGGTGCAGGTATACAACTTTGACATTGAGTATGTGAAGGGCAAGAAGAGTGTAGTTGTTGATGGCCTTTCCAGGAGACCTGCATCCTTCTCCATGACAAAGATCTCAGCAAATTGGAAATCCATTCTCTTGGTGGAATACTCCAAGAATACATTCGCCTGTGAGCTAATGGAGGGTATTATTCAGGATGATAGGTACAGAGTAGTGGATGACACCATCTACTACAAAGACAGGATCTATCTTGTCCCTGAGTCCACACTCAAGGATAAGATTCTGAGAGCAGTACATGGCGTGCCACTAGCAAGGCACCCAAGGTATATGAAGACTTACAAGCAAGTGAGGGAGAGATTCTCTTGGAAGGGTCTCAAGGAGGATGTACTACGGTATGTGAGAGAGTGCATGGCTTTTCAGCAGAACGAGTCGGAGCTTACACATCCTACAGGTTTGCTTCAACCATTACCTATTCCAGAGCAGAAGTGGGAGAGCATTTCTATGGATTTCATTATAGGGTTGTCGAAGATAACAACGCAAGAACTGTATCTACATGGCAGTGGACAGGTTGACCACGTATGCGCACTTCTTTGCCATTCCTTTAGAATATAGTGCATCTCAGGTGGCAAACATATTCTTCCAGGAGGTGTTCAGACTACATGGTCTTCTGAGATACATAGTTAGTGACTAAGACAGCAAATTTCTCAACACATTCTAGCAAGAGTTGTTCAGACTATCAGGGACAAAGTTGACACCTAGTACCAGCTATCACCCTTAGACAGATGGGCAAACAGAGATAGTGAACAAGTGGATTGAGGGATACCTACGGAACTATGTGTCGAGACAGCAGAGGGCATGGATAAAGTGGTTACATCTTTGGGAGCATTGTTATAATACCATTTATCACATGTCCATCAGGATGAGTCCATTCAGAGCATTGTATGGTTACGATGCTCCATCATTTGTGGATTTGGCATTCAGAGAGAGCAGGGCCCCCAAGGCCAAAGATTGGTTGCGAGAGAGTCGGGACATCTTGAGAGGTCCTGAAGGAGAACTTACAGGTCGCGCCCGGAATCATCAGAATATGTATGCAGAGAGGCACAGGGTAGAGCGCAGCTTTGAGGTTGGGGATTTGGTCTTTCTAAGGTTGCAGCCATACAGACAGTCCTCACTGAATAAGAGTGGCACAGAGAAGTTGAAGCCTCACTTCTATGGGCCATACAGGGTGATCAAGAGAGTTGGAGAGGTGGCGTATGATTTGGAGTTGCCAATGAGTAGCAAGATCCACAACGTCTTCCATGTATCTTGCCTCAATAAGGCGTTGGGACAGCAGGTCACCACTTCAGCAGACCTCCCTCCGCTAGATGAGAAAGGGAAGTTGGTTTTGACTCTGAAAAATATTATTGATTGCAGAGAACGGAGACTGAGGAGCAGAGTGATTAGGGAGTACCTGGTCAGATGGAGAGATTTTCTTGCAGAGGATGCCACTTGGGAGGGAGAGCAGATCTTACAGCATTCCAGTTTGGAGTTGACTGGGGTCAAACAATATCAGGAAGGGAGGACTGTGATGTCCCCTTCCACTTTATCATGATAGAAGGGTGACTTAGTAGCCTATATGACTCTCGTAGGCTATAGTCAATGAAAAAAAGGGAGTCAAGGGGATTAATTGATGTCACTTAGTTAGGAGGTGTTATAATTCTAAAGTGACATTCAATTAAAAGGGGTAATAAAGTAACTTTTAGATTAATAAGTTACTTGAACATTAGTAAAAGTGACTTTTAATCTTTAAGTGAAAATTAAAAGGGGAATAAGGATCATGTGGATTTGGTCAAAAGGGGAAAGATCTAGAAAGAGCATGGAAGAAGAATAAAAGGAGGGGTAGTGTTCCACTTTCTTCATTATGATTTGATCTCTTGTTTGACTGATCTTGAGAGCCAAGTTTTTGTTGGGGTTTTGACAAAACCCTTCCATTGTGGTTTAGTTTCGATGGTGCAATATCCACCCTAGCTAGACAAAGAGGGGAATCCAATCGGGATTTCCATTGGAGCTTTATCTTGTGGCTGATCTTCAGCTTGGGAGTGTATTGACTTGCTTGGAGGGTCCGTGGAACTTCTTGAGGAGGTCGATTTCATTTATTTGCAAGGTCGTGGCACTAAGAGGGATTGGAGGAGGTTTGGTTGGCTCTCTTGAGGATCGATTCCTCTCTTGTGTAGGTCGTAAGCGTGTAAGGAGGCCGAGGCAGTCTTCTTGGGGGTTCTTTGGCACTTGGGAGGCCTTGAGGGGTTTCCTAGAGGGCTTGACCCTCTTCCATTTGTTGGGTCGTGAGAATAGGAGGGTCGTGGAGGCTCATTGAGGGGTTGATTTACCTTGTGGCAGCTCTGTGAGGGTCTATTGAAGGGGCCATGAGGCTTTTATGCAGGGTCAAGGGTAGTTGGAGGAGCCATGAGGCTTGGAGGAGGGTCGAATCGCTGAGAGAGGGCAGTGAGAAACTTAGACAACCCTTAGAACAGGACGGCATCACCCTCGTGGGGGTTTTGAGACTTGGCAGCAGTCCTTTACAGTTTGGAGGGGGCGCATCATCTACGAGAGGAGGCATTGGCATGGTTATAGGTTTTGGGTTTGTTCTTGTGTGTTTTCTTAATGTATTGTAGTTGTTATAACAGCCTATAGAGATTGTAACGTTGTTGGGGTTTCCATCCATATTAAAATGCCCATATTGTCTCTTCTATTTTCATGAGTATTTTGGATGCATGCAATATGTTTGACAAAATGTCCATTGTTAGAATACATGCAAATTGTTTGTAAAAAGTTGTCAATCAACATAAAACATTGTATGCAAGGTATTTGACAAAACACACCACCAGAACTCAATATATCCTAGCCTAGAAAGCATTGGGGATATTACATGAAGAGAATCATTCTTGATTCTGTGAAGGATCATTTCATCTCACACATTGCAAACAAGAAGACAGGTAAGAAAATGTTTGAATCTTTGGTTGAGTTGTTTCAAAATTCGTGTGCTTCTCAATAGATGCTCTCGCAAAACCAAATTTCATCTGTTTATATGAGCAAGAAAAATACTATGGTGAGCTACTTGACCAGGATCTGCCATTGGAACAACAATGGAGGATCAAGAGCTGGTGTCCATTGCTTTGAAAGGACTTGCTCCTTCTTGGATGCTTTTTCTTCAAGGTGTTCGTGCTCAAGAGACCTTTCCAAAGTTTCCAAACCTTGAGGTTGACCTTGTGCAAAAACAAATCAGATTACAATCTTGTTTAGAGCAACAAGGGAAAGTAAACACTATTGGTCTCAACAGGAAGATGAAGAAGGCTACAAGAAGAAGGTACATATACAAGAAAGAAGGACTTGAGAAAGGTGATGTGTTTCCGATGTCACAAGATGGGACATTATGCCAGTTAGTCTCCATTGAAAAAGAAGGGAAAGGGTATGAAATAAGTCGTAGTTAGGACTATAGCAGGTGTAGAGGAGGTTAACTCTCAATTTGCGACTACCTTTTCCATGACCACTTTCTTGTCTTTTAACAGTGTGTCTAGTGTTGGATGGTATGTGGACAGTGGAGCTTCAAGACATATAACATATGACATGTCTTTATTCAACAGGATTCAGAAGCAAGAGGGAGGTATGAGTGTGGAGCTTAGTGATGATGCCACTTATCCAATGAGAGGAGTTGACTCCATTTCTTTTTAGATGCCTTCAAGCGATGCTCTTGAGTTGAGTGATGTTCTATTTGTTCCTAGTTTGAAAAGGAATTTTCTTTTAGTTTCTTGTATGACAAATGTACAGTGGAAAGTTGAATTTGAGGGACAACAACACACCATCAACGATTGTAGTCTAGTTAGTCCAAGAAATTTGGCTAGAGGGGTGAGAGAGGGTGGCCTTTATAGGTGACTTGTTGATCCAATGGCACTTATACATTCTAGTGAGAGGTTGGATGAATCTTCTAGATTGTAGGAGGCTCGAGAGCATATAGGAGTGCCCAAATCTTCAACGAGCACGAGTATACCTCCTAGGAGAGATATGCTAGTTATGTTGCATTAGTTTCTTCAAGCCATGAGCCTTCCAATTGTCTAGAGGAGGAGAAGTATTATGCCTTAATGGAGGATGATGTTGAGGATGATTCTAGGATTGTAGCTACTAGGATTATTGTAGAGTACAGGGACAGGGTTGTTGGATTCTCTTAAACAAAGGGAGTTGTCCGTGATGTTACTCTCGCTGCAGGGTTCTCTCGAGACGAGGGAGTTGACCAAATTCATGTTGTTTCAATTTTTGGAGGAATTGAGGTGCTTGAAAGGGATTCTCATGTTCACAACTTATTGGTATCCCTCCATAGGTTGTTACCTATACCACAAGCTTGGTATTTCAGGATCGATGAGTTGACTTGTGCATATTTCTATCTTTGTGACTTTGATAGATGTAATCCACTTGTCTTGATCTTGTATGGAGATGTGATTGTCTATACAAGATGTCCTCGACAACTCATGATGTGGTTTTTGGAGATTTTGGCCAGTGATGTTGACTTGGAGTATATTAGAGTTTGGCGAGTTGCTTATGTTCCAAGATTATGTTCATATTCATAGGTGGTCAGTATTCTTTGGAGCATTCAGATGCTATGATGGCATGGATGTCAATTTCTTTACAAGTGACAGTAGTTGATTCCAACATTGCAGCAGGTACAGATTTGCAAGTGGCAAGTTTGGTGGATTTGCAGAGGGAGTCAGCGGGTGTTTCTGTAAACACTTTCCTTGTAAAGAGAGAGTGTTAGCTTTTGAGTCACTATGAAAATGTTTACACCATGTTTGGGGATGTCTCATGAGATTTGGGGTACATGGTGTATGTTCAACCCCTAGATGGTCCAGTATGGATTTGCACATGGGAGATGGTCCATGATGGATTGGCACATTGGAGATGGCTTACTTAATGGTTACTTGACCTCAGTTGGGTGCTTGCTTGGCATTCTTCTCTAGGGCGTTAGAGTTCTCTTAACGAATTGGGTGGCATCCTTCATGATGGCCACATGGATAGGGTTGGTTTGTTGCAGAGCACCCTACCTAGGAGGAGGATCGTTTTGCAAATTGGATAGGGCACTAGGCCTTAAGAAGCACAAGGTAGCTTGGATTCTTGTTTGGAGGCTTGGAGTTGGCTCGGGGATGCCTAGGGGAGTGGACCCGAAGGAGTAGATGGCTTAGGACAATTGATGGGGGCTTTGGAAGCATGTAAGAGGAGCGTTGGACACGCCTCGTGGAGCACCCTTGCATTTTGAGCCTTGCTTGTGGACAACATCAGCTTGGATCTTGACATATGTACCCTTGGATTGTAGCACTCCACATGTGTGAGACTACATGTGATTATTGTAGGTTGCTTGGAAGGGCATCGGCTCACATATGTATTGTTGGCCTCCCTTACCTCTCATATATATAGAGGAAGGAGAGAGTCCTTTCATATCATAACATCATAGCTCATTTATATCACAATGGAGTTAGAGATGTGATCAAGTGGAGTACACTAGTCTTCTCTCTCTATCTCTCTCTTTCTTGGATCTTCTTATGTACTTGGTCTCCCTCTCTCTTGAAGTCGCTAGGGTTTCTCGATCTTGTTGGAGCATCTTGAAATCTAGGGTTAGGGTTTCATCCCTTGGAGATTTGGAGATTAGGGTTTGTGATCAAACCCTAGGTTGTACTTGGAAAAGTGAAGACAAAGAGGAGACGTCTTGCCTTGGAGGACATGCTTGTGTGATGCACGTTTGTTGGAGCTCCTTGTGTTAGGATATTTAGACACTTAGGAGTTAGTTAAGATCTACTTGGTCTAATATGTCGTTAGGTAAAAGTGTGTTTCTTTAGTATGCATTAGTATGCATTTGTAGTTAGGAAATCCGACGGTCACGATATGTTCCCG
>ML796782.1:526050-538076 GCA_009831015.1 Picea engelmannii | reverse complement strand
TCTCTCTGTAATCTTTTTCTTTGCATTAATAAACTGCTCCAAGTGGCCGCGTTGGTTGGGGCCATGGATGTTTCCCCGTAGGGGTTTTACCACATGAAAACATCGGTGTGTTGATCTTTGATCTGGTTATGTGAGTGGTTACTTAATATTGAAGGTGTTCGTCCTCTGTTGGAATACCTGTGTTGTCGAACACCTTGATGTGAACTAGGATTTTGGAAAGCTAGTGGATTGTACTAGCCTTGCGATAAGGTTTTGGTATGTACATGAACTTTATTTTTTGCATCTTAATGAAGTTTTCAGCTATCCAATACTTGTGTAAATTGCAGATTTGATTTTCAGCCATCTATGTTCTTCATGGTCTATAATTTCTAGCTATATGTCTTGTTCATTTGACAAAAGTAAAGGGTGAATTAACATTGTAATTGAAGAAGATAAGGTTTGTTGTGTTGTTGTATTTACAGTTGTAAATAAGTGTTTTCAGATATGGTTTATGCACGATAAGAGTATCTTCAAGGACTGAAACCTATCCAAACACTTTGGTATCTTTTCTCTTGGATTGCCTAGATGTTTGGGGTTGTTAAAGATCGAAATATTGTCTATCGTTGTTGTTGTTTTGCTTGCATTTCATAACAACCCTATTACCTCTCCAGGAGGTACCCTATATTTTTTCACTTGGCTACACCATTGTAAGCCGAAGAATGCAAGTTAAAGCCATGTAAACCATAGTGGATGATGTTGTAATGGACTCCTAGACTTGGTCCAACCATGATCAGTCTCCTTAGTCCCTATTTCAATGTCTTTCATCCTAGATGGGATTGGAGGTCTTGGAATGGATCTATGGAAAACATATGACTTGTGTGGAGCCATGAGTCTTATATAGGGGTGATTGCAGTTTGTGGGGCCTAGTTCGGTCCATGTCATACACACCTATGTCTTCCCACATGGTTATTTTGTATTGAGTCTATATGTATCTCTTGGACATGGTGCATTTATCACTTTTGTTCACAACATCGTAGTCTCACAAAGTTATCATTATTGCACGTCTTTTGAGGTAGTTCACGGATCCAAATACAGTGGGTCCCATAGGCAAAAATACAACATGGACTCGAAATGATTGTAATTTTTTTACGAGCAAAACCCATATTGCAAATTTTGGATTGACTAAGTATTAAAGGAGATAAAGTCTCCCAAAGGAAAATCGTCCCATTCTTCTAAGAGGGGCGTTGAGCGCATTTTCCAAGTCAAAGGGTCAAAGAAAGAGAACGGTTGTGGTCTACTATCCGTTGGAGGTTTTTTAGAAAATCAAAGATGCACTTTCTCCAAGCAAAAATCATATTCAAGCCATTAAATGCCAAATCATCCCTTCTTGGTCAAATGGTACCCTTCTCTGAATCAAATGATCAAACTAGCCGTTGGAGAAAAGATGGACCAAATATGGACAAAATATAGTTGTTATGGTCATTCTTCAAGGGGAAAATGTCCCTAAGTTTATTTCCTCGACCAAATCGCACTTTCTCCTAAGCTACACGATTTTCTCTTGGTGGAGCGAACCTCTTTTGGGGACATCTTCAATGGTCAACCATTCTAAAATGGATTTTATCCCATTTTTCTCATGGAGCTATGTAATTAAAAATTATTATTCAATGAGTTTAGCCTCCAACCAATTGTGGATGAGCAAACCAAGAAAATATTATCTTATGAGGGAGGTAGAAAGTAATCGTTTTAAAAATTCCTATTTAAGGCTAGCCCCTCCTATCATTTGCTGTTGTTGGAAACTTTGTGAGATCGTAATGCCATAATTTTGAACTCAATTATCTTGTGTCACTGTGGATTGTCTACTGTAATGCTTGTTTTTCTTGGCCAAGGATATTTTATGTTGTGCTTTGACAAGGGTTACTCGGGATAATTGCAAGAGGTGATCAATCAATACATTGAAAGGCTACATAGTCACGTGGAGAAAAGGAACTAGACTCTTCGTCTCTTCCATTTCCTTGTGGGTGCCTAGTGAAACAAACCCAAGTTGTTGGACCAACTTTCTTGGAAGTAGCTTCAACCAAGCGGATTGTTTGTCACTTGGGCCAAGTCGATTTATTGTCTTGGAGACCATCCATCAAGGAGCCTTCCTAGCAAATCCAAAGAGCAGGCCATCTTCTTTTAAAATTTCTAGTATTGGAGGCGATAGTCCTACAACTCCAAACCCAATCAACTAGAAATCTATCCAAGGGTCAATCTTGAACTCACGGGGTCACAATCTCTCAAACCAAGAGCCATCTAATAGGTAAAAGAGGTAAAGTTTTCTCTCAATTTCTTCAACCAATTATTTCTAAATCTAAATCATTTATCTTATTATAAAAATACAAAAAAAGTCATACCCTAGCTTAGTTCTTCAATTTTATATCTTGCAAGCTAGTAGATCTTGGGGATTTTTCCATTTGGGAATTTCCCTACCCCAAGATAACTTTACCCTTGAGTTATTGGGCTTTATTGAACATATATCATAAGGGTTTCCTTGAGAATAGTGTGCAGATCTGCTCTATTACAACGAAGAATTATTCAGATCTATTCCCATTTACTCATATAAAGGGACATCCAAGTAAGTATTTTATTACTCAAACCCTCTCTTCATTTCCAGATTTGATTTACAAGTTATATCTCTTGTTTTTTGGTTATATATAAGAAAAATACAACCCCAACAAGTATTTATTTTAGTTGTAGTACGCTTTGGCTTTGGACCCTAGGGGACTTGTTAAATTTAAAGCAGCTGCAAGAGCCATTCTCCGGGAGGATGGCAAAGACCCTAGCCGAGATCTAGGGCCCCCAGTGCACCCCTGAGGTTTCTTGGTCTAGGACCAAACAGTCAGTGCCATGGCAAAAGACCCCTGAGAGGGCCCCCAGTATATGACTAGGGATCTTGGTCTGAGACCAAGCAGTAAAGACCCCTGAGAGGGCCCCCAGTACATGACTGGGATTCTTGGTTTGGGAACAAGTAGTTAAAGCCCCTAGATATGTCTAGGGCCCCTGGAAATGTCCAGGGTACCCATGGCTGGAGCATGGGTTGATCCTTGGTCTTGTACCTTGGTGGATAAGACCCCTAAGAGGGCCCCCAGTAGATGATTGGGGTTCTTGGTCTGGGACCAAGAAGTTAAAGCCCCTAGATATGTCTAGGGCCCCTAGAAGTGTCCAGGGTACCCATGCCTGGGGCATGGGTTGATCCTTGGTCTTGTACCTTGGTGGATAAGACCCTTGAGAGGGCCCCCAGTATATGACTGGGGATCTTGGTTTGGGACCAAGCAGTAAAGACCCCTGAGAGGGCCCCCAGTACATGACTGGGGTTCTTGGTCTGGGACCAAGTAGTTAAAGTCCCTAGATATGTCTAGGGCCCCTGGAAATGTCTAGGGTACCCATGCCTGGGGCATGGATTGATCCTTGGTCTTATACCTTGGTGGATAAGACCCCAAAGATGTTTTGGGGCCACCTAGTCCTTGATCAAGTGTTTGTTGGTATGTGTCCTCCTTGAAGGTAGGCATGACCACATGAGGGACGTATCTCATATGYAATGATGATAAAATCAAATAGGGTCACTTTGAGAATGAATGGACAAGTATTGCCACCCAGTCACCCTCGCCCAAACCCTCTTCACCCTTGCTTGTGTTTATTTGGGGTTTTGTATTAAGGGTCAATGTGAAAGTATTAATTAAAAGTTTAATTTATAACATGTTTAATTAATATTTATATTAATTAAATATGTTAATTTTTTAATATCACTTGAATTATTATCTTTTCAATTACCCCTAGTCTAACCCCTAGCCTAGTATAAAAAGAGATATACCCCTCCTCTTTCATACACTCACTTATCTGGCAGATTGATCTGAGTTTTCTCTATGTGTGGTGCRGCCTCCCTTGATGACTGTTGCTGCGGCCTCCCTTGTGACAGCTTGCTGCGGCCTTCCTCTGCAAACATTGACTGAGTTTCCTGTGGTGATTTGGCCCCTCTAATCTTCTGTTTCAGCCTCAGTTTTATTGCTGCTTCAAGGGATGATGCAAGGACTGTTTTGATGGTGGAGAAACCTGTGTTTTTTAATTCTGAAGTTGCCTAAGTAGGCCGTGACCCTCTCCTTGTTAGATCGGGCCTCTTTGAGTAGGTCGTGGACCCTCCTTGTCAGATCGGGCCACCTTGAGCAGGCCGTGACCCTCTCCTTGTCAGATCGGGCCTCCTTGAGTAGGCAGTGGCCTCTCCTTGTCAGATCGGGCGTCCTTTTGTATTGGATGTGGCCTCTCCCTCTCAGATCTGGTTTTTATCTAGATTCTAAACTAGCCATGCCCTATGACTGTATATTTCATGACAGCCGTACCCCTTTGACACGTGTGTGGTTTCTGCTGGAAAGTTATGTGGGTGCTAGGTTTTTTATCACAACATTTTCTGTGTGGTGTCTTTTCTTCTACTGGTGGCAAGAAAGTCTTTTCATCTTTTGGCAAGGATCTAACCTATATGGTAGATTAATGACCCTAGATTTTGCTGAGCATAAGCACTAATGGAATCTCATCTCAAATGTGTGTTTGCATCTCCTTCATGGTAAGTCTTCAAGGTATGTGTCTTGTTCATTGTTTCAATTCTTTATTTATCTTAAAGTTTGAGATCTGTTCCAATCTTGTTTAGATCTGATATATATCAGGCCCTGTTCTACTTAGATCAGTTTGTGTTTTGACATGTATAAGATCTATATCAACTTTATAGATTAGATCTAGATACTGATCTACATCTTCTTCAGTTTAGATCAGATGAATATTGGATATACACTTCAGAAACTTATTGTTTCTCATTCATGTTTCAAGCAGTGTTTGTTTACCGTACTGAAGATGAGACTTAATTGTTATTCTAACTGAAATTTGAAAAAGGACTACTGTTCTGCATTACTTATCAATTTCTAACAGGACTTGAACCCCAAATCTACAGAGGTAATTTTCAGCCAGCTGAAAACTATTTTTATTGCAGATCTAAAGGCTCTAGGGCATAGTATTCACTCATACTTTGCTTCCCTATCCTCTCCACCCACAAATCTATTGATCTAGTGTGCTTATACACTTGTGGGGGGGCCTCAAAATGCCATTTTCCTTGTTGTTTTCTGAGTTTTTTCTTTGTTTTTGCAGGTATGATATAACAGAACAGCAAGGAAACATCTCATTTTCAGCCACTTTATCCAAGGTACAGATAGTGCAAATCCTTCACCAAGTGGTAAGAGTATTTAACCCCTACTTGTGCATTATTTTTATCAATATTTCGGTAGATTGGGGTAAGTTAGCTTGCTATTCCATTGTTTTATTTTCTACATTATTTATTAGTTCAGCAAGTCAATTAAACAATTAACTCCTACCTCCTAAATATTTTTTTCCCTCTTCACGAGGGAAGTATATGGACACACATCTTAATCTATACAATTCCCATGCCAAAAGGAGACCTTTAGGAGGATCCCCTCGTACTTTTTAATTGCCTCGTCTAATCGAGACAACAAGCAATAGGAGAAGATTATGAGACTTTAAATTCCAGTTCGATACAACCTCTCATTACCTCTCGTCCCCTCCCCACAGGGGGTCAACCTACCTCCTCCAGACCCATGAGGAGATGTTGCTCTAGGACACAAGGCATACACCACCAAATCAGCAAACAATTCATCTCTAAGTAGTCCCAAAGTCGGGCTCCCCCCACCCATCAAACAACACCTCAGGTTCACTAGATCATCTAGGCTTCCATCAAGAATTTCTTCCCCACAGCTTTGTATGCTAGGAGAGATGAGCTTCCTCGCTCTTGAACTCCCCCCAGGATCATATAGCCACGGCCTCTCAACCTTGACCACTCACCCAAGGTTATCATTCACCAATGTATTGGCTCTTTCACATTTACTAATGACTCCAATGAGGAGCCTATATCGCAGTCCCATTACTCATCCTCTGCAGCCAGTTCTAGCTCCAACAAGCCTTCACATCTTCTATTATGTTTCAGCACTGAGACTTTATTGTATTTGCACCTTATTCTATTTTATATGTTCTCTTAGCTAGATATTTAGTTTTTACTAGGCACTTGGTTCTTTCTCTTCTCTGCTCTCAATTTTGATTTAGGAGTTGCTTTCACACTCTGACTTTTGCACCTACACTAGAAGTACTCTTTCAGTCCCATTAACCTACTTTTGTGGTCATTTGTTGGACAGACATAAAATTATCTTATCTTATGATGCTAAAATGACAAAGTAAACTTGGATGGGCCCTCGCACCTTGGATGATTATGCTCCAAAATGCTATGTTGTTAGCCATTCAATGGCATAGCTTAATCTAAATCATTTTTACTGAATTAAAGCAAATACATGTAGGCTATACCAAGATGGATGCAAGGGACAGTGGCCTCAACCTAGAAAATGGCATACATAATACTAACTCTAGAAGGAGTTTCCACCTCAAAAGGACAAGATAACAGTGGGTCATTATATCCTCAAAATGGGGAGGCTTGATCCTTCCCAAATTGACAAGTTGGGGGATGAACAATTAGGACACATGTTATGAACACAAATATATAGAAATAGATATAAATAAATAATAATTAATAAATCATAATGAAAAGACGTGTCCTATCTAAAGGACATGTCTATTAATGAAAAGGCACGCCTGCGTGGGTATATATGGCCCCCATTCTCATTGTAAAGATTCATCATATCTTATTCAATTATTTATTACTGTCCTATATGGATTTTAACCTATTGTCCTTTTTACATTGGATATTTACATGAGTGAACAGAGTTGGTTCACCACATTTGGTATGAGAGCAAGTCTGATCATGGCCTTTGGTCACCAAACCTTTGGTCAAATTTTGTTTCCTTAGCAACATAATTGCAGGCCTTTGGCCACTCAATTTTTCAGAGTTTTTGGAACTTTGAATCTTTGACCACGCTAGGGCATTTTGCCATTTAAAAATCAAAAGTTGTTGTTGAAGAAGTAATCGTTCCACTGCAAGTTTGGAGAAACCAAAAATCTGGCCCTTGGCCATTTGCAATTCAAAATATCAGAGAAGAAAACTATTCCACTACAAAACTTGAAAATAAAAACCAGAAATAATGGAAGCTTTTGCCAAAAAAATTGGCAAAGAAAATACAATCTGTACAGATGAATTGATTGTGCAATCAGCCAATGATTGACTGTACAGTCCGTACGACTTGTAGGCATCGTTCTTCGTACAATCTGATCCATTCATACAATAGCCAAAGTTTTTGTACCACATCAGCTGCCAATTTTTTTCTGCAACTCGTACACCAGTCGCCGTATCACCACACATCAACCACCATTTTTCTTGTTGTAATCCGTACACTAGTCATCGTGCCACTGTACAAATCAATCAAAACCACTATTAAAAAAACAATTGATGTACCATATTGTCCCGTCCGTACAGGCATCGATTCATAATTAACTGTGTTGTACTCGTCCATACAGACGCGTTCGTACAGTGCAACCGCGCTCATAATTCGTGAAAATTTTAATTACCGTGTGGAATAAATGGTGAGTAAATTCGTTTTCCACTTTAGGCATCGTACATCTTGGAGCTGCCAATCTAAAGTTAAAATCGTTAAGGGTAAAATTCACCACATTTGGCATATATACAATCTTCTTTTTATAACAAAACCATAAAAGGAATTATATCAAAAAGTGATATATTATTATATCATATAAAGAAGTAAGGGGTATGGTAACGACTTTTATTAAAATAAAAAAAATAGGAAAGAAATATATATATATTTCAAGGTTCAACATATATTTATATATTTAGAATTATATCAAAGGAATTATAAGAAGTAAACAATAAGGTTGTAAGGAGTACAAAAGGTAATTGATATTATCAATTAAAAAGGTTACAAAAGATATTATTCATTGTAAATTATTGACGAAATCAAATGGATCCTAATAACAAGGGAAAAGGAAGATTTTCTTATGAAAGTTGTTATATTTCATGTTATGGGTTTTCTACATTAAAGGGGAGTATTCAAGGAAAAGAGGTCAACATCGTTATCAGCTTGGACCATAATGAAAATTACAATAATATTGATTTGGCAAATTAATTATTAATTCCACAGTCGAATATAATTGAAAATGAAGATATTTTTCAAATTAAGGAGTTACAGGTGACAATTGATGAATATGAATATATATCTCAATTCAATGTTACAGCTATGTATAAAGAAGAAATTGACATCATTATCGGGTTACCCTAGTTTAAGCTTTAAAAATCTAGGTACCTTTATCTTAAACATGGAGAAAAAGTCTATGACATTTCCCTACAAGAAGAAGAAGATGACATTTCAAGACACTACTATGAGGTCAAAATCGATAATACCTTCATCAAACGAATTTAAAGATATCTCGAAGGTGATCCTTCAAGAAAATCAAAAGTCAATATCAAGGATGCAAAAAAGAATTTGACGAAGTTATCACGGATAAAAACAAAGAAATTTATCGCTTAAATGACCACAATCAAAAACTACTTACACAGATCAAGAAGTCAAAGGATGGAAAACAATGCGTTCAAAAGTTGGAACAAGAGAATCAAGATCCCGACAAGAACCTATCGAAAAAAAATAAAGAAAATTCCCGTTTGAAGAACCTTAATCAAGGGCTACTAGAACAAATCGAAAAGTTGAAAGAAGAGAAACTTGAAAATCCAAACATTAAATATATCAACAAATCAGATGATGAAGAAAGCTCGCCCCAAAAGAATCATAATCAAAACCTACTGATGCAAATTAAGAAGCTTAAGAATGATAAGAGGTTGTTGGAAAACAAGTTAGAACAAATCCAGAAGGAAGCATCAAAGTCCTCAGCAGTTAAAAACTAAGTTGTGGAAAAAGAAACAAATACAAACCCAATCCACATCACAACTAAAGAAGATGCCAATCCAATTGAAGAAAAGACATATAAGAATGTTGGAGTACAAACAATGGAAACTCCAAGTGTACATACTAATATAAGTTCATCAATTAACCAAGCAACATCAATCCGTGAAGAAAATCATATATCGAAATTAAACCAAGAAAACACTACAAGCATGATAAGGGAAAATAATGTTATAAGAACTCCTTATCGACATCCAAATCATAAAAGCAGATATCTTAACCAATTAGAGTATCAATATCACTTAGGTCATGAACAACTAAATTATCATCGGAAAAATATTGATACCGACGCAATTAATTCTCATGATAACAATTCATCATGGAAGACCAACATTCTGCAAAGGATTGAATTAGGATGGTCCAATCCTTTTACGGTTCAAAAATTTTGCTTAGCACTCGGAGGTTCATATCGTCTCGTATCATCAACTACAACAGAACAAAGAATGATGCGACGACATTACAAGCCAAGAAAAAGACGTCCAGTCCTTCACTTACTATGCTTTGAGGACAAAGCATTTCAAAAGGGGAAGGCAATGTTATGAACACAAATAAATAGAAATAGATATAAATAAATAATCATTAAATAATAATAATTAGTACATCATAATGAAAAGACATGTCTTATCTAAAGGACATGTCTACTAATGAAAGGGCACCCCTGCATGGTATATATGGCCCTCATTCTCATTGTAATCATTCATCATATCTTATTCAATCATTTATTACTGTCCTATATGGATTTTAACCTATTGTCCTTTTTGCATTGGATATTTACATAAGTGAACCGAATTGGTTCACCACAACACATCAATGTCGACTATCATTTAAAATTTTCAACCGATTGAACATATGTGAGATCGACTAATCAAGACCTATCAGTGACACCTAGAAGGAAAAGACACTTAGACAAAAGTATCTTAAGGGTTTCGAAGTTAGATATAGACAATATTGTCTTAGGGTTTTGAAGTAGATATAGACAAATGTATCTTTGAGGGTTTGGAAGTCAAATAAGATCTAGAAGGAATTTAGATTTCCTACTCTAAGAATCTCATTGTTCTTCAAAGAAGCTATGGTCCATGGCTGAGGGAACAAAAACTATATAACGTGTATTACATACTATATAATACATCGCAGCTTTCTTTGTTTTTTTACATATGATATATGCCACACTCTATTAATGATTATTTGTGTTGTATGTATACTGGAAGATGCACACTCAATGAAAATTATTATAGGTTAATTCCCAAACACTTATTATCTAATATATGGTACTATAGTATTACTAAATTCAAGTGGTATCAAGATAGATTAAGGAACTTTATCATACACACTTATAATGCATCAAAACTCTATCATTATTCACCCTATGGGAGTTGGTGAGTTCATATGATAGCAAGGCTGCAAAGGAGCATTTACTCTTTTCACATGGCATGTTCTTCTATATAATTGATAATACATCCAAGCCTCAAGGTAGACCTATGTTCAAAATGTTGGCAGTAGTTTGAAGTTCAATTCAATGAGTGGAAATGGATGACAGCATGCATCTAATATGGATGCAGTTGGAGTTTCATCTCATAATTCCATATGAGTTGGTAACTCTATAGGATGAGTGTGTTGATCCTTGACACCTTTTTGGAAAGGCGAAGAGAAGGGTTTTTAAGTGTATTGATGAAGGTTGCTTTAGAGAGTAGTTTTCTAAACTCTTAAGGGAAGTGAGCAGCAATTTACTAACTGAGATTAGTGAACTACACCATTGAACTTTAGAGTGAAATTGAACAACTCAATGATGCGCCCATCCCAATGAAATGGCTTCTCAACCTTTATGCTTGCCTAAGATGGTACTATAACCATGTCTGAACCTTCAAAATGCTACTCTTGGAGGGCACAACTTCTACAACAAACCAGCAGTATGTGCATAAGATAATGGTGGAGCTCCAAACACGAATGTGTCCATCTTACTCTATTTTCTATAGGGTACTTAGGTTCTATCTTTATGTGTCAATGAGATGAACAAAGTTTGCTCACACAAGAATTATCCAAAATACTTGTGTGAGCGAACTTTGTTCGTCTCATTTGGTATCAGAGCAAGTCTGATCCCAGCCTTTGGCCACGCTCTTACCAGAGCCATTCTGACTTGGCTTGTGGCCAAATAAATAATCAGAGTTTCTCTGATTTATTTAGGTCTTTGACTGAGACTTGGCCCTTGGCCATTATATTCGGAAAAAAAAAAAAAATATATATATATATATATATAAACAAACAAACTCCCAACACCCCTGGACTACTCACACTCCCTTCTCGTTCCTTTTCCCTTCCCCCCCTTCCCCTTCCCTCGTCCCAAATTCCCCTCCCCGTAACCCCCGCACCCTGTTCCCCGTAACCTGTCCCTTCCCGTCCCCCATAACCTGTTCCCGTCCCTTTCCCTTCCCTCCCATAACTCTTTTCCCTCCCGTAACCCCTTCCCCCATAGCCCATCCCCGTAACCTCTACCCCCTTCCCCTAACCCCTCACCTCCCGCAACCCTCTCCACGTCCCAGTCCCCACACCCTCGTAACCTTCCCGCTACACCACTCCCCAACATACTCCGTAGACCCTTCCCCCGACAAAACCTGCGCACGTCTCAGCCTGTCCCCCGTCCCCACCAATTATTTAATTCGTACGGTCCTACGATTTCAAAAGCCCCTCTTAAAAATAAAAAAATAAAATAAAAATTATTCATTTATAAATCAAAAATTTTTTTAAAAGGTAATTATATAAAGTTATTAAAACTTTAACTTTAATATTTAAACTTTATATTAAAGTTTATTATTTAAGGATATCCTAAAACCCCTTAACAAAAAAGGAGTATATTTCTGAAAAACAAGGAGCTTAAGCCTTATTAATTTTAAAAGGTTTCCCTAAGTTACATAAGGTGAAGAAGAGTAATATATATATATATAATAAAAAAAAGAAAAAAAAATGGAGTTTTGTGGTGAAAAACAAGGAAGATTCCCCCCTACTTATAAAAAATATGTGGATCCCTTATTAAAAGTTAATGGGATTATTCAAGGAAAGAATATCAACATCGCTATTTGCCCGACCGCTAGGAAAAATCACATT
>ML796782.1:480748-500799 GCA_009831015.1 Picea engelmannii | reverse complement strand
TATGATGATGATATAGTGGTCATTTGGGCAGCGTTTTGGTGTTCTGGTGCTTCATATTTCCCATGCTAGCAGATCGATGTTAAACATATGCCAACGACCCCTCAAAGGCACATACCGTTGCATCTTTCATGATTGATTTCATTGTCTAAATTCACAGTTAGAGTGTCATTTAATATTGGTGATGCATGCTTGAACACACAGGTCTACATTGCTGATCAAAGTCGTATTTGTGAGTCTTATGAACAAGCACTTGTGACTTCACATTGTGATAAGAATTTGATGTAAAATCTGTTATAAGTGGTTCAAAGTTATTGCTCGGCACAAATCTGAGAAAAGGTTTAATGTGTATCTGCTCATCAAACTTTGCTGTCCTATATCAATACATAACTGTTGGAGCATTTTGCCGTCACATCATACATTGAGATATTTCCTTTGCAATATTTACTGCTTGATTACATTCATGGGTTATTGACAATGTCTATGATACACATTTGTTGCACCTATAACAACGTGAATCTTCTCATTGATTACTGTGCCACTTGTTTAAACTTTAAAGTACTTCATAATTGCACTGACTTGGATGTTGGTCTATGGTTTAAATGCTCACTTGATGATGTTAATTTACCTTAACCTAGCACCCAACCATTAGCTCCGAATAAAATCACTTTATTATTAACAGCACAGTTAGGTTACTTAATGAAAATCAGCGGAAGCATAAAAACTGAAACCAACACATTGCACAAGATATTTTGGGTAAACACCACTGGAAAAAACCCGAAGGGAAAACCAAATCTGAGTTTGATTTTATTAATAAAAAATTTGGGCTCCCGTCCTGGAATAATGACCCATGAGAGGAATACAATGCAGCAATAACCTAGCCCACCTGGCTGCTATCTCCCTTGCTGCCCCTTTGCACCTTTCCTCGACCCTGCCCACTCACACTTGGATGAACTCTCTTCACCCACTCAATGAGATCTCCTCACTCTTTATGTGTGTGTGTCATCCTCTCACCTAGGCTGACTTTTATTACATTGAGTTAACCCTAAGTCCAAAACCCTAGATCTCCTCTAAAGTGATCAACGACTGAGATCTAATCTCACGTTCACTTTAGATCTAATGGCTAGGACTTAATCAACTCTCTTAAGTTACTAATGCTAAATACTTAGGCATTTAACTTAATTAATCTCACATTAATTAAAAAGGTCATTCACTTTAATTAATGTTCATAAAGTGAATTTCCTAAGGTTTTCTGAGAGGTTACAAAGACGACTTCCACATGCTAGACACTGAGCCTATGTGGAAGTACATGTCCGATGCTAATACATCAACACTCCCTCTTAGCGAGGAAGGTACTTCTACCACCTGGAGGTAGCTCTATCTTCGCTATCAAATCAGCTACCATGCCTGCTCTCCAATCCACCTGATTGGTTGCCCCCTCTGACATGAAAGCTATCCCTACTATCTTGCTCGAGCCTGTCTTCAAAGACTTTCCTCTAATCATGCTCCTAGAAGCCTCCTGCTCCTGAGCATCCTGCATGGTCATCTTATACCATGATTGCTTCTGGACAGACTTGGAAGGATGCTTCTTCCCACCTGAACCTAAAGGTTGACTCCCTCTAAGTTGCTCAACCTTCGAAGCTACCTGCTCCTTGTCCTGTGTCACTTTGTTGCTTGCCATAGCTCGCCTAGGCTGGCCCTTTAGCCTATACAAGTTGCTCTCTCTAACTCCTAGAACACTTGTTGTGTCTGAGCTAGATTCTCTGAGCTTGATCAATGCCTACCCATTCCGGAACAATACGTCAAACCCCTTCTTCTCAATCATTGAGACTAAGAGCACACTCCTCCCAAGTTCTAGAACCCATACCACATTTGTCACTCTCAACACACCTCCTAACTCCATTTGGAATGGCACTATTCTAGATCCCTTCACTGCATGCTTGGTCCCCATACCAAGTTCCACATACATATCTTAGTCAGACTCTGTGAAGCTCTCGAACAACTCTTGTGCTCCTGTCATATGACATGTGGCTCCACTATCTATTAACCATGCACCAGTTGATATGGTGCCCAAGGTAGTCTGGAAAACAAGTAAGAGCTTTGATTGTTCAAACTTCTTGGCAAACTCATCTTGAGCCTTTGCCAACGTAGCTAACTATGGTTGCATCTCGTTTCCACCCTTCTTCTTGTTCAGACAATGACCTGCATAGTGCCCAAACTTGTGACTTGCAAAGCACTTGACTTTGCTCATGTCCTTCTTCTTCTTGCCGTCTTGAGAGGTAAAATCTTTGCTGACAATCTTCTTGAACTTGCCCTTCTTTATCTAGCTGGCAAGAGCAACGTTCTCATCATCATTCTTGTACCTACCTCCATTCAGCTCTTCATCCTGAAGTTCCTCCTGAACGAAGTCATCCCACAACCTTGACCAATTAGGGAGCTTCTCTCATGCCACAATCCCTTTAATGAACGGTTTCCACTCCTTCGTGAAGCCTTTGAGTGTCGTCCTCACCAACTCTGAATCATCCACTGCTTCCCCGATTGCAGCCAATTTATCTTGAACTTGTCGGATCCGAGTGAGATAAGTTGTCACTGTATTTGATCCTATCATCTTCGTATCCCTGAGCTTCTCTCTTAGCACCATCTTGCGATTCTCGTTCTTGCTCTGAAACAAGCTCTTCAGAGCCTCCCACATGTCTCCGGCAGTCGTCTCTCCCGATAAATGAGGGATCAAATGATCCTTCACTCCATCTAGGATAATCCTTCTAGCTTTAACATCCTTTGGCTTATGGGCGACTAGATCTTTTCGATCCGTTGGTGGGAACACAATGGAGTTGGAAAACTCCCAAATATCATTCTCCATCAACACCAACATGATCCTCTCTCCTTCCACGGACTATAGTTGAACACCCCTTCCAACCTGTCTTCAAACAACAAACCGGATGCGGCCATCTCCACAACCTGCTTAAAACTCAATAATTTGTTGCCCGGACCTACTACCCGATCATGCTGCCCACTGCCCCAATCCTTGCCCGAGGCTGCCCGCAACCTTCTGCCCAGCTTCTTTTTTGGGCTGCGCGAGTCTTTTTTGGGTGCTACCTAGCTATCTCAGCCTGTTGCTCGGCAAACCTTCCCGCTACCCGAGGCTACCCAATGGTTGTCTCGGCCTTGTGGCCCCTGTTGGGCTGCTGCTGGGCAACTTGTTCTACCCTCCCAACGGTTGTCTCACACTATCAATGGTTTCCCCTTCTCTAGCTGCCACCCTCTTTGGTTGGCTTGATCAGTCTGCGACCTAGCACCGACGACTCCTTACTTGGCAATTGCCATGACCTCACATCCTCTTTTCTTTGTTGGTCGTCCTCTGCGTTTGGCCATCAAATCTCAGCCCTATGCAAGCTCCCTTGCTGCCGGTTGCTTTGGCTAGCCCGCTCACCCGATCTTCACTCAGCCACTATCACCGGCGGCTATTATGGCAGTCGCCTCTCCTCGGTCCGCTTCTACTTCTGTTGACAGTCTTACCTATGTTGGCTCCACACACAAATCTCATCCACTCTCACTGCAATTTACCAATACAAGGGCTTGTGCAGTCTCCACGTCCTCTGCTACCAACCTCACGTGGATCGATGCCTCCTTTGTGGCTCAGCACGCCCAATCACAGCCTGACAGCTCTGTACACGTGGTTAGTTCAGCAGCAACACCTCGGTCTGCTAAGTCGATCTTTCCTCAACTCCAATCGCTCGATCACTCAGCCGTCTCAGTCGATTCTCCTCTGCAGCCAATTTCCGACCCGATCCACTCTCGCTGCTACTGTTTTATCCAACACAACAGCTAATCTGTATGTCGTACGACCCATACGACGTACAGCTATACAACCTCTTTTTTTATTTACCCTTTTTTTTAATTTCTGGGTTCTTGCTTTCTTTTTCCCTTGCAAATAAAAAAAATCCCGCCGCAAATAATCTTCACCTTGTGCAACCTGGCTTCCTCAGAGTCTCAACTCTGATACCATGTTAATTTACCTGAACCTAGAACCCAACCATTAACTCCGAATAAAATCACTTTATTATTAACAGCACAGCTAGGTTACTTAACGAAAATCAACAAAAGCATAAAAACTGAAATCAACACATTGGACAAGATATTTTGGGTAAACACCCGTGGAAAAACCCAGAAGGGAAAACCAGATCTGAGTTTGATTTTATTAATAAAAATCTCAAGCTCTTGTCCTGGGATAATGGCCCATCAAAGGAATACAATGCAGCAATAACCTAGCCCACCTGGCTACTATCTCCCTTGCTACCCCTTTGCACCTTTCATCGGCCCTGCCCACTCACACTTGGATGAACTCTCTTCACCCACTCAATGAGATCTCCTCACTCTCTATTTGTGTGTGTCATCCTCTCACCTAGGCTTCCTTTTATTACATTGAGTTAACCCTAGGTCTAAAACCCTAGATCTCCTCTAAAGTGATCAACGATTGAGATCTAATCTCACGTTCACTTTAGATCTAACGGTTAGGACTTAATCAACTCACTTAAGTTACTAATGCCAAATACTTAGGCATTTAACTTAATTAATCTTACATTAATTAAAAAGGTCATTCACTTTAATTAATGTTCATAAAGTGAATTTCCTAAGGTTTTCTGAGAGGTTACAAGGACGACTTCCACATGCTAGACACCGAGCCTATGTGGAAGTACATGTCCGATGCTAATAGATCAACAGATGAATATTATCCCGCTTTCCTAGTGGTGTACTAGAAGAAGTATTTCATCACCTAAGTTCTTTTGCACATGATCATTATCATTAGCACATAATTTGCTTTCTTTCACTGGTTAAACATTGGCATTTAATTTGTTGATATATGGATGATCGATAAATGGTAAATGATGAATGGTACATGGTTTTGATACATTGATGTTTTGGATTCAACACAAAAATTTTACTTTCCAAGCACTTTTCAATTGAGCTTTGTTATCTAAGTCATATTTTTTTGAGCTCGTTGGTTTCCTTTCTCTCGTACTTGATGCACTTTACCCCTAAGAGAAGATAGAAAATTGAAGTCAAACCAAGTCTTGAACCTCCCCTTTCAGATACAACGATAGGACTTAGTTTTGACCCCCCTAGGAAAACCCTCCTTAGGTTAGCAACCCTAGCCTTAAAGTGTAGAGGCAAGGCCACTGAGGTGACAGTGGGTGGCTTGCCTATTCGTTGCCCCAAGCTCTCTTTCACGGGGTGGGACTTTCCCTTAGCGAGAGTTTGAGCAGTAACACAATCCATCACAGAGCTTCTCTCGTGCTACAATCCATCTCGAACCATCCAGGGGCTGAACATACACCATGTACCCCAAATCTCATGAAGCACCCCAAACATGGTGTAAATACTTTTGAAGTAGCCCGAAAATATAACAAGCATCATAGGAGTTTCCATCCACATCTTCCTCATGCCTAGACCTAAGAGCCAAATGTCAAGCCAAGATTTTTCCCAATTGGCAAACAAAGGCCAATACCAAATGTCGAGCAAAGGCATATCTCAAGTGTCAAGCAAAGGTAAGAGTCAAGACTAAGACTGAGCAAGGAGATTGTTGAGCAAAGGGTGGCATTGTTGAAATGGCTAAGTATGAACCCACCAAGCAAAGGAGCAATTGTTCTTAGGAAAGAGAAAGTTGACTAGTGCTTAGCTAAACAAGCTAGTAGCTCAACCTACTAGCGCTAAGCAAAGGAAAATCCCATCCGTTGAGCAAGGACAAATTGTTCCACCAAGAGAAGGAAGAAATGAACGGACTAGGAAACACGCAACTGGACCTTTTCTAGCAAGAGTCGAGTCGAAAAAAACCTAGGTAAGAAAGCTTAGGGAGCAGGAGAAAATGCGATGAGGACGGGACTTTTGTCACAAGGTTTTTGTGCTAACAAATAGGGTTCCAAAAAACGTGATGTGGAAAACCCAATAATCAGAGAAAGAGGTAGATGGATTTTTTAGGCCAAAATTTTGCTTACAACGTGATGGCGGAGAAAACCCTCATTCACAACTGGAAAACCTAGTCGAGCTTTCAACAAGGGAGAAAGACCCATATCATTTCCATCATTGATGATAAGCGAATCACATAGGACCACGTGAATAGTACAGAGCCAAGCTAGCACATGTGGATGCCACATTAGCATAACCACCAAGAACCCAAGAAGGCATGAAAACGAACAAGATTGGCATGTATCTGTGACCTGTCAAAGTCACAAAGGGAGTTGAACTATTGATGCCAGAGGAGTTAGGAAAATGTCACAAAAGCCCTAGAAGGCACTTAGGAACACAGAACATAACGACTTCTTGAAGGAGGCATAACTAAATTTTACAGCGGCCCTACTTAGGGAGAAGCAAAGATAGAAGGAAGAGTTGGATTATTGATCCTCATCTACAAATAGTTATTTGAGCCAAAGCATCCAAAGAGGATGGCGCAAAATAGGATGGAGATGATTAGTGGATTCACGGGATCATTCAATTTTCATTGACTTGCGATCCGCTAAAAGCCTAGATAGGATAGCAGCAATGTCGGAGCCAATTGAAAGCCTTTAGGAGGATAGCAGCTAGCTCATGGTAGGCATCTATTGTAGGATAGTTGAGTGATACTCTAGTCTAAAACCATAAAAAGTTCCAAGGCCTTTACAAATTAGTGCAAATTTTGTTGAAGGAATACTGCCAAAACCAGAGCGCCAAGTGCAATTGTGAAGAGAGATGAGTATGCATTGTAATATAAAGTACACTACTTAATGTCATTATGGAGTTTCTTTCCAATGAGGGTTCTTCAATTAACAACATTTTGTGTATTGTGTATCTATGTGAATGATTGCATTGCTTGCATTAAAGAATAAACCACTAAAACTTGCATACAATACATGTGCATTGAAATATTAAATTCATAAAGATTTTAAAAATTTTATGGAATCCATTTTGAGAGCCATTGGCCAATGTTGACTTGCCAACTCGATATGGATCATGCACGTCTTATCCAACCTAATGTCTTGAGGTGCTGTGAAAGATAGGTTGGGTGAGCATGTGGTTGTGATGACATTGACAAGGTGACCTGCCATGTGGTGAAGCCCGTGGGGAACTGAGGTAAAGAGATGAGTTTGAATGTGGACTAAGTTTAGGCTTTGATAGCCCAGTTTAAGCTTTTGGTTCCATGGTCAGTATTTAGCACTTTCATCAAGAGGAAGGAATTGCCTTCCACCCAAGTGTTGGATGGCCCACACCATGGCTATGTAAAGCCCCTATAAGATCCCGTAGGCCATTCGTAGCTACCTGAAGCCCTTGTTAGAGGGCTTCAGCCTCAGCTCTGCTGTTTGTGGCTTCTCCAAAGTTATGGGAGAAGACCGCTATCATCTCTCCTTCCTTGTTCCTAATGAGCCCTCCACAGCATGCAGATCCTGCATTGCAATTGGCAGCACTGTCAAAGTTAAACTTGAAAAACCTTGGTTTGGAACATATTCGTCTCCCTGGGGCCTTCTTGGCTTGTTTATCACATCTGTAATTAGCTGCAAATATCAGTTAACTAGTTGACTGATGCAACAAAAGAGACCTTTCAAATTACTCCAGTAACATGTTTTGTTATTTTCTCTTGTTCTTGTTCTTATTTTGGAGATATGAAAATTAAATACATGTTTTCCATTTGATTACGGGTGTGATATACTTTATCACACACTTATCTTTTGATTAGTCACACAAGGGGCAAAGTCTAGTACGAATACATTGCAAGGGAAAACCCATCAAAGCCAGAGCTTCTACTAGAGGGCAACCCCAACTTTGAAACATATTCTGAAATTAAGCACTGGTTGCAAGACTTATCAGGAGTTGTTCGGATGCAGTTAACAGATTGGTTCTAGTGGTTAGGATCACAGATTGGTTCTAGCGGCAACAAGGACAGCATCCTTCGAGATCATAGTTCCAATCACAGAGAGTTACAAGTGCGAACCTACATTGAATAGGTTGGAAACTTTTTTTATGGCTGGGTTGCCCAAATATTGTTCGTAGGTGCCACCCAATGGCTTAAAACAAGAAGATAATTCACAGATGTTTGCCAAAAGTCTGGTTGTGATTTTTGAAGGCGAATAATTAAAAAAAGAAAAAAAAATTAAAAAAACACAGAACAAGTTTGGTTTTGATAATGATTACCTCAAATATGAATCTGTCAAGGAAGAATCGCACTGAGGGGAAGAAAAGAGCAAAGACAGGAACCATGAGAAGGTCTTCATTGGAGGGATACGCCTCGCTCTCCCAATCTATCCAGCTCATCCTGTGTTGAGTAAAACTCGCATGGACCTGCAAACGGAAATCCGCCACATGTCAGCTCAGAGATCCACGGAGTGGACATAGAGAAGAAGTGATGTCGGTATTACCTTGCAAAAATCCACAGAATGGTGCTGAGCAGAAAACTGAGGCGACGGAGCGGATCGGATCCAATGGATATTACCTAAGTCTTCATCTTTTCTTATAAAGGGACTCTGTATTGGGCAGTGTGTATAGTACTTTTCATCCCATAAAATTTGGACTCAAAGGAAAGAAAGAATGGCTGTTTGAGAAGTTATACATGCAAGGTCAAAGAATTCAAGGGTCGGAATCAGCCGGCCGTGTGAAGAAGGGCTAGACTTGATTCTTTGGTGTAGAGGTGCCCTAAGATCCATAGGCTGCAAGGATCAGAATATTCTCATGGAGTGATTCAAAGAAATTTGGTGAAATTAGATAGATTACTGATCAACCGAAAATAGGTACCAATCAAAAAATATAGTGTGCCAACTGCCTGACCCTCAGTTTTGGATTATATTGAAATTGTCAAAAGATGTCCAAGTACCTCCAACTTATCTTACATCGACTCACGAAAAAAGCTTTGAATTTAAGCAACACTTAAATATTTTTTTAATTTTACAGCTTTGAGGCGATTAAACCAGTGTAACTAACATTAAAATGGGTGCCAAAAAGGGCTGATGTCAAGTGCAAATTGTTTATTCTGGAATCTGCTATAATTGACCTCGTTATCATGTTATCATGCACTCTGCATGACATGACATGATAGGTGGTTTGTCATGGTGAAATGCATGATTATAACAAAATGGGAAGTGGGAGTTTCGCATGATAAGAAATTATATTTTAAGATAATATAAATTATTTTAATACAGCAAATATTGCATGTTGATTGTTTATTATTTATATACCACTTGCACAACATGCTAAGAGAGGACAAGGGGAATATGGAGGAAAGATGCATATACATTTAATTATTTAAAAGAAGTCAAATGTATATGTGTACATCTTCTACTGCTGGAAGTTGACGTTGTGCATATCTTACAAAGTAGATTGAAAATTTAAGTCGGGTATAAATTATAAATATTATTGACATTTATATATATTATATAAGACATATATAGTTATAAATATTATTGGCATTTGAATGCTAAAGTTTACGAAGGTATACATACTCTATTTTTATGTGGATTTGAACTTGTGGCTTCTTAAAAGGAAACACATGTTCTCAACTATTAGGCCCACTTAAGTTGTATACAAAGAGACCAAAATGTATAATATATTTTGCTTAGATATATGATGCAGAGCATCATATGGCCTCTCTTAACCACCTATAATGTGGTAAGTTTGAATAATGAATTGTGTGTATGTGTGTGTGTGTGTGTCATCATGCCTCTGCGAGAAGTCTAATTGTTGATGTTGATGTCAAATTCAAGCACACATGAGACACCCTTGTGTCAATGAAGATGTATTGTTGGAGTTTGTTAAGTGTAACATCGACCTTTCTATTAGGGAATTAAATATCGATTTAAATTATAAATCAAGGATGGCTAAGAAGAGCGGGGGAGGGCAATAGAGGCTCAAAGAAGCATTGAGGAGTTGGTTCTAGTTGTAAAGTGGGGAGAAGCCATTATATTATGCTCAGATGAACCTTTTTTGTTGAATTATTTCCACCTTTGGGTGTGTTGTTTTATTAATATATAATTAGAGGTTGCATGCATTGACCTAAGGGTTATTGTATAWTGTAATGGTGAGTTTGATTATTATTTTAAGCAAGTCATATTTTGTCTCTATAATTCTTTGTTTGAAATTGACAAATGCATGGTCTGTGAGATTATTGTTTGTCTTTTGGGCCCACCCCCTCCATCTGCATCAATTTTGAATCAGAGCAACTCAAACTTTAGAGAAGAAGATGGCTCGGAGAAGAAATTCATTGTTATAAGGTGGCAACTAGAGATTTGCTTGTAAAAATAAAGACTTGGGATGAAAGAAGAACTTAGTGTGCTTGGAGGAGCATTAGATTGCACAAAGATGCATTGGTTTTACCTGCAGATAATGTATTAGCTACAGATAGCCATATTGAGAACAACTTTAGAGAGTGTGAGTTGTTGAGAATCCAAAGAGAGATTCACTAACTAAAGTTAAATTACAAGTTTAAAATGAGGTGGTTGAGCAGAGAAAAAAAGACACCAGAAGAGAAGAGATGCAAGTCATAAGCAAATTAATCAAGGAGCGAGAAATAGAACAACATAGAAAGAAAAAGATATTGACTATAAGGAGAAGGATGAAAGAATTAGAGGCAAAAGAAAGACTTGAAAATGAGAAAATTGGAGAAGAGGTCCAAGTTAAAGAAGAATATGATGAAGCACAAGTAGTTAACTACTACCCATAAGAGGGTGATGTGTTTTAGGAAAAGTGCAAAGTGGTAGTGGATAAGCATGTAATTGAGTGTGTGAATGAAGAATTTGTGGAGTATGTTACTATTTACATCTAAAAAATGTTGTGGAAACTTTCGTGGAGTGTGAAGAAGATGAAAAGGATGCAATTGATTGCATGCCTCATGAAACTATGATGGAGTTACATGTCACAACATAGATTACTCCTGTGGAGCATGGAAATGGTAGTGAGGATGAAGGAGAAGTTCCATTTGGTTGCAAGTTTGAAGAAGTGGTGAAGATCTTGGGAACAAATGAAGATAATACTCGCATACAACATAGTGGGGACAAGAAATTAAAGAAGGATGAGCATGCAATAGATTGCATGCATAGACAACATCCTATTGCATGCATAGACAACATCTGGCTAAGCTCGTATCATGGCTTGTTTCAGTGATGTTTACTCCCTTATTGCATGAAGAAAGAAAGAGAAATAAGAAGAAAGGAGGAGTGGGGAAGGTGAGATTCATATGAACTTTGTAAAAGAAATTATTTCTATAGAGAATACAACAACATACCTAGTCTAGTGAGTGGTGTGAGCATTCACCAAGAAACTTGGTAACATAAGCAAAATAGTTGAATGTAGTTGTTCAAAGTGAAATTGTGGGGATGGGAGCTATTATCTCTATCACTAATCCAAGAATGATTCTATTCAAGGTTGGTATTATTCATCAAATGCATTTGATGCTATCATACATAGTAGTAAGTGTGGCCAATAGTAATGAGAAAGTAAAGGAGTACTTTATGGCAATGATGTTGCTAAAGGTGAAACATGTAGGAGAAGAATGTTCCACTATTAGTGTGGAAGGATACACAAAGATCGTAGCTAAAAATGCAACAAAGATCAAGGTGGGGTTTTACCTTCCCATGATGAATTTCAATTCCTTAGAACTAGCATTGATGGATGAGTTAAGGAGTGTTGGAAAAAGAGTGAAGAGACAAAGGGATTGGATGCAAAAATTGTGTCTAAGGAAATGAGATAGTCTATAGACTCAATGCACGGGTCCTTCACTTAGTGATCTTGAGATATAGCACTTGCGTTCGTGGGATATTAAAGAATACCCCTAATTTCACTTGATATTGATAAATATCTCCGAAAATCCTTTTGTTGAACCCCCCTCCCAATACATCTTTCTAATAAAAGAAACTCCTATTTTTACTAGATACCCCTTTTTATACTCCCCAATACCTATAAACTCCCCTATACCCACATGCCCCCCAAATACCTACAATATATTGACTCTATTTTTCACAATTTAAAAACCCCCTTTAGGAATGAACATGATAAGATATTGGTCAACAAGGTGAAGCCCCCGTGACTCAATGATGCTTTGGATTTGTGGAGAAAGAATAACAAGGTAAATGGCCAAATGGATATGAAATAGAAGGTTCATAATTTGTTTAAACACAAGGAGTATGATGGAAAGCATCTTATGGCCTCTCTCAACCACCCATAATGTGGGAGGAGCCATCAAATTATGCCCAGATGAACCTTTGCTTGTTGATTTATTTTCAACCCCAAGTGTGCCATTTTATTAATATGTAATTAGAGCTTGCATGCATTGACTTGAGGGTTCTTATATAGTGTAGTGGTGAGTTTAGTTATTATTGGAAGTAAGTTGTATTTTGTCTTTATAATTCTTTGTTTAAAATTAACGAACGTATAGTCTATTGGATTATCGTTTCTCTTTTGAGCCTACCTTGTCTTCTAAATTGATATATTACTATTGTCCCATCTCTTTTGATAAACATTTTGTCTTGTTTTCATTCAATGAAAAAAGAACAATTTTAGGCATGATATAATAGATTTAAAGGGATGCATTCAACATAAGTAGAAAGTTAACCCATGATTTACTATAAAATTTAGAGATTCATTATAAGGCTATTAACACTCCTACAACACATTACAAGTCTCAAAAATAAAATGAAGCCAAATTCTAAAAATAAAAACAAAGATGACAAAAAAAAACAAATTATAGCACTTAATCTTGAATTGATTATAATAATAGAGCTAAGAGAATAAGAACTATCATTAATCAACTCTTAATTTAGTATTGGGAATTAATATATGTTTGCATAAAGCATATTTAAGAGCCCATAGGATAAGAAGAGAGATCCAAATTCCTTGCATAATTTCAAGGAGTTTAAAAAGGGCAGAGAGTCTATTGAGGTTATCAAATTCTCATATATCTCAAAGCAAACCACATCCTTTCTTTCTACTAGCAAACCATGTCTTTTCTTTCTACCAACTCTTATATGGGTGAGATTCAAGTACTATACTACTATAATTATTCACTTGCTAACTAGTTGTTAAGGCATTCTCACCCCAATTACTATGTATTATGCTTTAGTATTAGCATTTAGTATTAGCATTTTCTCATGAAAGGTTTATTTTAGCATTATTATTTCTCGCATCAAAATTATGTAATGAACTATGTAAGTCTTACATCTAATTGGTTAATTTTACATATCCCATTTGTTTCCTCCATAATGTTTCCCTTCCTTAAGTATCCATGTTCCCATGTGCTCATAAACATTATTTCTATTGGTTAAATTTTACATATCCCATTTGTTTCCTCCATAATGTTTCCCTTCCCTAAGTATTCATGTTCCCATGTGCTCATAAACATTGTTTCTATTGTCAAATTAGTTTAGTCCCTATGACATTGATTTGTTCTCTACTGCTTATGCAGTTGAGGACATAGGAACATGTATACCCAATTTATTAATCAACATCATAACAACCCAAACCCCTTTGTAGCTTCAACAAAGTACTATATTTGATGGCTAGAAGAACAAGATGCCACAAGCTCATATGGACCTTGCCTACCCACATCTACTTCCCACTTAGAAGCTAACATTGGCTAAAAAATGGTTAGGTCTTGGATGTCTCCTCAAACAACCCTCCATATGACATGCTTAGAGTTTCTAAGAGGGTTCACACTACTCTTTTTACCTTAATGTCATATAACAATCTGGGAATGACTCCTTTATTTTCTCTACCATCCTCATTATTTTATGTGCCTCACTTTTTCCACTTGCTAGCAGTATTCCTTACCTATATGGCCCAACCCATGACATACATTTCAAAGGTCTTAGAGTATGATGGATCTTTGAATGAGCGACTTCATATCTTATCGATATATATAACCATTTTAGTATGGTCATCTTACTATATGACAAGGTTAAGATTTGATTCTCCACCAAAAACTTACAAGGATGCACTCTCCATTAATAACACACAAGGATTCACCACCTACTATTTTTTATAATGTTGAAGCAATATTCCTATAATCATTCTGGTGGTTATCATAACCTTGCACACACTAAGGCAACACGCATTTTCCAAACCACCTACGACATAGCCTAAATTCTCAAGAAATTATAGTGTACACTCTGACATGCACCAAGACAACATTAATTGGGTCCATCATCTACAACACATTGTACACCACTGCATAATTCTCCTTGTTAATTGTTGCACTCCTGAGTGCACCAAAATATTACTTATCAATGCATGGTCCATGTTCCCCACAACATGTTTTAGACCTTGATTATCCCAAAACAACTAACTCATGAACACTAATGTGAGAATTGTTAACTCATGTGTCACCATACAATTAACATTGACCATTTTTTGCCCTCATCCAGACAACAACAAGCATGGGTTAACAATTCTATTGAGTTGCATATATTAGTTGGTGAAGACATTGTATGCAATGTGAATGCACACTCCCTATAAATATACCACCAACAATTTTTTTACAAAAGATTAGTGATTGTCAACACAATTTTCTATTGCCAACTTCCCCCTTACCCTTTTGTTGTAACCTTGGTCATTTTCTTGAAGTTGGAGATCATGTTAAGCTTTAATAGTTTGACCCTTCCAGTTATTTTCACATCAACTTGCATGCATGGCATTAGTTATCATTAGGCTTTAGTATCCCATTCCCTTTAGCCATTACCACATCAATAGGCACGTGTGACACTAGATAATGCTAGGCTTTAGTGGCCCAACCCCTCTTGTTATCGATATATATGCATTTCTTTATCAAATTAAGTTACTCCTTCATTTATGAGCATAACATCTCCACCTCCTACCATGTTAATCACGTAGTCAAATTAGCTCATAGTCCCATTTATATGCAAAACATCCCCACTCCCTTGCATGTCAGTTGCATTGCATTGCACTTCCATTCATGAGTAAAGAACCCCACTTCTTATTGCATTATGTCACTACAACATCCCTACATAAGTTAATATTTTAGGGTTAGATGAGCTCAATTGCATTGTATTAGTTCATGCATGTAAAGTTATGGGCATCAGTTGGCAATGATCTCTTGACCTTCTCCATCATATATCAATGTATTTCATGTCCCTTCAACCCCTCCCCTAGTTAAAGTTGGCATATTACTTGTAGTACCTTGTCATTATGGTGCGTTTCCTTTTTATTCTATTGATCCCTTTATTTTCCTTGATTATCTCTTCTACATGTTTATATATTTTCTCAAGGTTTCTTGCCTAATGGTGCAACACACCCATTATTTTCAGTACGCATGATCCCCCTTTATCTCCTAAATCCTATCGCTATCAGTTATCCAACCCCGCTATTTTGATTTCACTTCATGAAGTTATTGAACTTCCCAAGTCCGTGCCACTAGCACAATTATGTTACATGGTCATTGGTTCCTTTAACTATTATGTAAGACCCTAAGTCTACCTATGAACCTCGCTTGAACTATCCCAATGGTGATGCCCCTTATGAAATCACCTTCACCCTATGCAATTAGCACTAGTATTGGTCCATGAGCCTCAACAAGTATTTGGATGTAGATAACCCCCAAGCACACCCACGCATGCCCATGGAGTTGAATGCCCTCTTCCACACCCTTGAGCTTCTAGATATCAAAGTTAGTGATACCTTGATCTGAAAGGCAATAGATAAGCATTAGCACAACACCTAACCATCAATTAATAAATGATGAGGATATGTCTATATAACCCAACTCCATCAATGTTACACTACTAGGTGAACATTGAGAGGTCGAATGGGACGACATTATATACCTTTTTTAGCATGACCTAGAGATCACCCTTATAGTTATTTGTTAAGTTTATTGGCATATAGTGAAAATTTAGACCATTAGAAACATTTGTCGTCATAACCAAGTGTCTCCCTCTTCCTAAAAGGCTTGATCAAATCATCGTCATTGTAATCTAGCAAATTTATGCCCATGCCAAGGCCAACTTTCTACAAATTTACAAGCTAATGATAGTTTCTTGTACGTTCATGAAGTGTAGACCTCCAATTGGGTTAGTTTTTCTTGGAAACAATTAACGTGCATAGTTCATGAATCCAAGTGTTTGTGGATTTCTTTCCAATTGACTAGCATTCTTCTCTAACTATTATTCATTACCACTATGCCAAATCTAGCCCACTACATGGTTGATAATAGGCACCTCAATATCATCGCCTTGACTGTTGTTTTGACGAAGGCATTGTAGTTGGAGACCATGATGCCTACTTCCTTACTCCAAGTAGCACAAACTTGCATCGAGGCTATGCAGATTTTTTCATTCCTTTTTTGTTAACTACTCCTAGAATTATTGTACATGTTATAGAGTTGTTGGTTGGTCATGCTGATTAGATTCAACACGATCATTATTGCATTATTTTGGTTTTGGAGACTTCTTGGTCCTATCTTAAGTTGACCAAGCATCTTGGCTATGATGACTCATTATTTGAGCTAGGTTTCAAGCACTGAAAGAACAACTTGGAGGATATATGGTAGAAGCATGACACCTAGTTTCACTTGAACTTTGATCTTCCCGATAAGAGATAATTGACTATTTTGATTGTGTAATAATCATTTGAGGCAACCCCCTTAGTTTTTAAGGAATGATATGAAACGAGGTTGGAGAAATTTTAGTGGGACTAAAGAAGTTTAGTGTCCATACTATGATAACATTTAATCCAAGTTGACACTTAATTGGGTGTCCAAAGCCATAAAAAATATCATCAAGTGGTTGAAGAAAGGTGAGCACTTAATCATATCATTACGCCCCAACTTATTTTCATTATTGAAATACCATGTCAATTCATCCAAGTGTCAATTGTGTTATCATATAACAGCCAACAACACAAAGCATAGCTTGACAAAAACATCCTCCTTCAGGTCCAAATCAAGAATATCCAAGGAATTTCACTCTAATGCCCATTCTGGTAGTGCCACCAACAATAACACTACACATTTTGATGGAGACCAACGTTGTGACCCTATGCTTGAAGGTGAGTGAACATTCGTATAAAAAATTAATGACAACCCCACAAGAAGCAAATGGAAATCAAGGATCAATAGTTGTTATATTAATGTTAGCAATGTATAACCATGGAGTGTGCCTACAAAAATTTGGGTAAGTTTAATCCTTAACCTCCCACCGCACAACACATGTCACACTTGTATTAATTCCTTCTCCAAATGTTTTACATAAATATTTGACATCGTGTCCATCTACAACCCAAGCAAACGTATACAACATTTGGAATGATGCATGGGACTTTGATAGAGGCAACATGTCAGTTGAAGGGAATATTTTTCACGTTCCAACCAACCTAAATTTCACTAAGATAGTTAATGACCTATTGGGCTTTCTCTTTTATGCTTGGTTCCTTTTCTCCACTTGTTAGTTAATAGTTTAATTTGCAGCCATTGCTACGCCCTCGAGATATTTTTGCAATCATTAATGTTGTCCCAACTCCTAGCCTTAACCCATTTTTGGGTTCCTTTCCATGCCCATAGTAGCGCAAATAAACTAGCACCACTACAATGCCCTCATTGATCTCTTTGTTAACCGCCTCCTCTTAGTAGTACATAACATAACACGATATCAAGCATTGTGTGTTTGCTTCATCATCACGACCTTCCAATCTATTTCCAGTAGATCAATAGAGCATTGAGTCATAGTTGAAGCACCACTAAGAGAACCTTTAGAATGTTGATGCAATTATAGATGCTAAGGATATTCCCTTAGGGTAGGACATAGCCATTAAACTACCTTTGCAAATGATCCTAGCTAGGTCAACCTCCATTCCATGTAAGTTATTGTATTCTATCATGTTGCTTAACTCTCCAAGAGTGTTTAATATTTGGATTCATCTACTCATAAAAGAGATTGACTATGCGTAAATGGTATATTTAGAAGACAAATTGGAGATCATTGTATCCCTTGAGGGTTTCTTTGCCCCTCGTCAACTAAGCTTTCTTAAACAACCATCTTATATTGTGGAAACCTTAATCATTGTTATCTTAGTGTTAAGTAGTAGTTCACGCAGTGAAATGGGAGGTCTCCAAGTTGTGTTATTGTCTTCATTATGTTAAGAAAGATATTAATAATTTGTACACCAAGCTTGAAACCAGCTAGCGTTCGCCCACTGACCCAATAAAAAATGCTCAAGAGTTCAGAGGTGCATTAAATTCAAAGAAGGAAACATTATCCACATGGCATGAAAAAGCATAACTTAGGTTCCCATGTCCCCGCCATCATCAACTAATGAGTATTTAGATGCATGTATAATGTTAATTTGTTAGCAAGAATAACTCAGCTCACACTGACCATGTTTTCTTTGTTACTAAAGGGCACACATCCTAAAGAGTTATTGTAGATATCAAGGCCCGTGACAATCATTCGGTCCTAGATATTTTAATGGACCAATTGTATGGAGTTGTGGATGACATGGCCCAAGAGACATACCAATTCGTTAACACATACAACCACTTATCAAGCTACTTGGTGTAGTTGTAAGCATTAACTAATAGGATGAAGGTGCACATATTTATTCTAAATGATAGGACGAATTCTCCCCACCCTGAAACTTGTGTTGATGGATGACTTAAATTCTTCCAAGATCATTTTAGATGCCACATATGTTTGGCTACATATAATGTAAAATGGTATAATCTTGTTGAACCCAAGTTGAATCAACACAAGCACATGTGGAAATCCATTCATTTGCCCCATTTTTCATCATTGTCTAATTAATGTCCCAAGATTCATGACTATGTGTAACTCCAGTGACAACAAATTCTCATTTATGCTAGGGCCTTGACTTAAGTCACCATGTTTCCTTATAAATACACCACTATACAATATTGGTCAAGGGAGAATATTTGAACTTTCCAATAGTTAGTACAATAGGGTATCATGGAGGAACATGAGGCAACCAAGATCTGGTCCCAGTTCAATGTCACACTACCACATTTGATTAGCCCTCCAACACTATTCCCAGTGCCTCTTCCTATCTCTATGATACCAGTCTTCTTGTCTCCTCCTATCTCGCTATCACAAATAGTTCATTTGCCTTCCTCATTGACTTAAAATAGACACCATGAGTTTGGAGGATTTTATTTCCATGCCAATGTTTGTCAACCTTGATCTCTAGGGTTTAGTTGCTCCAATTTTAGTTAAGATCCCAATTATTAGCACCCATTATGCAACTCACAACCCTTACTTTCATCTAAGAAATGCAATTGGAACATCACCCAACACTATGTTCTTCCCTCCAAGATTCCACCACTTCAACCACCCAAGGACCAAATAATGTTGATAAAAGCTTTGACGACAAAGTAGAGATTAAGGGTTGGATAGTGTGTAGCATAGTTTTAATTCAACACTATTTTTAGCAATGTTCAAAACTTGGTATCGTCTTCTTAGCACAATAGAGCATTATTTTCCATGCTTCATCCTTAGCCAACTTTGCTCCAAAATCTGTTGGGTTGTCATAGTTATATCATCATCAAAGTATGCACCAGTTGGAAATGCCAATCCTTTTCATATTAGTTTAAACAACTTGGAGGAGCATTGACACTTATGAGTTCATGCCACTTAGAAAATACTCGACACTTGTGATTTTGCATTGTCTAATAGATCAATGCCTTGGTGTTAAGTCATTTAATAAAGAACTACCACATTAATGTTACCATTGCTTGATCCAACAACAAATGTTTTTGACACAATCTTCTCAATTAGTATTTGTGTGTCTCGTAGTAGTGACCACCCTTTTTTTAATGCAACTACAAGTGAACTAACCTCAAAGTGCTCCATGATGAGTATGGCAATGGCATTGTACTTATTACATTATTTGTGCATAAGGTGGTTGATTTATATAAAGGAGTAAGTTATTAAGTGGACAAACTCAACCTATTTATGGTCAAAATTCTTCCCCTATTATGGTAGGAATTTTTATCAAAGTTACAGTTCCTCCTAATTGATGGGAACTTTTGTTGATTTTTCAATAAGCTAGGTTAAGCATGTAGTTCAATTCAATTTGCATTT
>ML796782.1:436811-458240 GCA_009831015.1 Picea engelmannii | reverse complement strand
TAATGAAATAGAGTGAAGAATATGGTGAATGTATCAAGCATTGCTCGATGAGTGTTATCCTTCCTTAAGGATTAATATATGATGTTACCCTGCCTCAAAGGTTTTCTCTATTTCTTGTGTTCAGTATTTGGTGAATAGTTTGGATTATTCTTTTTAAAATTCTTAGTTATTTTGAGATTAATCTTCAGATCTATTCAGGTACTTAACACATACTAGAGGTAAACATTTGTATGATTCCTAAAATTTTATAGCACCTCCATGAGGAATCAACATTTTAAATTCCTCTAAGATCAAATGGATAAAATGCCCATTTGTTAAGATCATATATCCTTCTAAAAGGCTTCAGAGAAATCTAATAACTCCTTGTCCAATCCCATAACTTACGTACTTCTCGAGTCCATTACCCTAGCTTCCATCCCTTCATAAACTCTAAATCCATCCCAAAACCCAAACTCAAACAACATACAAATTCTCTATATTATCATTCTCTAAAATCCCATGGGGAATGGTGATAAAAATGATTGTGATTGTTCTCCTTGTATTTAGCAATATTGAAACCAAGGGAAAACAACCAATCTTAGGTTAATGCCAATGTTCTTTACATACTTTATATTCTTTATTAGCAACAAGAAGGCTAATGACATCTAGATAGCGACTTGCCATCTTCCCCCCTTCCAACTAAGTTGAGGAAGTTATTTATTAATTTATTTCCTTTAGATAACAAGTCACTTTCTTGATCAACTCTTACTAACCTTGGATTGATTATTGATATCAACTTCTATGTTAGATCTAACTAATGTGATAAAAATTCATTTGTATTCTTATCATGAAAAGTAATGTATAACAACTTCATCAAAATTCATTTATAATTTTATTTAATTCTGAAAAGTAACTTGTAACCATTGTTTCGTAACCCAAAAATTAGTTTAATGCTATCTTCCCATTATTTTATATATGAAAATTTTGTTAGAAATTTAAGAGATGTTTTCTTATGTTAAGGTATTTTAGAAAGTTCATTGATGTAAATTAGTGCATTTTATTTATAAATTCAAATCGAGAATTTGATAATATAAAATTAACTAAATATCCAATAACATTAACAAAATTGATTAACTCCCTTAAATTATCTTCTTAATATTTTTGATAGATTATCTTCTTAATATGTTTTAAATTTATGACTTCTTAGATTATCTTCTTAATATATTTTAAATTTATGAGAAATAAATTAAATATCTCACTTTTATAAATGTGATACCATCATAGATTTTGACACTAATAACATCAACAAAATTGATTGACCCCCTTAGATTGACCCCCTAAGATTATCTTCTTRATATATTTTAAATTTATGAATTCTTACATTATCTTCTTAATATATTTTGAATTTATGAGAAATAAATTAAATATCTCACTTTTATAAATATGATACCATCATAGATTTTGACATTATTATTGTGTCTAAAAATTATTATATGTGAAAAATGTTATAATACTATATATGTATTTTAAAGTATATATAATATTTATAACACATAATAACAATAATAATATACTATATATTGGTCAAATATAAATACGAGTATAAATTATCTTTATATAAAAAGAGATATATAAAATTTATGCATAATATAAAAAATAAAATAACATATAATTAAAAATTTTTATATAAAGAGAAATATTATATATATATATATATATGAGAGATTTATTTTTATAACAATAATCAAAATATTTTTTTTATAAATTTTGATTTACATAAGTTTTAAATTTTACTTTGTTGAGTTTCACTACAATAAATTTTGATTTATTTTAAATGATTAAAAAATGGATACTTCAAAGGTTTTGATCATTCTCGATGCTTGATAAATTTAAAATTAAGATGAATCTAAACTGATTTAATCAATGGGTAAAGCAAAACCTTTTAAAGCTCTTTGGCTTGGTTTTAAGTAGTTCTCCTAATTGCGATCAAGTGTTTGATTCCTCATCATATGTCGGAGAATGAGCTAGCCACCTCGACTAGAGGTCGTTTCCCATTTTCACGAGAGAGAGGTTCCCTCAACCCAACCCATTGATAAATCCAAAATTAAGATGGATTTAAATTGATTAACCAAAATAGAAGATTATTCTAACTATAATTAGGACTCATTTTTATCAATAAAATGAGATCATAAATATTGACACCATTTTCATTTAATTAGAATATTATTCAAATATAGTTATGATATCATAGGACTTCTTGCTTTTAAGGATTATGATAAGATGTAGTGGTGCTTCCATCATTTTGGTGGTTTACTTTTTCCTTATTGATTCAATTTTTTGTACTTCCACGCGTCTATAAACTTTTGTTAATTATGCAAATTTCTAAGATACATTATTAAGAAAGATATAATTAAATATTGTGAGCTAACATAACTAACTTATTGAATGAAAATTTTGCAAACCAAATGAAAGCTTTGGGTGGATGAAAGTCTAGGGTTACTCTAGGTATGTAGATTTTTGGCTAAGGTTTAGAAGTCGTAGAAGTAGGGGCCACTAGTGCTAGCTCGATGGAAGAAGACTCGAAGTTAGTGGACTACGGGAAGACAATGACAAAGCCCTACCTTTATTTTTAGGTCATATCGAGAGCTTGTTGAAATCCAATGGAATAACAAAGAATCCAAGGAATCAATAGTTCCAATAGATGTGACCCTAGCTCTAAACAAAGGATTTCCAGGTGGAAGCCATGCATTAGGAGTTCCTAGTCAAGGAGAGACAAATCCTTTAAGGACCTTAGTTGGAGGGACATTAGAAGAGGAGGACAATTATGGCACGACCCTTTTGGAGGTGAGATTTGATCCATGATTTGATTTTGGTAAGGAGCTAACTCAAAATGACTATTCTACTATGTCCAGCTTTGTGGATGCCACTTCCCATTCAAAGGTCAGTTATGAATGCTCAAGTTATAAAACAAACTGTCACAAGGGTCCTGTTATCACATGAAGTTGTTAAGGGTCACATGTGGTTGTTATGGGTCAATTCATCCTTAGATTTTTGAAGTGTTCAAGGAAATATTATATTTTCACCTACTGGAGGCATTTATAGACTCATAGTCCATCTACTAAGACTTTTTGTGTTTTTGAGGATTCATTGCATAACACTGTTAAACACAGAGATTTCGTAGCGCCTGGTGCTACAGAATCGTCTACACAGATTGTTCTGTAGTTTCGCTACCAAAGGCGCTACAGAATCACCTAGCCAGACACAGAAAAGGCACTACAAAATCACCTAGCTAGACACAGAAAAGGCGCTATGGAATCTGCAGAGCAGTTTTATAGGAGGGCGCTACAAGATTTCCTGTAGCGACTATTGTTACAAATTTGATCATAAAACCAAAACGACAAATTAAGGATGATATCCCTGTTGACTTGCTGACCAAATTTCAGCCTGACCTAGTTTGTAATTTGAGAAAAACAATTAAAACACCAATGTGTTGCGGAATGTGTTGCAAATTCTTTGTTTTGCATAGCTGATTGGATATTCGCCTTGTTGGGAGGTTGCCACCTATCAAGGAGGGTTTGAATGATTTCTCATGGATTAGTTAGATGTCAAGGGACACCTGCACCTATGGTTTAGCTCCATTAAAGACTTCATGTAGTGAGTTGGAAACAATTCATTAAAGACTTCCAACAACTTTATGAAAATTAACAATTTGTTGGATTTTTGTGTCCTTGACTATTGCCACCTAGCTCCAAGGCCCATAATCCAATGGAAGAGATGGGATTCAAACTCCTAAGGATATTAGGATGCTTTTTCTATTTAAAAGAGGAGGAAGCTCTTGGAGACGGGTTGGAATGAGCTAGGGGGAAGAGGGCTTTTGACCCAGAGAAATTCAGAGTGTTGTCATTGTGTTCTCTTTCCTTTTTCTATATCTTTTCAGACTTGTGATTCCTTATCAATGGATATCAATGTTTCTTTTTCATTTTTGTCTTTCTCTGTGCACTAATATATATGAGTGACTCCTTTACTCTTATTCTTATTCATACAATGATTGAGTGATGGTCTTTGTTCTTTGCATTGGTGATCTAGAAATTGTTAATACACAGATTTTTACTGTGAGATGACTATTTTAAAGTGTTGGAATTATCTTTGACATGTTCAGATCACAGTTTTATTTTCCTCATCCATTTATCAAGCCTATTGTCTGATCTTAAGTTGTTAAGGCCACTTTTGCTGAAGGATATAGTTGGGAATGTGTACAATATATGAATTTGATTGTCCTTATGGTCAAATCCCTGTGACTTTAAAGCTTATCTTTCAAGATTAAATTTGAATTCTTTGCATGTTACCAAGCTCACCTGATTACAGTCTAGGGTGAATCTTGGAGTGGTAACATAAATGCCATCGTTGTCGGGGAACGAAGTGTGAAGCTAGCTTCTCTGGGAGAACGACATAGATCCAACTCTTGATGGTAGACAAGAGAGGGACACAAAAATTGAATGTATTATCTACCTAGCGACTCCACAATCAAAGACTCCACTAGGGAGGATCCCGTTGACAGAAAGATGAAGGGCCAGCAGTGTAAAACCAAGTATCAGTTCATGAGCTTTCTTCATGAACTTTTGTTGTTCTTTATCAGCTCATTTTTGCTTTTCCCTTCACATATAAAGAGGATCATCTTGTGCTTTGTTTATTCAGATGAGCATCAACCTTATTTTATATATCCATACTTGCTAGAAGAAAATTTGCAGCATGCTTTTGTTGTTGAGGTTGGTCCTGAAACTTCATTTCATCCTATTGAGAAGAATGAGGCTTATATCTCCATCCCTCCTGAAAATACTCAGCCTTATGACCATGAGAATGATGAAAGTGATTCAAAGACTTCTCAGATATCATTATATTCAGTTATTATTGAGCCTTTCCATCAACTTGTTAAACCTCATGTTCATCCCACTGCTTTTCAAACTAGAATCATGATGAATATGTTTAAACCTTTAAGGTTGCCATATCACCTTCATCCTTATCCTCTTGATTTCTTTGAGTATCTTCCCCGGTTTTCTGGAGAGGATCATGTTACATCTAAGAGACACTTGGGGGCCTTCGAGAACTTTGTTGATCAGTTTGAAATTATACATGAAGATGTGGTTATGAGATTATTTTCTAAATCTTTGACGGGAGAGGTTGCTATGTGGTTTAAGAGTTCGAGAGTTGATTCCATTGGTTCTTGGATTGAGTTGTGCAATGCCTTTTTAAAGTGTTGGGGTGAGAACAAGTCTCTTGATCAGTACCTCGCTAATTTTTGTGCTCATAAGAGAAAATAAGATGAAGCTCTAGCCACCTTCAACAAGAGGTTTCACAGTTTTTATTACAACATGCCTATTGAAATTCGACCTACTGAGGTTGCTGCCATGGTACAGTATACAATGGCACAACATCCCAATCTATTCCTATACCTTAGAGAAAGAAAGTCACCATCCTTGCAACAGATGTTTCTTGATGCAGAGGAAGTGGAGAGTAATCTTCGGGCATGCGAACAACTCTCTTGTAAGATCTTGGACAATGTTTTGGATGAGGAAGAAACTGAGGAAGTATATGGACAACAGGAAGCTTATCCAAGCTTGCAATTGTTTCAACATGCTTGCACATCATTTCCAGATCTTAAATCTTTTTCTGATCTTGAAATTATTAAATCAAATTTTTCCATTGTTAAAGATGAAAATGTACATGCTTATAACTCATACCAGAAAGATGAATTTACATATGAAGCTGAGCCTTTTCCTAATTATGATAAAAGGAATGATTTCGTTTATGATGAATATCGTGAGGAAGATTTTGCAGAAGGTGGTTACATTTCTGTTTTAGAGAAAGTTGTTGCCCCTCATCATCTTACAGTTGACTTAGAAAATCACCTAACATTCTTGGCTCATGATAACCTCCTTGATTATATGCTTTTAAACTTTAGTCAAGAAGTTAGGAAGGAGATACAGGAACATGTGAGTTTGTTCTTTTTTTCATCAATAGATGGCCAGCAGGGAGAAAGTCAACAAGCAAATAAAAATGAACATATTTTTGCATCAACATGTACTAATTCTCCTAGTATTGACTTTGTATTTAACAGTTTTAGAGTAGATTTTTCAGAGGATAGTAAAGAGGAGGTTGAGAAATCATATGGTTTGTCTATAGTTCTTTTTCCTTCTGATAAATTTGACCAACAATTTCAAGAAGACACTACAAATAAGTTTCTTTCCCAAGGAGATAATCAACAGCCAAAACAATCTTTTATCGTCCATGATTGCTTTGAAGCATGTGATAACTATGGGATATTTCAAGGAGGTCAAGAGAATTACAATCTTGTCAGCAAAGAAAAGATTATGAAGGGGCAACCTAGTCTTATAATGCAGCCAAAATTCTATCATGTGATTCATGATCCTATAGCCATACACATGGAGTCATATGTTTCAGATTGCATTATTTCACTAATATTCATGGGAGAGTATGGTTTTCTCAAGGAGTTTATGTCACTACTACTATATTTTTGTTATTATTCATTGATCAATGACATAGATGAGAAGTTTTAAGTTAGGAAGTTACTTGAGTGGATCTGGTGGAAGTTTGTTTTTACCTAGCCTATTGTAAAAAATCAGTTAGTTTAGGATTGTACATAAATAAACTCCATCTGGAGCATGTGTGTTTATTTTCTCTTTGTAAGTAGAGTAGTGTACATGTCAGCCTATTGTCTTCAGCCAAATGTATTTGAGCTTGAATCCATAACCCAACAACTAAGGCACTGGAGCTGCAGTAGTTCTTAGAGCCTCACAGGGAGGACTCTATCCCATGTGGAGCCAATGTTATCACATGAAGTTGTTAAGGGTCACATGTAGTTGTTATGGGTCAATTCATCCTTAGATTTTTGAAGGGTTCAGGGAAATATTATATTTTCACCTACTGGAGGCATTTACAGACTCAATCCATCTACTAAGACTTTTTCTGTTTTTGAGGATTCATTGCATAACATTGTTAAACACAGAGATTTCGTAGCGCCTAGCGCTACGGAATTGTCTACACAGAATGTTTTGTAGTTGTGCTACCAAAGGCGCTACATAATCACCTAGCTAGACACAGAAAAGGCGCTACGAAATCACCTAGCTAGACACAGAAAAGGCGCTACAGAATTTGCAGAGTGGTTTTATAGGAGGGCGATACGGAATTTCCTGTAGCGGCTACTGTTGCAAATTTGATCATAAAACCAAAACGACAATGTGGGTTTCACTGATTTTTTTTGTGGAGTAAGATGATATCCACGTTGACTTGCTGACCAAATTTCAGCCTAACCCAATTTGTAATTTGAGAAAAATAATTAAAACACAAGTGTGCTGCAGAATGTGCTGCAAATTCTCTGTTTTGCATAGCTGATTGGATATTCGCCTTGTTGGGAGGTTGCCACATGTCAAGGAGGATTTGAATGACTTCTCATGGATTAGTTAGATGTCAAGGGACACCTTCACCTAAGTTTTATCTCTATTAAAGACCTCATGCAGTGAGTTGGAAACAATTCATTAAAGACTTTCAACAACTTTATGAAAATTAGCAGTTTGTTGGATTTTTGTCTCCTTGACTATTGCCACCTAGCTCTAAGGCCCAGAATCCAATGGAAGAGATGGGATTCGAATTCCTAAGGATATTATGATGATTTTTCTATTTAATAGAGGAGGGAGCTCTTGGAGAAGGGTTGGAATGAGCTAGGGGGAAGAGGGATTTTGCTCCAGAGGATTTCAGAGTGTTGTCACTGTGTTCTTTTTCCTTTCTCTGTATCTTTTCAGACTTGTGATTCCTTATCAATGGATATCAATGTATCTTTTTCATTTCGATCTTTCTCTGTGTACTAATATAAATGAGTGACTGATTTACTCTTGTTCTTATTCATACAATGATTGAGTGATGGTCTTTGTTCTTTGCATTGGTGATCTAGAAATTGTTAATACACAGATTTTTACTGTGAGATGATTGTTTTAAAGTGTCGGAAGTATCTCTGACATGTTCAGATCACAATTTTATTTTCCTCATCCATTTATCAAGCCTATTGTCTGATTTGAAGTTGTTAAGGCCACTTTTGCTGAAGGATATAGTTGAGAATGTGTACAGTAGATGAATTTGATTGTCCTTATGGTCAAATCCCTGTGAATTTAAAGCTTATCTTTCAAGATTAAATTTGAATTATTTGCATGTTACCAATCTCACTTGATTATAGTCTAGGGTGACTCTTGGAGTGATAACAGGCCCAATTTCAAGCCAATGTGTGTGTAGGAGTTGTATGGAAACAAGAAGATTATTTGAAGGGAAAAATCCATAAGGTGATAAGGAGTATGAGGGAGAAAGTCCATAAAAATGTTGAAGAAGTGTATAAGTGTGAAGGTACAAAAGGTGAAGATTGTGGTTAGCTTGGATGTAAGTCCATTGGAGGTGGAATTGTTAATGGAAAGGGCCTTAGTTGGATACTTCATGGGAAAATTCATCAAAGGAAAAGCTGTAATATACATAATAACACTAAATATAATAATAATAATAATAATAATAATAATAAATATTGTAGTTAGGGTAATGAGAGGTCAAAGGTCACACACCCATTCACCTTGAGACTAGTCAATTCATGTAAGTATATTGTCATGAGGCTCATTGTAAAATAATCATATGATCAATTCTTATCAATTAATCATTATTCAATATATTCTTGTATATATTTGTAGAAATATTCTATCAATAAATAATAAACATGGACTATTTACTACATTTGGTATCAGAGCTTGTTTAATCATTGACCACAATTCATGAAAGAGGTCTAGGTAGAACAAGTCAACCCAATAGATTTAGAATCAAAATACCAAAGCACCACTAAAAATATCATTTTCTTCAATCTCATGTGCCCAACAAAATAGAAATGAAGAAGACATGCCTCAAACATAAACTATTACTCAAAAGGACCAAATACAACAAATTGCAAAATATATTTTACCTCAATTCAAAGAGGTTGATAAGATCTAGGTTCCAAGAAAAGAGAAAGGAAAACTTTCCAATCCACCTATTGTTATAGCCTCAATTTCCACCATTGAAGCATTGATGATCATATTGGCTTAGTCCCTATCCTACTTGCATACACCTTTTTCGCATACCTCCTTGAGATCTTATAAATAACACTTTTTTGGAACTTGTACGTGCCTTGAACGTTATGCAACATGCCTATACGCTTGTTTCCCAAAGGAAAGTCACGTACATGTTAATAAATGCTCAAAAAAATATATTTTACATAATTACAAGTTGAGTTATGGTTTTTGCTTACTGGGTGTTGGGTTGGGTGTCTAGAGTCTCTTCTGGGGTTCTGGGACTTTGTTTGTGTTGTTGTTTGAGTTCAAAAGGTAATTGGTTAGATTCTTTATAAAGAAAAGAAAAAGAATCTTGCACTCTTTGTTTGCCATTTTCAAGCTTATAAAGGTGGTTTAGGAAGTTATTTTTTCATATTCTTTCTTGCCTAGAATAACCTTGGTTTTTGTCCTTGATAAGTTTTTATAGGTATGGATACTTCTTTCTGCCTTTTTCTTGTTCGCTTTTGAGAAGAAAGTTTTGTTGAAGTTTTCCTATTTCTCCTTTGCCTTTTTGAACAAGAAAAAGAAAATAACTTTAGAGAGTGTGCTTTCTATATTTATTTTCAATCCTTGTTGCTCTCTTTTTGCTAAAAAGAAAACTCTTTGAAGTGTACTTTTTGTTTTAGTGCTTTTTGGTTTCAAATTACATTCTGTATTCTTGGAAGACTTCCATTTTTGAAAAGTAAGTTATAGTTTTGACATAAATGACAATGTAGTTCTTTTTAGTTACTTTACCTTAAAAAATTGCATCAATAATTGCATAAGTAGCACAAACCCAATGGTTTTCGCTAATGTGTTGCATCCAGGAAATAAACACATCCACCAAATCCTATCTGTCAAACCAGTAGGACTTAAATTCTTCCTTGGGAATCTCGGTGGTGATATCCGTGTATTGACTCGTTGAGACCTCATACAATTTTTGTTGTCACCTCTCCGTGCCATCTTCAGAATCAATGTCATAGGAATTCATGCTTTTCCAACTCAGCTCGCCATCTGTAGCGGGGTTGGTGTAATCCTCCCTATACCCGGTGATCTTATACATATTTTCAATTACAGAGATTTGTGTATCCTCATCCACTGGCTCATTGTATCTATCCCCTTCATTAGGATCTAGTGGTGAAATCATGCTTAGGGTGTCCATCTCAAATGACATCTGTCTCTTCTTCAAATTCAACACCACATTATTGTCAAAGGCCCAATCAATGGAAAGTAATGCAGGGTATGGATCAAAGTCATCGAAAATTTATATAACTTCAAAGTCTGCCTTAATATTCACCCCTTCTATATTCATCTCGACTTGCTCTAGTCGCCTTATATGATAGATCTTGTATTGGATTTCCAACCGTAGCTAGATGGGTGACCAAACCAAACTTGGTTTACCCATCAGTCCTCCTAGGATTTCTTCGGTAGAATGTTCACGTCAGACCCTAGATCCAACATGACTCCATACATGTCATACCCACCAAGCTCCACTATCATCTTGAACTCATGTCTTGAGCGCTTCTGCTTACTGACCTGACACAAATCCTTTTTTGGTAGGGGACTGATATATTTTTCTCCCTCTCTTGTTCCCCTATGTAGGTAGCTAACATTTGTGTCAACTTCCTTCCAACATCAGGATCATTTAGCAATCTTAAACAACAACTCAAGAAAGCACTTAATTGATCTTTAGTGTTTGTCTCGGGACCTGAGTTACACAATGCCTCTTCACACATAACGTGCTTCAAATCCTCAAGGTGATGCTCCTCGATCACTCTTTGCTTGATGCATCACAACTCTTCTTGTCGACGTGCTTCCTCCAAGGACCTTTGCATCACACTCTGTATTTCTTCATGCACTCAAGCTTCTTCTGACGACCTTTGCATCACACATTGTAAGTCTTCACGGGTGGGAGCCTGTTCTAGCGACCTCTGTGTTGTGTGTTGGAATTCTTCATGAATCTGAGCCTCCTCAAGAAACCTTTGAGTCATGCGTTGCATCTGTTCTTGTACTCTTTCTTCTTCGAGGGATCTCTGTACATCACGCAAAAATTTCTTTTACTGAGCACCATCAAATTTAGGAGGGGGTTGCATGACCCTTATGTTTTTCCCCTTCGACCTTGGACACGAGCTTTCACCATGCTCAAAGTGCATTCCTATATTCTCTCCTCCTAATTTTATCACCTGGACATCAACCTCCTCATCCTTCTTCTTCACCATATTGCAATGTTTCCTCTTTTCTTCCCACTTCTTCAGTAAGATGGGACAATCCTCAGTAACATGCCCAGGTATGTAGCAATACCCATAGAGCGCACATGGCTCAGTACAAAACCTTTATACATGACCAATCTCTCCACAATTGAAACAAGTGGGGGCCCTACCTCCCCCTCTTCCATATCCTCGTCTGTGACAACACCCATATCTGCCTCTAGGACCTCCTTGGTATCCTCCTCTCTCAACACCAACAAGATCACCACCCTTTTATTCTTCTTGTACCCGAAATGAATCACGGGTATTGTCTTTCATCAGTTAGAGTGACCGATAGTTGTTGACATCATGGCCCATGAAATTATAGAATTCACAGAATGGAGTATGATGCATTTTTCGATACTTTTACAAAGTTGGGCAGCGAGGTGTTACATGGCCCACTGTCTGAAAATATCGCACCATTTCGTTTGAGGTCTAGTTGGAAATTGACTCGATGCTCCCATCTCCACATAGTTTCCAAGTATAGAGCACTTGTCCCTGTGATGCCCATCATATCGACATGTGGTACACCATACATGCTCGCACATGAATTTTTCTTTCTCCATATATTGCAATTGCATCGTCAAGTTGCCCAATTGCGACTGCATCAACGCCAATCCTACTGATGTCTCTTCCTTTCCTGGTGTAGCCTCCAAGCATACTGCAATCTCCATGGCCTTTGCTTGAGTTGACACCTTCTATGCTGGGTGAGCAGGACTTGGATATAGGGGAGTAACCCTGCAATAAACCATTGTCTATGTTGTACATCCTGAATTTGAAACGTCATCCTATCCAACAAAATATTGAACCATTGGTCATAGTCCCGCACATTTTCTCCTTGTTTTTGCTTAATCTCCTTGATTTATGTAAAACACTGAGACTCTGACTTAGATTTTTGGAATTCCCTAAAGAGGTCTTGCTTGATCTCTGCTAGGGTCCTTGCTTGTCCGCTAGTGTAGTGGCCTTGTACTTCATGTACCACGTCAAGGCTTTGTCCCTGAACGTGGTTTCCAACTGCACAATCTTTTCTGTTTCATCTATGATCCTCTTCACAGACCATATTGCTTCACATGTGAACCAATGTTTTTCCACATCATCTTTACCCGTTCCATGGAACACGGGTAGCCTCAAGGTACTATTTTGATTCGCCATCCTCTGGCTCGAACTAACTCCTCCTATCCGACTACTAGGTTTTAGGATTCTCAACACTGATACTCTCCTTGGTGAACTAGCAATGACTTTACCTTCTTCTTCACTCGTCTCTTCTCTTATATATCCTTCTACTCTTTCTTCTACTCCATTCACCTCACTATCTGTTGTTCTTTCTTTGTGATTACAAATGCACAAGGGGGGTGGTTAAAGGGGGGGGGGGTAAGTCCATCTTCTTTTGACATTTCTTGTGAGGTGACCCAGGGATTTTCCTACTTGAATCCATGCAAGAAACTTTACTATCTCCAATTCTTCTCCCCCACCACTAGGGCGTCCTCCATATTCCTCTCCTTCTTCTGTGCCTCTACTCCACGCCTCATCTTCCTCCAAGGTTGTGGCACTTCGTAATAGCCAAGGGGTTCAGACTTTGTCTCCTGGGACCCTCTTTCTAGTACCACCACCACCACTAGCATCCCCACTAGACACCATACTCTCAATTTCGCGCCTCTTCACAGCCCTACCTTCACTTGTGCTCCTCTCTAGAATAACACACTCTTCCCCACTTCCTCTAGGTGTGGTTTCTTTTCTCTTCATCTTGGGCCCAAATCCTCATCGCAGGCCCCTGGTTAAATTCCTTCCACTCCTCTGTTATGATTTCCTTCTCAACTCAACTGTTCTTGTGTATCTCTCTCTCTCCTCTGCTCCTCCGGGTCCATACCATTCCTCACCTCATCTTGACAAATTTTGGATCCTCCTCAACGGATCTAGCTCCTTCCTCATTTCCTCCCATCTTTTCACCCCCCCTAGTGATAGGGGATTCTACTTAGCCATCCTGTCAGGATCCATGCGCATTAGCCCCTTCTCCACAAACAAAATATTTATCTAGAGTGGGATTTATTCTAGGAGTATTTTCCTTGAACCTTCTATGAACTTCCTTTCAGTCTTGCTTTGAAGTTACTCGAGTAAACCATAATTCAAGGGATCAAGCCCACTTTTTGTCCAATTCCTTTAGCCTATCAAACATCACTTGATCCCAAACCACTAATTCTAGAGACCACAAAGAAAAATTAGCAGTTATTTTCCTTTTCAGCCATTCATACAACATACATGGAAATTTAACAAAGAAAATATTATGCATATAAGTGTAGAGATACTTATCTTTCCATCGCTTCACATTCACTCTTAGACCTTGATTTTCTCTAGGGGAAAACTCATGTTCCTTTGCAGTTAAAAAATCTCAAATTTCCTCCTAAGATGGATACCACTTCATTTATTGCCTTCATCGTTCAATACAAGACTTTTAGTCCCAATAATAGAACCATTTGTTGGGTCCTTTCATGCTTGTGCATGTCCTTCTTAACGCTAGGGGGTTAAGCCCTAGGGCTCAACCAGAGTTGACCAACAAAACCCCCAAAGCATCGACATATCAATCTTTAACCAAGGCTGAAGAAGGTCTCACTTGAGATGCTATGAGGATAAAAAAGACCATTTAGTATTGTGTCGGGGATGAAGGGATAAACACTCAGAGATCCATTTGGGTTGACATTCATGCATTCCATAGTTGACAACTTACTATTAGTAATATACAAAAACAATACACACACATATACAAATAACACATGATAGATTAGAATCATTGCAACTTTATTATTCTCCTCATTCCATCAAGCACAAACATACATTAATCAAAACATACTTGACAACAACAAAGTCTCATGTCCTCTTTAGATAATTCCCAAGATTTACAATACATTACGCCATGCATATCCTTTCAGATCGTAGACATATAACATACTCAAACTTACAATCAGAATATTTACATCAGTATAATACTACAGAGGCTTAGAGCGAGCTCTTCAGTAATAGACAATAACAATGACCTAGTGAATCAACTCAACAACCAGGCTTTCTTTGTTGTCCTTGATTCCTTTTACATCCTTCTCGGCTCTGGGGCTCTGTATCTGTCAATTTTTCTCCACTCGCTCTACTCACTAATAGTGTTGCACGCTTCTGTCACTTTCCTGCATTCCACGTATCCTTTCCAGAATCGGGGCAAGCTTAACTTCCTTTCTAGCTCATCTTTTGTTTGTTCCATGTTCCCTTGTGCTGCTAGTTGTAATCATTTGGGAATATTTTCCAATGATTCCTTTCTTGATTTTGGCGTGCGTCTTCTTGATTTCTAGCGTGCATTGGGAGAACTGGACTTTAGCGTGCATTAACAAAACTTGTCAAAACTTGATCTGACACGTGCTTCTTGTCAATCCTCACGCATTGGCTTGGGTGTGCGCAAAATTGGAATGGGTGTGCACAACTTCATTTGTGCGCATGCACGATCTTAACCCAAAACTTTGGGTGCAAACACCATGCTAACTCAATAGTAAAACCAACACTGACCAATCGACAATTTAGTCAAAGAGTGTCACATGGCACTCCAAGACCCCCTTGGAGGGATTCCTTTAATCTCAAAGTGTTTAAGGGTATCTTCTAGCTAAAGGGAAGTATCTTACTTTGGTGGGAGACCTTATTGTCACAATTAGGGATGGATGTGTTTGAAATTTCATCGGAGCTATTTGAGGATCATTTTAGAGAATGCTACCTCTCAGAGGATTTTATTGAAATACAACTAAATGAGTTAAACTCATTTAGAAAAAATGACAGTTCAATACTAGAATATGAGTCAATATTTATGGAATTCGTGAGGTATGTGTTGCATCTGAACATAGAGAAATTGTAGGTTAACAAATTTGTATATGGAATGAACTACAACATCAAGTCTAAGGTTAGGATACTAATGCCCCACATTTTTCATGAGGTAGTTCATAGAGCTATAATAATTGAGGATGAATTTGCTGGTGGTGGGAAGTTTAGATCATTGAGACCTTCAGGTTTACATGGATAGAGATAGGTACCACAATCAACTAGTGTATCAAGACCTATATTTGGACGTAGGGATGTGCTAAGGGGACATATGATGAGTACTTATAGACATATTATAGGGAACCAGAGGCTACGATATATACCACCGATGCGACATATTCAACATAAATCATATAGTAGACCTACATTTTCCTAGTTTGGGAGTTAGAGTCAAACACCTAAGAGGGTGTGTTGGACATGTAGAGGACCACACTTCTAAAGGGAGTGTCCATTTGCACATAGTAGATCTAACTGGTAGCAGAGTCATACTACAATTGGTGATCTGGGTAAATCCCTCATGATCCATGCAACAATGAACAACTGCCATGCCGGGCATCAGTTCGTTGTACTCAAGAGATTAGGTAAGATAAATGATATCAAATTTTCCTTATTAATATATCTAATAGAAATATAAAGTTTCATTTCTCATAATGAATTATTAAGATAAAAATGATGGCATTTAATTAAGAATATTTCAACCAAGTAGAAGTGGTTTTCAGAGTTAAGAAAGAAGTAGGTCATTTCGTTAAATATTGTGAGATTGACTTTGGTGTATTCATAACCCAAGTATTGTTGTATTTAACTACTTTGGGATCCTATGATGTAGTAATAGGTATGGATTGGTTAGAGAGTCATGGCATAGTGTTAGATTGTAAAGCTAAGAAGATTTATTTTATAGACGATACATGACATAAAACGATTCTAGTAGGGATGAATAGGGGAGTGTCATTAAGATTTATTTTAGCGTTGCAATTGAAGAAAATATTAAGGAAAGGAAGTAAACTATATGTTGTAACAATTGTGAACAAGAAGGAGGATACAATTAGTAGACAAAAGTATCCTATGTTATCTAAATTCTTAGATGTGTTTCCATAGAAATTACCTGGATTACTGTCTAAGAGAGAGTTGGAGTTCACAATCGAACTTAAACTAGGAACAACCTATCGCAAAGGCTCCTTACTGCATGATGACTCCAGAGTTGCAAGAATTGTAGATGTAGTTCCATGAACTCTTGGATTTGGGATTTATTCATCCAAGTATATCACCACAAAGAGCACCCATGATATTCGTAATGAAGAAAGATTGACCGTGAATACTTTATATTGATTATCGACAATTAAATAAAACGATGATAATAAATGAATGAATGTTGCCTAGAATCGATGATTTATTTGATCAAATGAAAGGAGCTAGGGTGTTTTCTAAAATATATTTAAGGTCAAGGTATCATCTATTGAGAATAATAGAAGAGGGTATTCCTAATACAACATTTAAGACATATTTTGGTCATTATGAATTTGTAGTAGTACCTTTCGGATTGATGAAGGCACTTGGTATATTTATGAGTTTAATGAATGGAGTTTTTCAACAACATCTCAAACAGTTTGTGCAAGTATTTTTGTCTGATATTTTGATATATTCTAGAACCTCGGAGGAGCATGGAGAACATTTAAGGAAAGTATTGCAACGTCTCAGAGAGCATAAGTTATATGGTAAACCTTCCAAGTGTTTGTTTTATAAATCAAAGATTCATTATTTGGGACATATAATTTTAGGAGAATGAATAGAGGTGGATCTAGTGAAGATAGAAGCAATTATGGAATGGCCGGTGCCTACTAAGATACATGATGTACATAGTTTTATGGGTTTGCTAGATATTATAGAAGATTTGTAGAAGGTTTTTCAAAGATTGCAAATCCTATTATTGAATTACATAAGAAAAATAAGAAATTTTGTGTGGATGAAACGATGTGAAGAAGCATTTCAAAAACTTAAAAAATTATTGACGATGACTCCTATATTGAAGGTACCATATATGGATCAATATTTTTTGGTATGCACAGATACGTCAAAAGAGTGAGTGATTAGGTGGAGTACTGATGCAAGAAGATAGAATGATTGTCTATGCTCTGAGACAACTTTGAATGCATGAAGAGAATTACGTAACACATGATTTAGAACTTGGGGTTATAGTACATGCGTTAATAATTTAAAGACATTATGTAGTTGGAAGAAAATTTGAGTTGAAGACAAACCATCATGGACTTCAACATATATTTACACAAAGTAACTTGAATGCTAGATAAAGAAGGTGGTATAAATTATTAAGTGAGTATAATTTTGATATTTCATACATTAAAAGAACAATAAATAGAGTGGCAGAAGATTTAATTCGTAGACCACGTATTTTCTCAATTTTTCCATTGAACACAAATTTGTGAGAAAATGTATTGAATTTATATAGTTAGAATATGAATGGTATAAGGAAGTTAAGTTAGAATTAGAAAATGAATTGATGAAAATTATGAAATATGAAGCATATACCTTGGATGACGATGAGTTATTACAATTTTGTGGAAGAATTTCTGTACTGTTGAACGATGAAATTTGAAATTTAATTGTAAGAGAAACCCATAGAGCACTTTATATGGCACATCCATGAGTGAAGAAAATGAATGCGGATCATAAACCATTATTATTTTGGAATGGAACGAAGAAAGACATAGTAAATCATATAGCTAGATGCTTTGAGTGTGTCAACAAGTGAAGGATGAGTATAGACATCCAACAAGATTATTACAATTGCATGAGATACTTGAGTCGAAATGGGAAGTAACTTCAAAGCATTTTATTGTAGGATTGCCTATCACATCAAAATACACGATTCTATCTTTGTAGTAGTAGATACTTTGACTAAAAGTGAACATTTTATTCTTGTAAATACTACTTATCAATCACTGAATATTGCAAGAGTGTTTATCAACGAGATAATATGATTGGATGGAATTCCATAGAAGATAATTTTGGATAAAGGATCAATATTTACATGAATATTTTGGACAAGTTTTCAAGAGACATTGGGAACACAACTTAATTTCATTATAGGATACCATCCAAAATTCGATGGACAAACTGAAAGAATAAATCAAATATTAGAAGACATGTTGCACATGCATGTAATGGATCAACATAAACATTGGGAATAATTTTTACTTTTTGTTGAATTTTCCAATAATAATAGTTATCAAAGCTCAATTAAGATCACACCATTTGAATTTTTATGTGGTAGACCTTGTAGGACACCTCTTAGTTGGGACATGTCAGAGGATAGAATCCTAGTTGGACTATAAGTAATTCAAGAAATGGAAGAATGAATGAAAATGATTAAAGGAAGGTTAAAAGAAGTGCAAGAGAGTTAAGTGGATGTGCATAGAGTTGATAGAATTTAAAAGGTTTGAGATAAGGTATTCTTGTGAGTTAAACCACAAAAGAGCTCCATTAATTTTGGTAAGGGAGCTAAGTTGTCAACACAATATGTGTGAACATTTGAAATTATTGAAAGAAAGGGACTAGTTGCTTGTCATCTTGCATTTCCATCATCATTAGATTGTATGCACGATGCTTTTCATGTATCTATTTTACATCATTATATTTTAGACCCTTCACATATTATTGATTTGAGTCATTTGCAAATGTCAGATGAGGGGGCCTTGATGGTCAGACCAATCCTCATTTTGGATTGGTGTACTTTTCAACTTTGACATCTTTTGGTAGACTAGATAAAGGTCTAATGGGATAATTATAATCCCAGTTCGACTTCTTGGGAGGATAGAATTGAGATGCATAAAAAATTCCCTTATTTATTTTAGAACTTGGGGATGAAGGTTCCTGAAGAGGGGTGTATGTAGTGCCCCATTTGTTAAAACTTTTTTGACATATTGGAATTTATTATTTGAGGGAATTTTGTTTATAAAATGGTGTGGTATATTGACTTGTGTTATGAAGATGAAAGTTAGACTCTTTGACTATTTTAATTGGCTTTAATTGACGCAATAATAATTTAAAATGAATTTCATTTATATATTTATATGAAATGTGTATGGATAAAATGTACATTATCATTCATATGGTTATGATACATGAAATGAATATGTTTTAGATGTAATTATTTTAAGAAACTACTGATGGTTTTCCTAGTGTGTCAGGGAATCTATAGAGGTACATTGACGTGGGATTGTGTCAACATTGTATGGAATCCAAATTGAGCCAGTGTATTATAATATGTTATGAAATTAAAGATATGCTTTAATGTATGATTCTAGAACAATTTGATGCATTGATTTTAGTGTGTGTAAGCACAAGGAATATGCTTGTCGATCAGTCCACATATGGGTAATGGGGTTGTATGGAAGTGTACATGGTATCATTAGGAAAGGAGGAACAACATTCATGTTTCCACCTACTAGCACTCCTTTTCCTTGACCTTAATTGAAAATCTAATAACACTTTTACTTAGAGGTTGCATGTTGCCCTGAGGGTAGGCCGTGGATTCAATCACTCATGAGGTTTAGCTAAGGGGAATGCAATGAGGAGACATCCTTATTCCTTAGTGGCTATTAGTCTCTCAATAAGGTAGTGACAAAAGTTGAGTTAACAGGGTTTGAACAGTTGCACCATTTTCCCACCAAGAAAGTTGGATGCTTGAAGGGAAAACATGAACATAGCACCCTTGGTACTTACTGGAAGGTAACTCTTGAAGGGCATGGAGTAGCATGGCGCCCTTGGCATCAATTATAGTTGTTGAGTACACATGGAAATATATTTGATTAAGCATGTAAAAACATGGTTGATTTAGCACATGCATTTTAATTAATTCAATAAAAGTTAAAATGCATGGTTGATTGATTTATTGAGCATATAGATTAGTACATTTCATAACAAAGAGAAATAAAATAGTTCATTTAAAGTCATTTGAAGATAAATGCATTCTATAATGTGCATGGAATCGACAAAAAATAAATTTTAATTAATTAGAAATTAATTACCAGTGCACCCATGAATTAAGGAGAAGAAAGAGGAACACGTAATTCAAATTCAAATAGAAGTGTGGGAAAAGAAAAGTGGGTTGGGAGATACAAAGAGAGTTAATAACTAACAAGGGTAGTGACTACATGTGCACCCACTCAAATAGGAAATTAGGAGGAGATCAAGGAGACACTTAGGAGTAAAAATAGGAAATGTTGAGGATTAATCACTATTTTAATTTTTTAAGTGCATGCAAGTGAGGCATGGGTGGGTGAATAATAGGTAATTAGTAAAATAGAAAATTACATTTATGCATGAGATGGAAAAGTGGCACGCCTATAAAATGGAGGCTTGAACTAGAGGGCTTATACTTTCACACCCTAATGATGGATGAATGTCATAATACTTAACTTTTTGTTGATGATTATTGAAGAGTTTGGTCTATTAAAGATGTTCTTAAGGTGGGACATCCTCTCAAGCTTAACAACTTCACTCTTCTCTCATTTTGTTAGATTGGTACCTTTTGTACAACCCATTGCAACTTGGGGGTCCTTGGGAAAGAAGATTACCCATTGAAGTTGGTAGGGTGATCAACTCGTGAACTATCCAAAGATTGACAAAGTATATGCAAGCAGAAATCAAACTCACAATTCAAATATCAAAAGGACAATAAGCATTCTAAGATAATTCTTGAAGAATTTAATTGTGTATAAAAATATCTTCTATTATTGAATGTGGGAGTCTTATTGTATTTCATTGTCATTGTCAATTACACACGTATTCATTTTTCAAGTGGTTAGATTACTTTTATTTCTTTAAGAAAATTATATGAGAAATTCTTTTAAATAAGAAAAGGTGCATCTGAATGTCTTTGTTTCGTATAGTGAAATAAAAATATATATAGTCTAAAGTAGAATTGAGTCAAATAGACTCATTTTCCAAAACCATGAGCTCTTGGTACCTTGCGTAGTTTTTAAAATAAAAGAAAAGTCAAGTAGAATCATTCTCTGAACTTGTAAGTTTATGACATACTCATTTCCAAGACTTGTGATCTACAACGTTTGACATTGATTTTAATAATTCATTCTTTAAACTTGTAAGCCTACGTAGTAGGCATTTTCAATACTTGTGATCTACAACATTGGGCATTGATTTTAATAATTATTATTCTCATTTGAAATTGTTTCTATTGAATATCTGTATTGTGTAATACGTAGACA
>ML796782.1:369177-405825 GCA_009831015.1 Picea engelmannii | reverse complement strand
TGCTGTCCACCCCTCTCCCTCAACCTCTCTACAATTGTGGGTGGCCCCTTTACTCCATATGTGAGTCGAGTCGGCAAGCTATCGTCAGCCTGCATCACCAAAAATCATGTCAGAAATGTCAACATCAAATCATCAATCAAATAAAACATCATAATAAACACATTAACCCAAAAGCACACTCCCTGACTTAGTCCGGAGTCCAAGGGGGATCTACCGATGCCTCTGCATCCTCAAGGTCAAAAACCCTGCACACTCAATCAACTGAGTCAATTGCACTCGTCTAATCAAATAGTAACACATCATGTCATCTGTCAAGTCACATCATAATCAAATATAATAGGTCTAATGTCAAAAAGAGTCCAGATCACTTGCGAGCAAGTGTCCTCAAATAATAAGTGGTCTCAGTGCGCCAGAGCGGGATGTTACAGATGTAAGCATGGCCACCAAATCAAGTAAACTACAGATCCATGAGTAGTGAAAGCATAACTGATGTCCATGGCCACAAAAAATGTACACAGTGGATCCATGTAATATATATAAGTAACAATCATGGCCTCAAGAAAAATACACAATGGATCCATGCAAAATGTAGATCATAGCCACAAATGGATACATGATGGAGCTATGTCCTAGAATCAAGGAGAGGATATCTAGATCCAATGAAGTGAAAAAACTGATCCTTTGCAAGTACCAATGTCAAATAAGGTGGTACAATCAATACAACTCAGGTAGGAGCACAAAAGAGCTGATGCTCATACTTTCCCCGAGGTCTTCAAAACAACCCGCCGTGGTACGAGTCTACACTATGCAAATAGATGTGTTGGAGTTGAACATGGTTAAACACCATTTGATCCCTAGTCATTGATATATACTGTAAACAAATGCGAGACAACTCACTGATAATTATGATGGGCGTTAAGGTACCTAGTACAATATAAAAAGTGTGAATAAAGGAGTTGATGTCAAACCCCTGACATAATCTACCGATCAGGGGACATTAAAGTATTCCCACTGTTAATAGCGAGGGAACCTGCCATTGATGACTCCAATCCCCAAGGTACTAAAAATGAATCTAGATCCCTGTCCTAGAGAAAGATGTGCTGAATTTGATAGGAAGAGATCCGTTGGAAGGAAGGAATTAAGACATCCTCCATCATCCAACACGAGGAGTAGTAGAAGGCCAAAGATTTGGAAGAAATCAGATGAAAAGGTTGAAAGGACCAAACCAAGGTACGACTCTGGAATGTACCAGATGGAATAACACATGACATAGACTATCTGAATAGTAGCCAATAATGAATACTACTGATAAACATGAGGAATCCACCAATGGGGTCAAATGGAAACCAAGGCACCACATGAATACCTAAGTATGATAATGGTTGTTGGGGTCAAACACAAGGGAAACTGATGAGTTAGAGACCAATGATGGGTTGTCATATGTTGAGTGCAAGGTCACCTATCAATAATGTAAATAGGCCCATGGTGCAACTATAGGTCATACTATCAGAGCCTATTTACCATGGGCCCATGGTGCAACATGGTGCAGACCCACACATCAAGATCCACACATCAACACTGTACGCCCAAAACATGGACCTCAAATCTCTGACCAATCCAAGCAAAAAAGCTAGAAATTGCACGCCCAAGAAAGGACCTCAAAGAGTTGATCCAACTCCAAAAATCAACATTGCACACCCAAAAGATGGACCTCAAAGCTTTGAACAAACCACCAAAAAGAAGCCGAAACCCCAACAACTACTATAAGATCCACTCATGGAGGGCATGACCACCGAACAAAAAAACACCGGATAAGATCTAGGAAGAAACAAAAACACACAAAAAGAACGCGAACATCAACTGAAAGGAGCCTCCCACTAGACAACCAAACCCACGAAGGGAAAGGGCCATGGGAGATGCTGCGGTTGGAAGAGGAGCACCACAAGCATAGGATACCCTCACCAATGTTGAAACACAACCCTATCACCGAAAAAAATCGCGAGAGGTCAAGCCAAAACTCTGAGGAGACAAGAGAGACGATGACATGTAGCCACCATAGCAGACTACAAAGGCCAAGTTAGGACAAAACCAACAAAAACAACGCAATCAATAGATCCAAAGTGTCAAGGCCCAAGGAAGCCATCGGAGACTGAATACAACCAATTTGAAAACTCCAGAAGAGGCAACCGAGCTTCCATCATAAGATAAAACAAAGAAAATCCATACACCATTTGACGTATGCGAAAAGCACCAGGTTGATTTGATGGGGGTGGAAGACAGGCGCAAAGTGATGGCTAGCCAAGAGGAAAAGAAAAGCTCTGTTGCGGCCTGCGGCTAGGGCAAACCGTAGCCATGACCACAAACAATTATCTGTCTTTTTTAAATTATAAATCCTGAAAATGAATAAAAGAATGCTATAGTACAATGGAGGAAACAAGCATTGTGGGCAAGCAAACTAGTTCAGTGTGCAAGGAACATACCTATGCTCAATGCAAGGAAATGTGTGTAGGATATGGATGCTTGGGGGAATTATCCTCTAGGGAAAAGGTGTCAAGTCACAAAGGATAATATTGAAAGGTTGTAAAATGTTCAAGAATGCATATATAATTGACTATATAACAACAAGTTGAAGTCGAAGTTAGGCCTGGAAAGTGTGAGCGGTCAATATGAAATGCAAGTACAAATCAACACACAATTTTTTGAAAGACCCTATGGATAATTGGCTAGAAAAATATGAGAAGAAGATATTAAGCTTCAATGCAAATTCATGGTGGGAATAAATAGGGCTTCCAAGCCTACAAAAAAAATGCAACATGGGTGCCAAAATGGCTAGTGAGGTATGTTGGCATCCCTACATGTTTTTGCTTTTTCCAATGACAAATGACAACTCCTGTAGCTGCCTACGCCTCATCCTGTAAATATTTCTATTTGAGGGTGATTATTCGGTTATAAAAAATATGTTTGATTATTCTTGTTTTACTTTTATCTTGTGTTTTCATGCTTGATTCATGACTATAAGCATGAATCAAGCATTTAAACTTAATTTTACATTATGACTCTATCCAATGCTTGGTTGCTAAAAAGTTCATTGTGACTTGTATCTACTTCTTATTCAATATTGGGATGATTTTCCTCCAGAGTTTGTTTGAATATCGATATAATACCTATGTTGATTTGTGTTTGGACTATAAGATTGTTCATTTAAATTCTTGGTAAATCAACTTTGATATCAAATTTTCCATTTGCATTTGGATTGTAAAAACATATCCTTTCCTAACCTTTGCAAATCAAGTCTACCTATTACATGTCGTGGGAATTAAACACACCAAGATCATATCCTGTACTTTGTTTTAGGTGGCAGTTTGAAGCAACAAGCCTCTCATTATGAGCTAAGGTCTTGTGTTATGCTCTGTACTCAAAACGCTCATTACCAGAAACGCCCAGATTTCATGACTGAAACCCTTACGCTTATGTTATGGTCACGTTGGTGTGTTGCTAGTTTTGTTTCCATGGTATCAGCTCAGACTCGCCTCTTTTACTGCTACCCCCTAAGCCCACAGTTGGTTCGGGTCGCCTTTGTTACAATCTGTTCAAACCCTTGATGGCCCCTGTTGTCCGAATAGAGCCAAATGGTTCTCAAACATTGTTTCTTTATGATGATGCGAGTGAGGATTTGAAGAGCCAGGGTTGGGATATGTTTATTAAGATGTTCCAGGGGTATAACTTGCAAGTGGCCAAAGAATTTTTCCTTACATTTGATGGATACAGAGAAAAGGTAGGTGATATTCAGTTGGACATCACCAAGGATTTTCTGAGTGAAGCAACATGGCTCCCTCTCACTGGTCAAAAGTGGTTTAAAAATTCGAAATTGGACGAAGTACCCTGGAGTCTTTTCGTCACCTCTAGAAAGATTGACTGTTGTGACAAAGGTATTCTGGTCTCCCTACTCAAGGTTAGATGGCATGGTTTGTTAGCAGTTTTAAAACAATTTATTACCTGTGAAGGCCATTATGGCCTGGTCTTCCTTTACCATGTGCGATTTCTCATGCATTTTATTTGCTTCCATCTAAATATGCCGTTTTATCTGCTAAGAAGTTTGTATAAAATGTCGAAGAGATACAAGAAGCAGAATCTATATTCTAGCCTCTTTCACCATGGTTTGATTGAATTACTGTTGGTTCATCGTTTGAAAACCCTAGGTGATGATTGGGACGAGTTTCTAGCTCGAAATGGTTTTGTTATAAAAATTTCTTTAGAAACCCCTATGGTGGATAAACCTATGATGGAAAAAACTCTTGATCTCTCAAGTGGCAAGCCATATTTCTTGGATGAAAACCCTCGTGAAGGGGCATTACCCGATCAACTTTTATGTGGACAACAGAATGTTAGTTCTAAGTTTATTAAAACTTCTGTGCATGAACCGATTATCTGCCCTAACCCTACTATAAAATCTGACAGTAAAAACCCTCGCAAACAATCAAAGAAGAATCAAGCAATGTTAGGGTTTCGTAATAAGAGGGCTGGTCGACTCATTTCAAGGATTCTGCGTAATATATCCAAGCCTCATGTGAGATCGATCGATTCGATCGAGATCCATGAGGATTCCGACTCTGAGATTGAAAGGTTTCTAGCACAGGAAGATCCGAATTGTTGCAAACCAGACCAACCATTCGATTATGTCAATAATCTCCCACCGTGTCCAAAAGATAGCAAGGGGTTTATAGGTATTAAGCCTGGTCAAAGGCCGCCAGTGGGTAGCGTTGATGTGTTAGCACACAATTACACGCTTCCTCAACAGATTGCCCCTGTTGTGCATTGCGAAGTTTGCTTGCATTGGATAGGGAAGTACTATACGGACATCCCCATTCTCCAAGCAAAGATCAAAGCTCTCACGTCTCACAATGAATCGTTGGCAAACGGAAACCGTGAACTCAAGGCCGATGCACAGAGATAAGCGAAGCGTCTAAAAAGGACAATCAATATTGTTATAAAAAATGCTGACAGTGTAAAGGCCGTGATAAATTATGAGATATCATGATCCAACTTTTGTTATTAGTTAAATGGTAAGATTGATTTTTGTTACAATCATACTTTATTTGTTGTTTTTATAATTAATTTAGATCAATTTGGATCTCTATTACCAATAATAAGATTGGCTACATAATCGAGAGATTCTGTAGCCAAGTCATTTTTTCATATAAATTTAGAAATTGTTAGTTAATGAAATGTTTAACTTGCTCCCATTTTGTTTTTCCAGGACAAGGTGTATCTAATGCTGATCTTATGGGATGGAGTATGCTCGACTTAGTGGATTAGCTATCTCTTTTTGCTTATTTTGTAAATGGGAGAGAACTTTCATAAATTTTGAAGATATAGTTTGATCATGAGTGGCTCTAGGCCCTCTATATTTGTAATTTTTAGATCTTTTTGAGATCCGATCTTATCTTAGAAAATAGGAAGTTCAGTTTTCATAAACTCTTTAAATACTCTATATTTTGTAAAGGAAATCATCTTGGTCTAGGGTAGAAGATGGACGAGTGATTCCAAGACTTAATGAAACAACATATATGCATTTTGGCTTTAGCCTTTTGTAAATGATGTTTTCATTTATGTTTTGTAAATCCTGATATACTAATAGGTCTGATAGCTTTAGACTTAAATATCTATTGTGTTTGGGATACATATGTTATAAATATCATCTATAATTTGTTGTTCTAGATATAAATACTGTGATCATATCTCCAATTTGAATCATAGGATTTATCTTTGAATTTTAATTGAATGATGAAATGCAATAAGTTACACTCAGATTTATCGTGCTGTAATTATGTGCAAGTATAAGATCATAGGGTTCAATTTATGTTTCCTCCTCTGTCATTAAACCTCAACTGTCAATACGTGTTTTGAATTTATTTAAAACAGTCATAAATTCCATTGCAGATTTTTCTCTTGGGCATGGCAGTTGGATATTCTTCACTCATACAGACGGTTGGATACATCTCACAAACTAACAATAGGTTAGCTCCTCTATGTTTCTCAATTTTGTCATTTACATATTAATGAAACCAGGATGTTTGTTTCATCTTTTGACTACCTGCACGTCTGCATTTCATAGTTTATTCAATTCAATATTAGTTAGATTTATAAAGGAAAACATAAAAGATTTAAATGTGCTTTCTTTATCTACTTCTTAAAAGAAATTATTTTCACATTTGATTTTGTAAGTTTTGATTAAAACTTGCAATTTGTAAATGATGTACATAAGTGATATTTGTATATTTTCTGTTTAAATACACCTACAATAGTCATATTAGAGAATCTATACATATATAATATATAGTATCTAGTAATTAGTTAGTTATTTCTTTCTCTTGTTTATTTCCTTTTAGGACTTTAGATTGGCTAACTGAGCCATTAAACCTGTTAGAACGAGTTACACCAAATGACTTGGGTTATTTAGACAACCCCAGATCGGACTCGTTCTTCCAGTTGATGGACGATCAATTTCGCCCGTCAACAAATGGCACTAGAAGGAGGGTCTGAATACAATTGATGGCACGTGGAAGTCACAAAACTCCACCCCCACACACTCGCTCCCCTGTAGTAACACGTAGTCGCCCAGACAACAATGTTACTTCTGAAACATCAACTACTTCGAACGAAAATCCTGAGATTCTCGTAGAGCAGGTAACACCAAAAATTCAAGGGGCAGATGTACAAGAAATTGTTCATCAATCACTCTTAAGGACACATAGTGCTTTGCCCACATCAGAAAACCTAGTAGGCCTCTCAATCAACCTTTAGATTTCTCAGATATCCGAGAGAAACTTGAAGGCACTGGTCTATGTTTAGATTCTTTAAGAGATAATACCACAGATCCTGACCATACACCTACTCTTGGAGCTGGGGGATCTGGTATTCCACCTTCCCCACCTCATTCATATCCATCCTCTTCAGGAGGAGAATCTTCCGACAAAGCCAGTTCCTTGTCTGAACCATCTCAGCCTTCGACACCACCTACACCCATGGAAAACCAAAACAATCCCGCCAGGTCGTGGCTTGATCAAGATGTTGTCGCTATACTTGGACCCCAACACCCATTGCCAAAACACCTGGAGAAATGGTTGCCTAAATTTGATCCGGATTTTAAGCAATCTGTCGAGGATCACATAGAGAAATTCATGTTGGCCATTAGACTCCGAAGTCTAGAGCATGAAGATGTAGTATGTAGACTCTTTCATTATACGTTCGAGGGAAATGCCTCTACATGGTATTTTTTCCAATAGCCCCAGACCATTCTCTCTTGGGACAAATTCGAAACCTGTTTCTTAGAGAAGTTTGGAGATGATAAAACCCCTGAATTCTTAGTAATGGAACTCTCCTGCCTAAAAATGAACCCTAAGGAGAAAGTAAAAGATTTTAACCAAAGATTCCTCATGTTAAAGAATCGAATCCCCACAGATTCAATGCCTGCAAAAAGTTTGATTGTCACATATTACACCAAGGCCCTCCATAATAATATAGCAATTTGGGTTAAGAGGTCTAAAAAGTCTATATTACTGGAAGCCTTCGAGGAGGCAAGCCAAATCGAAAAGGACATATTAAGTTTGAAAGACAATCTCAATAGTGAATCTGAAATAACTTCATCCTCTAAAAATAAAATTTAAATCCTTGCGAGGCCTCCCTAAGCCAAAAGCCAACCAGAAACTCTGGACTTAGAAAGTTTGCAAAAGGTTGTCTAAAGATTATCAAATCAAGTCATAGAATTGAAGAGATCAGCCAAAGAGGCATCCTCAAGTAAAGGAAGTTTTAAACCTCCTTTTAGAAAGCCTTTTCCCCCCAACCGACCAAATTCGACCCCAGAAGGTCTTAATTTTGAAAGCTTACAATACGCTCTACAAACTATCCTTGAAGCACATGATAACTATGTTCCCCCTGAAAATCCTAAAGGCATAGTTGAAGGAGAAGTACCTAAAGAAGAGGAGTCATCTCCCAATATCTTAGGACACTTCTCCAACAATATTTTTCAAGCAAACTTTGAAACTGTCCACCCTTACAACACTAGAAGAAAAACACAGAGTAAACCCTCTTCCGAAATGAGTAATAATGTGCCTCCGAGACAATCGAAACAAGCTGAAATAAAACAGAATTTAGCAACCCCTATTTTAGAATAGGATTTGAGTGAAGACCTGAAAAAACTAAGGGCTAATATTTCTGTTTTAAAACTTTTGAAATTTCCTCTTATTCTGCAGAAAATGCTTCAGAACATCGCAAAAAATAGTAAAAAAAATGACTTGAACAACAAGAAAACTGCAGAAATCAGTTCTAAAACAACCCAAAAGATCCCTACTAAAACGACATTTGAACCCCCAGATAAAAGGGATCTGACTGAAAAAAATTGTATCAAATGTAGATCAAATTGTTTTAGGGACATCGACTAAAAATGAACAGAATTCTGTTGTTAATACTCGCAAAAATGTCCCACCTTTCTTATTAACTTTTGAAATTTTTAATAGAAATGTACATAATTGCATGGTGGACTCCGACACATCATCGAATGTGATGCCTTTATCTGCTTGCCAAAAAATTAGTGCAGAAGTTCAACCTTCTAGCCTTAAAATCATTCAGCTCGATCAGATGAACGTTAAGGTAATTGGTGAACTAAAGAATGTGTTGGTTAGGATATCTTCTAATCCTAAGGTTCATCAAATTATTGACATCATTGTTTTTGACATCCCCGAAGTCTATGTTTTGTTTTTGAGCAGGGACTGGTCCGAGAAACTACATGGTTACTTCGCCACAGATTGGTCTCATTTGTGGTTGCCAGAAAATGGACAGCCAAATAGAATTAGGATTAACTGTGAATGCTATCTCAAGCACATCATGACGGATTTGAATGATACAAATGAACCATTTACTGCATCCACTAATTCAATTGAAATGCAGGGAATCAACACCTTCTTTGGTAACTTCATGGCCAAAATCCCCCCCATCACCGATGCTGAGCAAAAATCAGAGCTCATGACCTGTACTCAGTCAACAACTTTTCCAAATGTGCCAAACACTACCGACGAAGCTCAAATATGGTCACTTTACTTCAATGGATCCAAATCCAAAGAAGGAGTTGGTGCAACATGTGTACTCATTGACCCCACAGGTAATAAGACTCTCATTGCTTATCGATTGGAGTTCGAGTGCACCAACAACACCACCGAATACGAGGCACTTTTGCAAGGACTCAGGAAAGTTGTAGATATGGATGTAAGGAACTTAATGGTATTTGGTGACTTGGAAATCATGGTCAGGCAGGTAAGAAATTCCATACATTTCCTATCACCACATCTAAAAAGTTACCAAATTGAGGTATGGAATCTAATGCAGAATTTTTCAGCATTTAATATAAATTCCATTCCTAGATTAAATAATTCAGAAGGAGATTTGTTGGCTAATGTCACTTCTAAACTTTTTCCTGTAGAAGGTTTCTCTCCGAATGCATTTTCAATTGAATTATTGTTCAGGCTATCGATCCCGGACGACATCACCAATTGGAGAGTTTTCGACGATGATCAACAAATCATTAACTTCTTGCACATGGAGGACACTTTCCAAGGTGCAATTATTGATGAAGGCACTCATGATGAAAACCTCCACAACTTCTCAGTAATATCAGATCCTAGATCTCCCAAATCGACATTTGGTCTGGTAAACTCTATTCCTAAATCCATGGTAAGACTAGAAAAATTTAATGACTTGCATGATAAGTTTAGAGGGTTAGTAAATTGTAAAACAAATATCTCTTCTCTAGTTTATGAAACAATCAACTTAGGGACTCAAGAAAATCCCCAAAACATTAATCTAGGAAAAGGATGTTCTGAGCAAGAATGATCTACGTTTATAAAATTGTTTAAAGAATTCAAAGACATTTTCGCCTGGACATATGATGATCTGAAAACATTTGATCCTAATATTATACAACATGTCATCCCCATGAAACCTCAGAATCAACCTTTTCAGCAGAAGCTGAGAAAGATGCACCCTAAGTTGGAACCCACTGTCAATAAAGAACTAAACAAATTACTGAATGCAAAGATAATTTTTCCGGTGAGACACACACAATGGGTGTCTAATCTAGTTCCTGTAAGGAAGAAAAGTGGTGAAATTCGACTATGTGTCGATTTTTGTAACTTGAACTGAGCTTCAGACAAAGATAATTATCCCGTTCCCCCAATGGAACAAATTCTCCAACAAGTTTCCAGTTCCGAAAGACTGTCTCTGTTAGACGGTTTTTCGGGATACAACCAAGTCCTAATGTCTCCCTCAGACCAACTAAAAACCACTTTTCGTACCCCATGGGGCACTTATGCCTACAGGAAGATGTCTTTTGGGCTTATAAATGCTGGGGCCACTTTTCAGAGAGCAATGGAAATTGCTTTTTGTGGTCTCCTAAATCAATCAATAGCGGTCTATCTTGATGATTTAACCATTTTCTCTAAAAGAAAGAAAGATCATTTGTCTCACCTCAGGGTTATACTAGAATGATGCCGAAAGTATGGCATATCTCTCAACCCTAAGAAATCGGTCTTTGCAGTTGAGCAAGGAAAATTACTCAGGTTCATAGTGTCCAAAGATGGAATGATTATCGATCCTGAAAGAACTTGAGATATTGCTAAATTCTCCCCTCCCTCTTCCAAGAAAGCCATGCAGTCTTTTCTAGGAAAGATTAACTTTGTCAAAAGGTTTGTCCCAAGTTTCTCAGAAATGGAAAGGCCATTGCAAAATTTAATTAAAAAGGATGTTCAGTATTGTCGGGGACCCCATGAAAGCCAAGCTTTTGAATCTATAAAAAAATAGATAATTGAAGTTCCTTCCTTGATGAGTCCTGATTTCTGGCTAGATTTCACTCTTTACACTTTCGCCTCTGATCGATCTTATGCTGCTGTCCTAACACAGAAGAATGCTAAAAGCAATGAAGTACCCATTGCCTTCATGAGCTCAGCTTTCAAAGGAGTTGAACTAAACTACCCAATTGTATATCAACATGCTTATGCGGTTTTTAAAGCAATGAAACACTTTCAATCATATTTGATGAAATCCAAAACTAAAGTCATTGTCCCTTATCCCGCGGTTAGAAACTTGTTAGTACAAAAGGAATTGGGTTAGAAACATGCAAACTAGATGACATCATTACAAGAATATGACCTCGAAATAACTCTTGCACAAATTGTCAGAGGTCAAGGCCTATGTAAACTAGTTGTCGATTCAATTAAAGAACACGAAAGTCAAATCAATTCCTTAACTGTAAACCAACGTGACAGAGAACAAATCAGATGTACACAAGTTGTTAATAACTCTTGGTTTGATGATATTAAGTTTTATTTAACACACGATTCTGCTCCTCGTCATCTTGACCCCCAAAAAGGAGAGCACTAAGACTAAAATCTGCACCTTTCCAGTTGATAAATTATGTATTATTTCGAAAGAATTTTGATAGTGTTCTCATGCGTTGTTTGGAAAGAGATGAAGCAAAACAAGTATTATCTGAACTTCATGCAGGTGAAGCTGGTGGGAATTTCGGTGGAGACATGACTGCTCACAAAGTATTAAGATTTGGGTACTATTGGCTCACGTTATTCAAATATGCCCATGCATTATGTCGTAAATGCATAATCTTCCAAAAGGCTACTGGACGAGTCAAAAAGGCAACATTCCCTTTGCAGTCTGTTTCGGTAGATTCACCTTTTTAGAAATGGGGTCTCGACATCATAGGGCCAATTAACCTCACCTCTTCACAACAATAGAAATACATAATTACAACAATGAATTATTTTACCAGATGGTCCAAGGCTGCACCGCTGGAAGTGGTGAACACTAATCAGGTAATATATTTTCTCAACTCAAATATCATTACTAGATTTGGCATTCCCGAATGTTTGGTCTTCAATAATGATTCTTACTTTTCATCTCTCATTTTGAGTGTTTTTTCTTTAGAAAAAGGGATCAAACTGAAGTATTCTGCCAGCTATTACCCCCAAGGAAATGGCCTAGTAGAATCAACGAATACAAATTTGATAAAAAACATCAAGAGGGCAGTTTATGAAAACCACAAAAGTTGGCACAATGCTCTTTTCAATGCACTCTGGGCTGATAGGGTGACACAAAAAACCTCTGTTGGCAATTCCCCTTTCTTCCTTGTCTACAGAAGAGAAGCAATTCTCCCTCCTCGTGTTTTGCTTCCCTCTCTGCACTTATCATAGAAAGTTCAAGAAGAGGAATGCCCTCCTCTTGAAAGTCAAATTAATGCCTTGTTGAAACTAGAAGAAGTAAGAACACAAGCAAAAGAAAGGCTGGATCAACATCAACAGATTGTGAAAGGTTGGTTTGATTTGAGCTCTTCTTCGAATACAAAATTCGAGGTCGGAGATTTGGTTCTCAAATGGGATAAACCTCACGAAGGAAAAGGGGAACACACTAAGTTCCAAAACCTGTGGTTGGGGCCTTTCGTAATTCCTGAAAAATTAGGTCCCAGCTCTTTTTGTCTACACAATTTGGAGGTACAGCGAAACACCTTCCCGGTGAATGGCCAAGCTCTCAAAAGGTATTTTTCTTGATGTCTCCAAGTCCACCTTTGCACATAATTTTTCTATTTGATTTATTTTTGTTTTCTGGTTTTGGTTCTTTTCATTTTGCTTGTTTTCACTGCTTTCTGGTTAAACGTATGTCTGTGTCACCTTTGAGTTCATGAAGGGAAACCAGTATGTCTCATTATGAAGCAGTCATCAAGGTCTTTCATAGCATCAATGCCGTAAATTGTTGAAACACAGACTAGCTAAAGAAACTTTCTACTCAGAATAGGTTTCCTGGTTTCACTTTATAATTATGAGCAGACATGACCGTCATTAAATATATTTAAGCTGTCCCTGTTTTAAAAAAAACAACTCAAGTATGCCTTCCTGTCCTCGAAAAATTAGTTTCATTAGAAGACTAATTTCAAATCATAATGAAGGTTATCAAGCGATAAATTAAAGGCTGAAAATATCAAATGTTCTGAAAACTGAAATTTTCAGCGTCACCCCGCTCTTCTGAATATCATTAAAATTATTTCAAATTGTAAATAATTTCCAGAGAGTTGTGGGAAGTGTTTGTAAACCCGCTGAGATACTAAATAGGTCTGCTGGTAGCGGGTAAATGCATACATGATGCCAAGACAACTTCACCGGGGTACTGAACAGGCCTGCTGGCATCGAAGCGATGTCGGGTTCAAGAAAATTATCAGGTATAAATTTTGATATTGGTCATAAGTGCCCTTCATTTTGTATTGAAAATTCTTGGATAGGGTAGAGGCATCAGAGTGGGGTAATTGACATCCATGACGAGGCTATGGACACATATTGGCAGCAGTGGCCCTGTCAACAATATCAGATCCATTGGCTTGAATATCGTTGCTCTCGTAATTAAAATTTGTCACCGGATTTCATTTGAGCAAAAAGACATCTGAAGCTGGACTGTGTGATGATTGTTGAAATTTGATTGGGATGCTTGATTACCTTTCAACTGTTCTTTAATTTTTTTTATTCTAATCAGTCCTAACATGAACTCATTGGTGATGCAGAGATAACTGCTTCTCCCAGTAAGTTGCCATTGTTGGAAGCCCTACATGTTTTTGCTTTTTCCAATGACAAATGACAACTCCTGTAGCTGCCTACACCTCATCCTGTAAATATTGCTATTTGAGGGTGATTATTTGGTTATAAAAAAGATGTTTGATTATTTTTGTTTTACTTTTATCTTGCATTTTGCATACTTGATTCATGAAAGTAAGCATGAATCAAGCATTTAAACTTAATTTCACATTATGACTCTATCCAATGCTTGGTTGCTAAAAAGTTCATTGTGACTTGTATCTACTTGTTATTTAATATTGGGACGATTTTCCTCTAGAGTTTGTTTGAATATCAATATAATACCTATGTTGATTTGCGTTTGGACTATAAACTTATTCATTTAAATTCTTGGTAAATCAAATTTGATATCAAATTTTCGATTTACATTTGGATTGTAAAAACGTAACCTTTCCTAACCTTTGAAAATCAAGTCTACCTATTACATGTCGTGGGAATTAAACACACCAGGATCGTATCCTGTACTTCATTTTAGCTGGAAGTTTGAAGCGACAGGCCTCTCATTACGAGCTAAGGTCTTGTGTTATGCTCTGTACTCAAAACGTTCATTACCAGAAATGCCCGAATTTCGTGACTGAAACCCTTACGCTTATGTTATGGTTGCGCTGGTGTGTTGCTAGTTTTGTTTCCGTGGTATCAACTCAGACTTGCCTCTTTTACTCCTACCCCCTAAGATCACATTTGGTTCGGGTCACCTTTGTTACAATCTGTTCAAACCCTTGATGGCCTCTGTCGTCTGAATAGAGCCAAATGGCTCTCAAACATTGTTTTTTTATGATGATGCGAGTGAGGATCTGAAGAGACAGGGTTGGGATATGTTTATTAAGAAGTCCCAAGGGTATAACTTGCAAGTGGCCAAAGAATTCGCCCTTACATTTGATGGATACAGAGAAAATGTAGGTGATATTCAATTGGACATCACTGATGATTTTCTGAGTGAAGCAATAGGGCTCCTTCTCATTGGTCAAAATTGGTTTAAATATTTGAAATTGGACGAAGTACCCTGGAGTCTTTTCGTCACCTCCAAAAATATTGAATGCTGTGACAAAGGTATTATGGTCTCCCTACTCAAGGTTAGATGACATGGTCTGTTAGTAGTTTCAAAACAATTTATTACCTGTGAAGGCCGTTATGGCCTGGTCTTCCTTTGCCATGTGCGATTGTTCATGCATTTTATTGGCTTCCATATAAATATGTCGTTTTACCTGCTAAGAAGTTTGTATAAAATTTCGAAGAGATACAAGAAGAAAAATCTAGATTCTAGCCTCTTTCACCATGGTTTGATTAAATTACTGTTGGTTCAGCGTTTGAAAACCCTGTGTGATGATTGGGATGGGTTTCTATCTCGAAATGGTTTTGTTACAGAAATTCTTGTAGAAACCAGAGGAAATTTTTTTCATTGTCTGAAGCTAAGAATCAAGATGCTCTTGCATGAAAACCACATCTTGAAGATACAGTAGATTGGTCGAACCAGAAAAGGACAATGTTCAAGATCTTGGACAACGACAATGACACAAAAGCAAGACATACGCACAGTGGAAAAGTATTCCGAGGGGTTCACCTTGAGAACTTGTTTAAGCAAAACTACAGAGAAGAGGGTTTCTACAACAAAGAAGAGGTAGATCTAACCGACAAAGAGCATCTAGAGCCCACCATAAAAGAAGAAGGGGAAGCTGAAGAACTGCACCAAATGAGCTAGAAAACTAAGGAATTGCATGGACTACTGAAGTAAGTAATGTTAATCCTCCTATTGTCCCAACAATACTTAGCAGTAAGAGTAGTTAGAATCACCAGAATATTCAGAGTACTGTTACTAGTAGCCCAACATCTACTCAGACAAGAAGCCTAATCAGCTCTATGGCAGATGAAATGAGACTCCCTATATTTAGAGGAGATGGATATGAAGATCCAGATCAACATTGGTTCCTGTGTGAAGCCGTATGGAACATTAAAAGTATCACTGATGAATCCATCAAGAGAACCCAGTTCAGCACTACGCTAAGGGACCACGCACTAAGATGGTACATGAAACTTGTCCAAGGACTGGCACAACCTAAGCCCCTGAATGAGATCAAGAATGCACTGATTGCAGAGTTTAATAAACCTAGATTAGAGTCACAATGTATTACAGAACTAAAAGAGATTAAACAAAGGGTAGCAGAACCAGTTTGGGAGTTCGACTAGAGATTCAAGACCCTGACAGGCCGATTAACTTTTCAAATCCCCGATGAACAGAACAAAGAATGGTTCATCGCTTCCCTGTTACCACACATAAGAGTCCCTCAGATGCAACAAAAGATTACATCATAGGCAAAAGATTTGGAGATTTCCATGAAGCTTGAATCAACACCGATGGGAGAATCTAGCTCAGGCATTAGCCAGATCATGAGCATGCTAACTAGTTTGTCTTTACAGGTCGAGGATATGAAGAAAGATAAGGGAAAATACAAAAGGGAATATATCTAGTGTGTAAGATGCAGATCAGAAGGCCATGATAAGGAACACTATCCCTTATTTCATGAGTACTTGGCCTCAGGGGCACCGATCCCCTTGAAGCAAGTTAACCTACCCTAGTGCGATGTATGCGGAAATAGGCATCACCCAGGTGAGTGCTACTACATGCAGAAGTATGTTCAGACACCCACAAACTTGTATTGTACATTCTGTAAATTAGCGGGGCACAATGATCGAGACTGTAGAGCTTATGATCTCATGCATGAAAGGTCGAGAGACATATACAAGAATCAAGGCGAAGTACACCAAGAAGGAAACACTCCGTAGTACAACTCTCCGGGGAGAAGAAATTTCAATTCTCGCGGTGAATACAAAGGATGAGGACAAGGAGGAGGTATGGGCCGAGGGCGAGGACAAATAATCTATTACAACTGCACGCAACTAGGACATTTAGCAAGGGATTGTCAGAATCCTTGTACAACCTGTAGTTATTGTAACTCCTTCGAGCATGTCATAGAGGAATGCCTTGTGCTGTTGGCTAAACTTCAAGAAAGATGAGGACCTCAGCAGAACCCACAAGTAAAAATGATATATTCTTAACCTCGCGGAGTAGACAGAGCAACCCAAGGAAAGATTGAAAATGACTACGAAGTCAGGAAAGCTACAGAAAAGACCCCAATGTTCGATGCTAAGAACGAAAGATAGATATTCGAGGAGACAAGAAAAGAGTTCAAAAGAGGTCAAGGATCTTCATCAAAGAGACAACCAAAAATAATAGAATATGGCATGCCTTAGGCGTTTGATCCATCTACATCACCAACAGAAGGGAAAGAGGTAAGCAAACTCATGGAATTTTTGTGCACTTGTGTTAAGTTGATTCAAGATAAAGGCGTTGTACAAGAATTACAAGATTTAATAAAGCAGTTTGACCTAGGAAAGATAGACCCCTTACCAAATAGGGCAGTACACCAAATTGGAAAAAGGAGAAGGACAAATAAAGAATTACACTTGAATGCTCAGATAGGAGAGTATGAGATAGACTATGTCGTCCTCGACTTAGGGCCGAAGGTCAATGTCATGACGAAGCAGACTTGGGCACTGATGGGAAAACCCAAGCTGATATATTCCCCTATCAGGCTTCACATGGCTAATCAACAAGCTATCATCCCATTTTGACGATTAGAGAATGTCCCAATGGACATCGATGGAGTAAGAACCTTTGCAGATTTTGAGGTAATTGAAAATGTTTATGATAGCTTCCCTTATCGTGCATTATTAGGAATTGATTGGGCCTTCAACAATTCTGCTATTGTTGATCTAAAGAAAATACGCATGACATTTGAGAAATATGGCCTTAGGGTCATTACACCTTTGGATCCAGATGAGGGTCCACGATATACAGAGCCTATCAGAGAAGAAGACCACGTATTTGAACTGGAAAACATCTACAAATTAACAGTCAGACAACAGGATTATATCAACCCTACAACTGACGAGAATCTGAGCTAGTGAAGTGACAACACATGTTCATCTGACTCAGAAGAAGCACTGGAGAATTGGTAGAACCAGACTTACGAAGTATCTACAAGAAGATGTGCTAGGCTAACCAGAGAATTTTGCTGGATTAGCACAACAATGAGTAATCTACCCACATTTGATGGGCTAAACCATTTAGAGAACTTCTTATCAGAATTTGAGACAAGTGTACCAACACAATAGAGGATGTTGGCAATGGATGAGGCCATGAAAGCCATGCCAGCAAGATGGTGGGGAACACACAAGGGAAACATCATAGACTAGACACAATGTCAAACTTTGATGAAAACGCGGTTTTCAACACAAGTAGGAAGCTGAGAAGTAAGATACACAGGTTGAAGCTACCCAAAGGACCACGTACGGAGCTGTGAAGAGGCCTGGAGTGACGTTCCTAGAGAAAAATGGGTACACAAATTCGTCAATATGCTGGATACCAACCCGATTAACTGGTACCTTCAAGCAGAGCTGCGCCTCGTCACTTCAGAATGGGAAGGTATGATCCAGAATTTTATAACCACCTTTTTGTTTGAAAGTGAATTTCCTTCAGTAGATTGAGCACTATAGATGGTGAGACAGAAAGTATTTAAGGAGGAATTTGGCCTCCCTTTGGAGCAAGAAAAGGATGAATGGACTGCGCCCCTCCAGAAACTGCAGATTTGCTACAACATTAATGTCAATGAAGACGATGATCCAAGGAAGGTGAATATCAAAGAAATAGAAGGCCAGAGAGATGTGGAAGGACCAGGAGTTGAACTGCCATTCATTGGACAACCGATAAAGATAAAGAAAGTCAATATTGGGACATAGGAGACACCAAAGCTTGCCAATGTCGGAGATTACTGGGACGTTGCTACCATTGACAAAATCACAAAATTATTGCACGAGTATCAGGACTTGTTCCCGACCAAGTTCATTGATACGAAGGGTATCAAACGACCTATGGGAGAGATGAGAATACCTTTGAAACCAAATGAAAATCCAGTCAAGCAAAGACCCTACATAATGAACCCAAAATATAAGGAAAAAGTGAAGATTGCGCACGACAGAATGCTGGAAGTAGGGATTATTGAACCCGTCGAGGAGTCGGAGTGGATCAGCCCCATGGTAGTGCAAGATAAGAAGACATGTGAGATTAGGATTTGCATAGATCTCAGGAAGCTGAATGATGCTTGCCTACATGATCCTTTCCCTACACCATTCATAGACGAAGTGTTGGATAACATGGGAGGCCAAGAAGCATATTCTTTTACAAATGGGTTTTTAGGGTACCATCAGATCCGCATCGCCAAGGAGGACCGCCATAAGACTATGTTTGCCACAGAGTGGGGATCCTTCCAATATATAGTAATTCCATTTGGATTGAATAATTCCCCATCCATCTTTTCCAGGGTGGTGGTTGAAGCGTTCAAAGAATTTTTGCATAAGTTTTTAGAAGCATACTTTGATGACTGGACTGTTTTTAGTTTGTTGAAAAATCATATTGAATGTCTAAGGCTAATGCTGGATAAATGCAAGCAGTGTCAAATTGATTTGAATTTGAAGAAAATCATCTTCTTCTCACCATTTGGAGTATTATTAGGTCATATTGTATGCAAGCAAGGATTGTTGGTGGATCCATCCAAGATTGCAATTATAGTTGATTTGCCACCACCTACTTCAGTCAAACAACTGCGTACTACGCTAGGACATACTGGTTATTATAGGAAATTTATCAAAGGATATGCTTAGATTACTGCACCAATGGAGAAGTTATTAAAGAAATACTGTCAGTTCGGTTGGACAGAAGAATGCCAACAGAGCTTCGACACATTGAAACAAAAGATGGTAATTGCGCCTATTCTAGTCTTTCCAGAACGGAGAAAGGAATTTCATGTGCATGTTGATGCATCTTCCATTGCATTAGGAGAAGTACCAACACAACCTAGAGAAGGGGACATTGATCATCCATTAGCATTTTCCAGCAAGAAGTTGTCCAGAACTGAAGTTAGTTACACCACTACAGAGAGAGAGGGACTAGCCATGGTGCATGCGTTGCAAAAATTCCACCACTACTTGTTAGGAAGACACTTTAAAATGTTTACTGATCACTCCACACTGAAGTACCTAGTCAACAAGCTAGTGTTGGGGGGATGAATCTGCAGATGGCTTCTGCTATTTCAAGAGTATGATTTTGAGATCATAGTTAAGCTAGGAAAAATGAGCAAGGGCCCAGACCACCTGTCGAGGTTGGAACATGGCGAAGAACCTACCAGTCTGGAGGATACATTACTGGATGCACAACTGCTCACCATTAGAAATATTGATGACCACTTCGTAGACATAGTCCAGTTCCTGTCAACAGGAATGGCTTTGAGTGAGTATACAATCTCCCAGAAAAAACAACAAGTGGTGCGCGCTGCAGATTTTTCACTGATAGCTGGTCATCTATATAAAATATGACCTGATGAGATACTAAGAAGATGCGTTATGGAAACAGAGCACCCAATGATCCTCATAGAATCTCATGAAGGCATCGCAGGAGGACATTATGTAGGGAAAGAAACTGCGCAGAAGGTTCTGCGAGCTGGCCTTTGGTGGCCTACATTACACAGAGATGCTAAAGAATATACCAGATCATGCGATGTATGCCAGCGAGTTGGAAAACCATCCTAAAGATATGAGATTCCATTAGCACCACATATGACCCTTTGGGAATTTGAAAAATGGGCCATTGACTTCATGGGACCTATAAACCCACCAGGAAAGCACACAGGAGAAAGGTATATTATCACTACGACAAAATACCTAACTAGATGGGCCGAAGCAAGAACAGTCAAGGACTGTAGTGCAACTACATCTGTATGTTTTATATTTGATGACATAATAAATAGGTTTGGATGCCCTAAGGTCCTTATGAGTGATCAGGTACACACTTCATCAATAAGACAGTTGCATCCCTGACTGAAGAATTTGCAGTCCACCATCAGGAGAGTACACCTTACCATCACAAGAAAACAGAACAGTTGAAGCATTCAACAAGATCTTGGAGACAACATTGACAAAGATTTGTAGTGTGAACAGGGATGACTGAGATTTAAGAGTACCAACAGTAGTTTGGGCTTATAGAACCACTTGCAAGAAATTAACAACACAGACCCCTTTCAAGTTGGTTTATGGTCTTGAAGCTGTTGTCCCGATGGATTACTTGGTACCAAGCTTAAGAATTGTTGCATTTATAGACATGGATGATACTGGTGTTGTTCATGAGAGGCTAGCACAGTTAGTTGAACTAGAATAAGATAGATTCATTGTAGGCTTCCATCAACAAGTTCGGAAGGAACGAGAAAAGGCCTACCACGACAGGCACATCAAGAAAAAGATATTCAGGCAAGGTGATTAAGTACTGGTATATGACAATAAGTTTATCAAACACCTTGGGAAGTTCAGAATGCATTGGCTTGGACCATATGAGATCACCTATGTCATAGAAGGAGGAGATGCACAGCTGAAGACATTGAATGGAGAATGGAAAGAAGGATTGGTGAATGGGAGTCGGCTGAAGTTGTACTATGACAAATAGATGCCTCACAGCTCCAAGTAGAGGCATGAGGAAAAGGGTTTAGGTACTAGGTGCAGTTGAAACTGGGTACCAAACATAGAAAAGACAGTCTGGACAAGGATAAGAAGGAGGCATAAAGAAGAAAGCAAAGGCTGCACTACACAGTCAAAAGTTGAAGTAATACAAAAGGAGAAGATGTGAAGTGCCTCGGGACAAGTCACAGGTGAGTGTTGGGGGCCTGTTGGCCCTTGGTTATGAAAGGAAACGAAGAACAAGGAAGAAAAGGTAAAAATCAAACTTCGCGGGAGACACAGTGATTGTCACTGGGTCGAAGTGAGCAAAAGAGTAGAAAAGATGGAGCGAAGTGTGAAAAAGTAAGCTGTTGGATGAGGAGATCGAGGATGACAGATCAACAAGGAAGATGGACCGAGGACAATTGAGGAAGTGGAAAAAGCCACCATTGGATGCTTGGGAGCACCACACGAGAAGGAAGGAAAGACAGGCTTGAGAAGTCTGAAAAAAGTTGATCAAGTTGACCTAGGGTCTTAGACACCTAGGGTTTTGGTAATTAGGGTTTTGACACCTAGGTTTCAGCCTAAGGCTATCGGTGAGGTATTGTAATGTATAAATAAAGGTCAAGAGGAACTAGGTTGTGGGCTATGATATTGTTATTGATTTAGCTCTATTGTTGTGGTGAGAGGTCATTGTATTGTGAGAGAGAAGTGTTGAAGCCTTCTGGTATAGTAAGATCTTCAGCTGGGTGCGAAGATCAGATCCTGCAGCTGGGTGCACAGGAGGTGGGAGAGAAAGATAGGAAGAGAGAGAGGATCTGCTGCCCAAGAGTGCAGATCAGAACTGTAATCTTTATCTTAATATATTATAAGCAAAGTTATGTGGATGTAGCCCTAGAGAGAGGGTGAACCATGTACATATTGTGTTGTGTGACTGATTAATGTTTTGATCTCTTCCATTATTATACTGTTATTTGCATTACTGTGTTAGATCAAGATCTATAGTTGCGCAAAGTAGATTACATTGGTAAATGATATATGACTACTGTGATTGTTGTTATACAAGATCCCCTTGATATTCCTGTGGTTGTAGACATCTCTGTCCTGCAACCCCCTCATCGCTGCTTCAGGTGAGACTGCATCTACTTTGCAGGTGTTTCCAAAGGGTCCAGTAGCTAGGGCTTGTTGGTGTGCTCTTGAGCGTTGAACCTTGGGTCTACCCCTATACCAACACCACTTAGTAAAAGGGATGACAGTGATGACTGGAAAAGGTGAAGAAGGATGCGCATGGATATTACGAGTAAAAACTTGACATTGATGACATTTTTTGACCGCTTCAATACAATCTTTGAAGATCGTCGACCAAAAATATCCGACACACAAGATTTTTTTGGGCTGTTGTCAACCCAAAAATATGACCTTCACATGATCGAATGTGAGAGTCACTCAAGATGAACTCCGCTTCTCTATGAGTCAAAAAATGACATAAAATCGATTCGACACCATGATGATACAATGTGTCACTAATGATGAGATAGTTTTTCGCCTGATAGCGAATGCATCATCACTCATATCTCGAATAATGTGGGGATAAATTCAACGTTTGGAGATATATAATAATGTATCCATACCAAGTATCACAAGAAGATATTAGGGAAACTTTGACATCAATTCCACAAAAACAAGAAACTTTTTGGACTTTGCCGATGTGAAGTCTAAGTGAAATTCTTGCAAAATCACAATCCATTTGTTGAATTTTCCGACGATGATACGACGAGTCAAGACATACTAGAAAGGATTCACATCCACAATAAAAGTAGTTTACGAAGGACAATGTAATACCAGAGCCTCCAGAAAACATGGACAACTTCCAGAGCTAGTTTCTCAACATGCGAGTATTGCAACTCCGCATCGACCAAACCATGACTTAGGTAATAAATGATGTGCTCAACAACCACATCATATTCTTGCACCAAAACCATAGCCAGGGTCGATTCAGACACCACTAGGTACAACAAGAAGTCATGAGTAAAATCGAGTGGAGTAAGGAGAGGGGAAAACATTAAAGCCTTTTTCAATACATCGAAATATCTTTGTACGTAAGTATCCCATTTGAAAAGGACCCCTTTTATCAGAAAACACATGAAACCCTTAGTGATCTCAACATAGTTAGCAATGAAATGATGAAGAAAATTTTCTTTTCCCTAGAGACTTTGAAGTTGATGAATAATACACGGGGGATGCAATTGAACTATTGCCTCAACCTTTAAAGGGTCCACCATGATCCCTTTATTTAACATGATAAAACCAAGAAGATACCTCGAAGTAACACAAAAATTACATTTGTGTGGATTCAACCAGATGCGATAATAACAAAATATATGGAACAGATGGTGGAGGTGATCTAGATGATCAAATATATGACGAGAATGAGTGGATAGATCATCCAAATATTCCTCAAGAATGTGTTTCATTTCATGGAACGAAAAGGTCACAACCCTCTAGAATGTCGCCCCAACATTTTTAAGACCGAAAGGCATTTTTTGGTATGCCAAAGTTCCCCAAGGAAAAACAAATGTGGTTTTATGTTGATCCTCAAGTTTAATTTGGATATGATTGTAGCCAGAGAATCCATCCATAAAGGAGAATATCTCGCTGCTTGCACACTCATCGATCACTTGATCAATAAATGGTGTCGGGAAGTTATCCTTTGGACAAGCCTTGTTCAAATATCTAAAATCCATACATAAAAAGATGATTCCTTGCTTCTTGTCAACCAGAATAGGGTTCAAAAGCCATTCCATGAGTGGAACATGATAGATGAAACCCACTTTAAGGAGCTTCTCCACCTCAGCCTTTATAGTAGCTGCATTACTAGGGTTTAAAAACCTAAACTTCTACAAAATAGTATTAGCATTAAGATAAGTATTTATTTCATGTTAAAAAAATTGAGGATCTATACTTGGAATCTCCTCATACGACCAAGAAAAAATGTCACAAAACACCTTAAAGAGGGAGGTATAGCCACATATCTCCTAAGGCAAATGATCCACACCAATGAGCACATTTTTCATGACATTGGGATCATTTGATATGTTGATAGGTATTGTTTCCAAAATATTTTCCATGTTCCCTTCGGCGTAAACACCATGTTTTACTAAAGGGTTCATAGTCATATCAACATTGTCATTCATGTGGACATGGAACTCTCCTCTCTCTATACGGTAAGATCGATGATGTAAATCATCCTAGGGAATTTTTGGACCCATCATTGCCTCTAAAATAGCCTTGTCAGAGGGTAGTACCATCTCGAGACAATCAAGAGAATGAGAAGAGTTATCTGCTCAAATGGGCGTCAAAAGATCATCAACATCCTTTGTTTGAATAAGAGTTCGATCTGAGTCTACAATGGCTTTTTGGATGACCTAATAAGAAATCTCAGCTACAGATAAAGGCCTTTCCATTCTTGCATGCTTGAGCCCTTCTATTGAATCAAATAGGGATGGTAGAATCCAAGGATCCTCAAAGTATGTCATTTGAAAATGGTGCACTTGGGATATGGGAACCAGTGAGACTTGTGAGATCGAGCTAGCCGGAACAAAGAGAATGTACGAGATTCGCCACGGTATATTAAATTTTCCATCAATGAAGAATACACTCCAACGCCAATGCTTTCAGTCACCATTTGGGCACCGTCTATTAATGGGACAGTAGATCCTGACCACATAGTTGAATCTGAGTGACGAAAAGACAACTACTCGATTGGCATGATTTTTACTTCATGAGGAAAACAAATAACTCAGAAAACCAATGATACGACAACGATCATAGCATAAGTCTGACTATGACCTAAAAACAAGTTGTAATCGAGTGGAGAGTCGACTACTTCCACTTCAATGTAGACAAATTTTCCTCCCAACTGTACGGGGAAGGAGGAAATTATCCCATGGGGCCAAAAATAATGACCATCAAATACAGTCAGAAGAGTAGGAGACATAGCAAGCTCTAGAGAGCCGATAGCTTTCCAACAATAAAGCAACATCACACATATCGATGATCCCTCATTGATCACCATCCTAAAAGTGTTCTTCGTGGAATAGACCACTTGAATCTAAATAGAGACATGATAAGGGAAGAGATGTTTGACATTAGAAGGGTAAAACATGATGATCTATGAGATAGATGCATCCATAACCCCATTAGTAGAAAGCGATGCACTCTGCTGCACTGGGTAGCTTTGAAGTACCTCGAGAGCGAACATCGCACATAGTGATTGGGCCAAATATTCCATGATGGAATAATTTTGAGTGGCCTTAGAATTTGGGTTATGCAAATCCCTCTTAAACACACCCTTTGGTATGCGAGGCATAACAATACTTGTAGAAGGATTCTTAATATGAATAGTCCCTTGCGACTCAGGGGATTCCTTACTCTTAGATCTAGACTTGGGTTTATCATAATTATGCACTGAAGTCTGTAGATAAGCATCCAAACTCATCATATAGACATTAGATGATGTTTTGTTAGGAGACAGAATGATCTAGCTATGCCCTTGTTGACTCCTAGCATTATATCTTGAAGCCATATTATATTTTCCATGAGGAAACATATTAGTCAAGATGACAGGTTACTTTTGTGCCAAAAATCTCCGGGCTTCTTCCATCTTGGGGAATTCGTGAGTGAGGTGATCTTCCTTACAATGCTTACAAGGAAAATTAACCTTCCTCTTTTATTTCTTGCCCCCACCAAAAGTAGGTTCTGGTTTATTAACATTCTTATTATTATTTCCCCCTCCCTTTTTATCCTTATCCTTTTTCTTCCCACCAGGTTATTGGGTACCTTTTGGGTTTGTCGATTACACATTATGTACCTCGGACGTTTGGGAGGGGATGGTCGAATCTGAAGCTAGAATGGATGTAGAATCTTGGATCAAGAGGTGTCTCATTTGATTTGAGACCAAGTCCATAGGCGAACTTTGAATAGAACCCACAATGCCATTGAGATGAGATTTGAGACTCGGTTTGGCAGGGTCAGTGATGCACTCATAATGATCTCATAAAGGATCCTAGACTGAGAGTAAATCATATCTAGCTACTGGGCCCTGAAGATAGATTATTCCTCCATAGTTATTCTGTAAGTGGGAACTTCCTTGGAGATATAAGGCAACAAGGATTTCAAATACCACTCCAAGAGGAACTCCGAAGGGATGGTTTCCTTAATCATTCTCTTTCTCCTCCACCACTCTTGAATATGGTTAGATATATGAGTGGCCTTATTTTTTCGAAAAGTCAACAACAAATCAGTGCCAACATCATAACAAACTGAGAGTTGAAAGTGATTGAGAAATCTTAATGCCAAGTCCTGAAATGTGTGATAGGATGCCCCCTTCAACTCAATATACCACTTAGCAATGAATCCAATGAGAGTACGTTGAAAGAGGTGTAAACAAATAGATTCATCATTCAGTGAGTTAGATGAACACCGTAGGTGGAAAGTCATGACATGATCACTAAGATCTTCACCCGATTTGCCTTCAAATTTGGGAATATCCGAAGGAAGTTTGGTTGGGACTGGTGGCCAATTAGGATCATGATACATGGGGTCTGTTGTTCCTGAGTCTGTACTTAAGGCTTAAAAGTACAGTGTCAAGGCATCTGAAAGTATGATAAAGGTTGATAAAGGATTACACTAACCTTCGGTATAGGAAGCTAATAAGGATTCCTACGTTCTCGCTGTCTAGCTTCCAACTGTTCCTGGATATTAATATCTTGTTCAATGGCTGCCCATGAATGTTCTAATTCTTCCCGGGTGTTCACAGTTTTAAGGATTATGTCGAAGAGATTTAAAGAGATATGTATTTGGTTAGATAATCCGAGTTGAATATTAGGTTGAGTTGCTGCAGGGATAGTCATTGAGGAACAATACAAGTATGGAAATGATTTAACAAGAGATTTCAACGCTGTTCCAATTCGGTTGAAAATAAGAGAAATTTTCACATGAAGAACAAAATAAGAATTCAAACTGAAGGCCCTTTCCCGTAACTATATTATTTTTTAGTAAAAGATGAGAGAAAAACATTTAGCTGTGGATAACATAAGGTTACTATCAGCAGAAAACTCACACATACACAGAAGAAGAAATTGACATAGAAACAATTGACATAGTGTAAATAAATATCAAATTCTGTAAATGCAAATTGGTCTTACACCCGCTGATAGCTGGTGTAGAGGAAAGACAAGAAACAATTACAGAAAGATAAAATCCCTTCACTATAGTAGTGGTCGTACTAAATTATAGTGATACACATCAATTATGTAGAGCAAAATGAAAAGAAACAAAAGACATAATGAAACAAACTTGTAACACAGTCGTGACAGAATCAGGAATCTTCAAATTTGCTTGTATTAACTCCTTTCATGCAAAAACTCTATTACAGTCAATACCAAAAAGTCCCCTCTTGCTTTTCCTCTTTTTGTGATCCCTTTATGCAAATTTTGCCTCTCGGTTTTAGAAGAGCGAAATCACTCCATCTGTCCTAATCTATTTTTCAAAAAGTGACAGGTGCTTGTCTTTGCTTAGATTCTCTGCGTATGATACATTTGTCCATAAAATGGAATACAAGGTGTGAAGATTCCCGATTGATAGCTGGGAGGAGCGAAATCACTCCATTTCTCATACTCTATTTTCAAGAAGTGCCAGGTGCTTGTTTTCGCATGGATTCAGTGTACATGATACATTTGTCCACAAACTGGGACACAAGCTGTGAAGGCTCGGCTTGACAAATGGCTTCGGCAAAATAGCACTCTTGGGCTAACTGTGGAAGTTTATCATCCATGTGTGCATCAATGATATCAAGGGCGTCGAGTTGTGTGCTGGGTTGAATCAAATGTTCATCAATTTGAACCATGTCTACCCTGTCCATCTTAGAGATTTCCGCCGAATTTTTCTCATTCTTTTCTTTCATGTCAAGGGAAATTCGATCCATATTCATTTGCCTTAGCGTCTCTGAGTCAACTTCACTCTCCATCCCTAGCAGCTCACCTTTTATGGCATTGCAGGCTTCTCCTAATAAATTTGTCACTTTCTGTGCCTGTTCCTTGCTTAAAGTAATATCATGTTCCCAATTCTTTAACAAAATATTACCCCTAGTCTGTTCAACAATGGTGAGCCCGGGAGACCCTGCTGAAAACCTATTGTTGGTAGCGATAACCACTTCTTGGAAAGTGATCCGAGCAGCTTCTGCATTTCTTTGTTTGTCAATCAGACTTTCAGAGATCCGATGCATTAACAAACAATTTTCTCGAATCTCCCCCACTTTGTTTAGCAGATTCTGTTGAGAAGAAGAGATCCTGCTTCGAATATCAATTGCTCGGTATTTAACAATCTCGATGTCGATCACTTTGCTTTCTGCGTCCTCCAACTGAGCCTGCAGCTGTGTGATCATACCCCTCTGCTAACCCGACTATACTCGACCATATCTGATCACTGAATTTGCTTGTTCCAGCTTGGTTTTGAGGGCTTCGATTTCTTTCTTATCGATGAATCGAGCCAACTCTATTTCTCCACTCGCTTGACTCTTAGCGTTCTCTGCAGCTGAAGCTACTCGGGCTTCAAGAGTCTTGATTAGTCAATTCTTTCTCTTGAGCTGATTTTTCAACATCGCGACCGAGAATTGGTTCGCTGTCGCATACGCTCCTAGCGTCCCTGCTATCTCTGTGGTGAATTCATCACTCTTCTTGTTTTTTCCATCTGTCATCACTTTGAATTTTTTAACAGCGGACTCTCCCTCTTGATAAAATTCTCGCTTTACTACAGCTTTTCTCTTTCTGTCAAAAAATAATTCATTAGGGGGAAGTTCCTCTGCCCTTATAGGTCTTAGTTCTTCACCAAATATCCATCCCTCGTGTATGCTTCCTTGCGTTGACTGCAAAGGGGTGACATAAGTGATTGGTTCCCCGATTTGCTTCGCCGCCTTTCCTGGTGTGTCGAGTGAGCCCTGCTCCTTCGGAGGATCAGAGGCCTTCATCTCTGTCTCCGGATTTTGAGTCTCTGGCGGGTCTGTGTTTTTTACTTCCACCTCTGGACTATGTTCCTTGGGTGGGTCAGTAGTCCCTTCTTCTGTTTCGGGATTCTTTTCCTGCTCGGGACTCTTCTCCTGCTCATGATTCTTTTCTTGCTCGGGACTCTTCTTCTGCTCGGGATTCTTCTCCTGCTCCCCTTCCTGACGTTTTTCGGGGTTAGAAGTTTGCCCCTCAGAACTTTCGGCCTCCTTTTCTTTATCCTTGGAAAGTCCTAAACCTCCCAACACCACGGGGAGACATCTTTTCCTATGTTCCTGAAATTTTAAAACAGAGGCCCTATCTTCGGGTGCTAGAGATCTGATTCGAAATTGCACTTCCGAATAGGACCTCGCCCCTCGGAAAACATCATCCGAGGGCGAACACTCGTGTTCAAACCTCTTTAATCCACAATTTCCCAAATGGGTGCTTACAATTCTCTGCGGATCATGCTTTTTGTACTCAATAGAGACTAGGCTCAAGTCTTCTAAGGTTGCAGCCTCAGCCTTAGCATGTTCGAAATCTAATAAGGAATAGGAATTAAGTTGAACAGGGAAAAATGACCATACCTTCTTTGATGACGCTTTGAGCTCTTTACTCACTCCGCCAATTACTGTTTGTCGTGCAATCTCACGACAAGCCAGCTTGTCGGGGATGAACAGTGGTAGCGCCAGAGGAGGGACAACAGCTCCGAAAACTCTAAAATAGGAGAATTATTCTTCTACATACCAGTCCGCGATACTGCTCAGATTCGAAGCAATGCTATCTGAGATGCGGGGTGGCGAAAGACCAAAAATGGCGATGTGCAGGGGCACCATCACCCAGTTGAAAATCTCATAAATAAACTTATTTGCATTATTTTCCCACAGCTTGTCGTGGTACTCATGCACAGTTTTTTCTTGGGTTGGACTCCAAGCCCAATTCATCAAAGGAAAAGGTGTCATGGAGCATATTGCGTCCATGATATACGCGGACATGAAAAATCCGGATGGTCTCCCGGCTGCTTTTTTCTCCCGGTACTCTGTGACCCTGTTGAAAAAACTGTCGGAGAGCATCTTAGCCCAATTAAATGAGCAACCTTCTACTACCTGAAAGATGAGAGGTACCCACTGGATGTAAAAATGTGCGGTATCCTCCCATCCGAAAAGCCGACAAGTCATCATCGCCACATACATATACTGTGGCTCCAATGAAGAAATTGAATACACACCCTTATCATTCGCTCTGAATGTTGCGGAACGCGAAAACCAATATTTTATCAAACCAGGCATGGTTTTGTCATATTCTTCGCACTCCTTCTTTTTGAATTCCTCCAGGAATTCATTGCCATATATATATTCAGAAGTCGCTGGGAGCTTATACATAGATTGGATATGTTCTGGTCTAAAAGTCCCGACCATGGTCCGTCGGTCATTTATGATGGTTCTGGTGGGTAGGTCGTTGTGATCCAATGCCCAGCGGATCATGTCGTAGTATGGAAGCAACCGAGGTTTGGTTGCAACCAGGTGCATTCTCGACTGAACAATTTTCTTGTACTTAGTGTTCAGGTTGTCCTTTACAATATCATTGTCATCGTCATCTGAATCTGAATAGTTTACCAACTCGGATTGCAGAATGTCTGAAATAAACGACTAGGTGGGTACTGAGCCGCCAGTCCGAGGTGAAGTATCTGAGACGTTGTCTGGGCCCTGTGCTGCAACCTCTACATTCGCTTTCGCTGCTCTTCTTAGAGCCATGGCTGACGCTTGCTTTTTCTCTCTTCTGCAATATACCTGTGTATACATGCGGAAATGAGTTTCCTCGGAGAAAGGTGAGCTCTGTGCGTTTATGAGAAATGTTTAAAAAGAATGAAACTCTCGTATATATTTGAAAACTTTGTACCTTTTGAAATAAGTCTATCAAATCGCAAATAAAACCAAATTTAATGTATAAATCCGATCTTATTTATTCGTGGATTTACCCTAAATCTTCATTAATGTCATCAATGTTCGGCGGCTTGACAGGCAATTGGGTCATGGAGAGCAAGTAAATCCCTCGTGAAGTGTGCCAACCTCGATGCGCGAGACGTATCTTGCTTAATTTCATTTTTCTAAAATTTCAAATCTTAACGACTTAAAGAATTTTCTCGTCTTTCGCTGTATTGTGAATTTCCTTTTCACATTTTGACTCTTCAACTCGCGAGTCTGCGGGTGTCGATTTTATATTAATTAATAATAACCGTGATTTGGCGCATTCTTAATTATATAACTAACCTAATCGCCATATCGTGACTCGGGCATTCGAAGACAAACTTTTGGGAGAATGATATGCCGAGTCGCGATATCGCGATGTGGCGATAATTAAGGCTCAAATTAAGAGAAGGAAATCTTAGATTAGGCGACTAATTAATCTCGCTATAATTATGTCGCAACTTCGTGAATTGGAGTTTTGGACACCTTAACTCGATAGAAGATAGTGCCGAGTGACGAAGTGCCGAGAACCAAATTTAACCATGGTTAGTTTTTTACTCTTAGTCTCTGACCAAGGTTATCACAAAGTCATCGTGTTCTCGGCTATCGGGCTGCAAGAACAAAAACTCAGGTCTGGCGGATGCCGAGGCGCGAAACTCCGACGACGTCTAATCATGGGTTAAAGGTTTTACCCTAGTTAATGCCTTGGACTAAAATTAGAACCGAGTTCGCATTTTCACGACTCGGGACTTGTGAATTCAAGAAATAAAGTGTCCGACGTGCGAGACCCCGAAATAAAACAAAAGAGCAAACATACTTGCGAAAAATGGACCCTTTTTGAAAATGACAAAGCATTGCTATTCATGGGACAAGATTTCAGAGCTTTATGATTTCAGAAGGAGAATAAAAAGCAACTTTAGATCTCAAGTATCGAAAATTGAAAATTGCGCGAGGTGAAAAACAAGGGCGGCTCCAACAGGGTCATTCATCAAATTTGAAAGATCTGGAAAATTAAGAGTTTTCAGGAAGGGGAGCCTTGGTTGCTACATCATATTTCAATTTATGGAGGGGGTACCCTCGGGTTGGTTGGAATAAGGAAACAAAGAGCCTGGATTGTTACTGACACCAGGTTGCTAGAAAGAATTCGCCTGAAAGCTAGGGTTTTGATAAGAAGGTTTAAATCCCTGACCATAAGGAGGTAAGCCCCCTCGAAACTAGTTGTCGAGATGAAAATATTAACTTCTAGTGGGTGCCCCCTACATTGTAAAATATCCAAACGAGGGGTTCCAAGATGATTGGAAAGGGTTTTCACCTAGAGACACCCTCGATGAGGGAAAATAATTGCTCCCTGTTGGGCCCTCCATTTTGAGGAATGCCTGATTTTTTGGAAATGCCAAAGTTTTGTGGAAAGCACAACATGTCAGGGAAATAATTGAAGTGGCAGAAAATAGTTAGACGAGCAAAAATCCAACTGACAGTCTAACAACAAAAATAGCCAAAAAACATCATGCTCCAATTGGACGAGTAGTGGAAAGAACAAATAACTTTGAGTGCATGTAAGGAAAATATAGTGAAATCAAGATCTCACCGGAAAAGACAATAGAATCAAGAATTCAGGAAGAGCCCGAGAGAAAACTATAAATATGGAGCTATGTAAGGGAAAAATGGTTACTGTGGACTATTATGGTTTATCACTATCACTACTTTTATTGAGCTAGTATCTAGAGCTATTGTAATGGGTGTATTGGAGTAGATTCCACTGCATAAGCGATTATATGAGAGATGCACTCCATGTATGTCTGGTTTTAAGATGCTCCTAATATAAGATATTATTTAGGTCCTACAATTTTGTTATACCGTGTATGAATCGATAGTTTATATGTTGCACAATTACTTTTGTCATGTACATTTAACATCTAATTACTGTTTATAAATGTCTTCTTGCATCTCGATGTATGAAACTGAACATGGTAATGTTAAACCCGATGATGCATTCTCTTTAACTCACTTCACCACACACAAGTATCGACTGCGCTTTAGGTGAGACCTCCTTCCCTTGCAGAAGGTTGAATATGCTAGTGCTCGTAGACTACAACAATACCCTTTGTTGGTAACCTCCGAGAACTCTGGTTTTAATTTTTCACCAACAAATGGTTCCATTGCTGGGACTTGAGCTCTAAATCTATTCTTTAGAGGATGCCTCACTAGATCTTCAAATATGATGTTGAGAATTCGTGGGAAAGAAGGTGTAATGTGTTTATACAACAAGAAGCTGAGTTATGACACAAAATTTTTAGGGTTTTGAAGGGTTTTGTCTTCTAATCGGAACTTGCAAGTGGCCAATACAAGATATTTTGGATCAGATTTCCTGAAGAGGTATTTCAATGGTTAGAATGGGTGCAAGAAGCTCCAGAATATAAAGATCGAGTAAAACAAAGATATAAATGGATTGTTGAAGGTTTATAAACTCTTCATTGGTTAGACCATCGGATCTTTCATGCTGTGTATTTTTGGGTACAAACTGTCTTAGAAAGCTACATTATCGAATTTGCTGCAAAGAATCATCAATATTTTTCCAAGGATGAAGCAATATTTAAAGAAGGAGCTAGAGGAATATTATTGCGAGAAATCCCCTTGTGGATCAATATTTTATTAGTAGAATTAGGAATGTTTCTTGTTCCTTTAGCTAACACAACAACGTAAACCCTTGTGCTTGGGGGAGGGGGGGTTATTTAGTAAAGGGTGCATGAGTAAGATCAATGAATATTTTCTAGGAGATATGGGGGGGATTCAAAAGAAAGTGCAATATACAAACAAGATTAGAAGAGGGATGTTATTCTTGAAAAGATATAGCAGAAACATATGAGAAAAGTGATGAAGAGGTCCGATCAATCGAGGAAGGAGATCATGTTTGAGAGTAGTCAGAGGAAAGGGTTAGAAGAGTTGCGAGCATTGAAGAGATGAGGAAGGATGGCCAACTAATGGTTGAAAGAGATATTTGGTGAAAGAGGTGAATGTTATGGAAGAGATAGACATGAGGAAGGAAGTTCAGAAGAGATAGATGAAAGAAAAAGAATGAACGCCATCACTGAAGAAGAATACCCAGATTGAACCTCTAAAGAAGTTGTGAGAATATCAGAACCCGCAACACCAGAAGATGCTAGATTACATCCAGATGTTAGCACAACACTAAAAATGAACGTCACCCCCAGATCAAATAATTTCTCTCTAGAGGCAAAGGAACTAGCCCTGAATCACTCATTCCCCCAGTGCCATCCATTAATATGGTAATTTCTACAACAAACATTTCTGTAAGTTATGTTAATTCTAGTCCTTCAATCCCAACAAGTTTAAGTAGTAGTAGTAGTGGAAGTGTAGTAAGTTTCTTTGTTTTATCACAACCAAGACCATCAGGGTTCATTCTAGTGGGATGTCCAAATCCCATAATGGCGCATCAACATGTAGGGTATCTCACCTGATACTTGAAGTTTTGGGGTAAAGGGGATGAGGAAGTTGAGAAACACTGGTTTCTTTGTGAAGCCATCTAGAGATCTCATGAAAATCTAGATGCAAACAAATTGGTCAAGTTCCAGACCACTCTGAGGATTCAAGTTCTAAAGTGGTACATAAAATCTATTGAGCTAGGGAATAATCAATGACAACCTTTCTCTTTAGCCTAGGTGAAGAAAACATTTATATCAGAATTCTGATTACCTAAGTCAAAGCAACAGGCTCTCTTCGAGTTGTGGGAGATAAAACAAAAAGACGATGAGTACGCATGGTTATATAACCAAATATTTAAGGACGTGATAGGGAAATTAACGAACCCTATCCCCGAGGATCATCAGAGGGAATGGTTTACTCAGGGGTTGTTTTCATTAACCCAAATCTCATTGACTAAAAAAAGGATAGCTACTTTGGGAGAAGTGTTGGAACAAGCTATGAGGATTGAGGCTATGGTAGGCTATCTTGAAAATTTGTGGGTAATGAGACCACTTGAAGATAATAATATTTCATAACTGCAAGGCTAGATATATGTATTAACTAAAAATATCCAAGAGTTAACTCTTCCTAGAGGAGGTCAACTGCATGTATGGTGTACTGGCTGTTACACTTAAGGTCATACAAAAATTGAATGCCCAATATTGAGGGGTTCATGACCCCCTACTCACCCGATGGTGCCTCCCCCAGTAGGACCATCGAGCGGAGTTGCACAAGTTGCTGCCACAACATCATTTCATGGCCCGGTTCAATACCATGCTTTACCAAATCATCAAGGAGGTCAGAACAATGAGTATTGGGAGATCTGTAGAAGTCACGAGCACTCTCTAAGGCACTGCCCTATTCTAAAAAATTATACATCTATTTTGAATACAATATATTGTGAATTTTTTGGGTTGCCTACTCATTCTACCAACCAATGTAGAGGTTTGGATGCTCTCATTGACATATTAGATCATTCTACATTAAGAGTCAATGAAACCCCTCAAGGGTTCCGAGGAGACCGCCAGGGCGAGGGAAATTTCAGAGGTGGATGAACAAGCGGATGGTGACCAGTGCGTGACTACAACTGTGATGAGAAAGAACATATTGTTATATATTTTCCCCTTCCCCGAAGACCATGGTGTGCTCACCGCAAAAATAATACCCACTCCACCAAAGAGTGTTCAGATCTAACTTCCAAATGGGAAGATTGTGCAAGACAAAGAGGAGCTAATTTGATAAATTTTGAGCCTAGATCTGTAGTTGAGGGAAAAGTGCACAATATCAACATTTTCACTAGAGGGGAACCAAGACGGGCATTGATAGAGAAATTCCTTCTCAGGTTAGGATCTGAAAGGTGGTTCCTGAGAATAACAAGTATGATCCTGTAAAGGAGAAATAATTCTTCAAGGATGCAGTTGAAATGTTAAAAAAGATGTCTAGTTCTGTTGTACATGAGGTTGAGGAATTGATTTTTCAGCAAAACCTTCATCAACAAAGACTCGCTAGAGAATATCTTTCTCAATTAGAGCCCTTGGATAAGTCACTAAAGGCTATTGATCCATGGTTACAACTATTTTCTGACATTTTGGACGATGAACAAATTACCGAGAAGTTGCGTAACACAATCAGAAGGGCCTTGGGAACCAACGAAAACCCTGAAGAGTCCATCACTGCTAACCTTCCAGCAAGAAATGCAAGTAGGATACATAGAAGAAAATAGAGAACTTGGAGGGAATTCTATTTGAATGCTCATATGGATGAATATGAGATCAACATTTTTATGCTGTATTTGGGTTATAATGTTAATATCTTTCCAAAGAAGACCTGGGAAGCAATGGGAAAACATGATCTATTATATTCCCCTATACCATTGAGGATGGTAAATCGATACTGTATTTATTTGGTAGGAAGGCTGCAAAATGTTGATGTGGATTTTGC
>ML796782.1:329686-368938 GCA_009831015.1 Picea engelmannii | reverse complement strand
ACAACCTATAGACCCATATCAAGGCCCTATTGGGGGGAAAATCAAGACCAAGGTTCTTAGAGGCCTACCAATAAAGAGTACCATTGTAGTCTAGAAATGTTGGAATATTCAACCTTCTGCAAGGGAAGGAGGTCTCACCTGAAGCGTGATCGAGAATTGTGCATGGTGAAATGAGTCAGAGAGGATGCACCCTCAGATCCGACGCGACATAATGCATATTCAAACTTAAACATACAAATAATTATAGCACCAAGTGTCTAAAACATCATAAACACTAGATAAACTAAGTTGCACAACATAAAGACAAGTCCATGCACCAAAGATACTTGTAGATAATAACTAGGTACCAAATACATTTAATTGCAACAATTGAGCATCATAGAGACATAAGATTCACATACATCATAACAAAAGTTTAGAGCCCGAAAAATCTTTTATATTAGCAACATCTCAAAATTGGTCATACATGGAGTGCAACTCTCATATATTCGCTTATGCAACATGATGAACTCCCTAGATACCCATTACAAACTCTTAATGTTTTCTCAAGTAGAGGGATATCCCTGACCCTGTTACAATGACCTTTTTCCAACAAATTGGACACTAGCAGGGATCCTAATAGCCTAGAGCCACACTAGTAACACGAGTTAACATTTTTACCTTGGGTGCTTCTTGATTTCTTGACTCCGTTGAAATATTTTCTTGATTCCACTTCCGCTACTTTTTACCACTTTCTCGTTGTGTGTGCTTGAAGCTTCTATCTCTTTCCACTTGCTCGTTTAGCCGGCGCATGATCTGTTTTCACCGTTGGCACTCTTTCAATTAAATTTCTGCTCATCCTAGTTGTTCTCTGCCGCTTCATTTCCCAACTGGCATATGGTGCATTTCCAAAAATTTGGCTTTCAAAAACCGAAGGGCCTAATAGGCCTTGACCACAACCATTGACTAGTCTTGAGTCAAATTTCTGCTGCATTGCTTGAGCTTCCTTCAAACAAAGGGCCCAACTCTGGGACAACTTGTATAACTTTCTAGAGGAAGCTATCATAATGCTCAACCTTGTTCTACCACTTCCTCACCAGAATGGAGGCTCCTGCAACAAACCCTTGTGCGACTGCAACATCAGGCACCACAAGATTGGTAGTAAGCAACATATGCCACTTGGTCTCTGCAGCTAAATCCATCTACTGCAACTCCATATAAGTATCCTAAATAATGAGATAAAAATAATTGAGTTCATTCTTCACAACTCGCTTAGCCTCATACAACGCATCGGGGAATTCATTAGCTTCTGCGATTTCTATGAAGTTAGATTTTTGTGCAAAGAGATTAGTGAGTGCCTAGGCCTCCTGGTTCATTTGCTTAATTTGGGCCCTAATTTCCTCTACCGAGTTGTTTCAGTGTTCTAAAAGACCGACCCAATCATTAACCATGTCGAAAAGTTTACTGCATTGATTGGCCCGATGATGAACATACGATCTAATAAAATCATTTTCCGTAACAATCGTTTTGATATTTTCTAGTATTTCCTTTGGCAACTCCTGGTCTTTGAGCCAAATGGCCTCTAACTACTGCTGGAGAGTGTCGATATTTCCTACTAAATGCATCCAAGCATCAGTGAGAAGGGAAACTATGTAAACCGACAAAACTAGGGTAATGCCATGTAACACACCCAACCCTTTATGTACCTTTTTAGGGATGGGGCATCAAAATTTTGCTTTCCTCCATCATCTCAGATCCTCTTCTCGATGTCTCCATCACTTTCTTCTCTAAAAAAGCTTTCCCACCATTGTCACCATGCTCAAATCCGAGCTTTGGATTGGAATTTATACCCTTCCAAAGTTTATTGAGCCTCATTGGTCAAAGGCCACGTGGCACCCATGTGGGTCTGTCTCATTTGTACTATCCCAAGGTTCCCCGAAGTCCCAAAACTCCCTAACACTCCTACTTCCATGGTGGAAATCCATCCACCATTAAATCCACCGATGAGACTTCATCCTCTTTTAACGTATAGGGTTATGATAATTCGGTGATTGACGCTTCGACGCTGAACACTCCTTTTTCTTTCTACGCATATATCCTCCAGAGCCCCAAAGCCCCAAAATTCTGCCATGTGGCTACAACCTTCGACTCTTTTTACTTGTCCTACTACACCACCCCAAACCTCCAGAGTCCCTGTTATTGGATAAATCCGTAGGTGCGGACACTAACTGATCTCCCTAGATCCACCTGGATCTAGAACAAAACACACCAGAACATAACGCTTTCCTTAAGTTTTAGATATTGAATTTACTAACTAAAGAGGGATGGGTGACATACCATTTAAATGTCGCTTCCTCGCGCCATCTCCATCCTAGCTCCATTCCAACGCAATCCTGCAAAAGAATGCAACCATCCAAAGTGATAACAACAACATAAACTCAATATAAACCTATGTACGTGATCAATGACTCATACAATAAAACACAACAAGCTTTATAGGAAATAATCATATTACTGTATCATATTAAATGTGAAAGAGATATTACAACCATGGCCTTGATGTCGTAATGTCCCTTCCAACTGTCCTTCGTTCCCCACACACTTTCACTCCAAGAATTCTGAGAGCATAGATCTGATGATATTCACAATCTATCTTGACAAAACAAATCTCAAAGCTAGTCCAACCAAGCTAATAATTCCAAGCCAACCAAAGCTAACAAGCTCTAGAACCCCTTCTCCATGAGAGCTCCTCTCCTTTTATAAGTTGAAGAGGATAAGGTGAGGAGGTTAGGATGATCCCACTAAATCATGAAAGCGAGTAAGATCCAAACCATTTGGATGCCACCTCACCATAGAAGTTTCTCCTTCTAGAAGATTCGAGAAAATGAGCGTTTTTCCCACGTGTAAGCATTCTCGAACCCTACTTATAGTGCAACCTGCGAACTATTCGCACCCTAGCTATGGTGCAAACTGCGAGAATTAGTCATTCTCGCACCCTAATACATAGGCAGCCAGCGAACTTCCTCTTTTACAGGGTTTTTACTAGGGAAAATGCAACTTCTTTTCTTAGGAAAAGTTCTTCTCCCTTCTCTCTTCAGGAAATCAGGCCACTGACCCCTCTGAAGGAAACATATAGGTTTACATCATTAACGGTCATAGGGATGACGAAAATAATGTGTAACAGTCCCAAAACTCAAAACTTCTTAGGTCTTGCCACGTAGTTCCGAACTTCGACCCTTTTTGGAGCATAAGTCCTAACACCCAAATTCTCCCAGAGTTCTGAATTCATAGGGTCCCATTAAACATTGGGTCATGCAACCACACACTAGGGAATGACACACAACAAGGTGGAGATGACATGTGGCCCCATTAATGGGTGACACGTATCATGTTCTAATGGGCACATAGGGGCTACGAAAAACATGAATCAAGGTGGCACGTGGCACGTCAAACGTGGGTCCACGTCACCCTGGGTGATGTTAGCATTCCACATCACTCCAGAATGATAGCCTTCCAATGCCCCTTAGATCTCATGGTCGAGGCGTGTCCACATATATCTAGAGATCTATGGCCTTCATTACTTCGTAACTTCGACGTTCGAGGGATCCACTCTGTAACTTCCTCTTTGCTCCCAGAGTGGTCAGCGCTGGGCTAACCATGGTCTAGATCTAACGGTCAGGGAAGTCCTGATTTCCCTCATATCAACAACTCATACCTAATTACTATGTCATGAAGCATGGCATCACCGTTTCTCAACACATGGATACCCACGTGCTTCTGACGTGATATGCACTTCCCTACGATCAAACGGTTGAGAGGGATCCCAAAGGATCCTTAAATCAATGACCTATGTCTTCTCTGGGCTTTGGGCTTCAGATCTTTCCATGCCTTTTACTACACTTCCTTCCGAAGTTCTGAATTCCAAACACATGAAGGGCCTTGATGAACGATCCACATATCCTCAATAATGAGTGGTTAATATTTACTCTAGGCTTCTGTCCTTCAGGAGGTCTCGACAGAAAACGCAACACACCTCATATTTTCTGGAGTGGATAAATCTGAAATGCGCTCGATCTGTCGCCACGTGCACCTGATGCCAACGACTAGGATTTGCTCTGACCTTCGGAGCTTCGCGAACTTGCATGCTCTTGCGATTGCACTTCGATTTCACCGGACAACCGGATGTCCAGATAATTGTTGATCTATGGACACACGTCCCTCTACTACCAATGGCCTATATTATCTTCAGGTTGCAGGACATCGGATAATTCACCTCCTTTACGACGAACACACAAAATTCTTCAAACTCATGAATTCCAAAGGACTCGAGGGGTTAATACCCATGCTTCTTATCCAAATCCAATGGTCGTGAAATACTTTGTCTCCTTTCGAATGGATCTCGCCCGCTCATCCTCCAAACAAAGGAATCCTCCCTTTCGAGACCTAAATCTCGCTATGTTTCCTGAGCTTGAGATTTAGAAAGATATCCCGCCCAATCCTTGTGCTCTCTCACCTTGATATCCTTTCAATGTTTCACTAAGTGTTGGCCCTGTGCACGCTTTGCACAGGTCTCTCCTTTGAGCATTTATACTCAGACGAGTATATGTGTAATCCTTGCACCAAGATTTCAGAAGAGAGCAATTGGAAACTTATAGAATATCAAAGTTTCATTCCTTCAACCAGGAAATAGACACACATGCATATAACTCCAAAAATAGATAACATAACATTACCCAATTAACTCATATATAAGAAAACTCAAACATTCAAAACATGCATTTCAATCCAAGTGCACAGGGTAAACAAAATTCTTATCTATTACAGTTTATCACCAATCAAATGAGTGTGGGTGTTAGCCTCTCCACCCAACCATAGGCTTAGAGGCATTCATTCTTAGCACTCTGGCCACCCCCTTGCCAAGCCATGATATCACTAGGGAATTTTTTGCAGTTTCTGAGACACTCTTTCTTTATCGCAACCTCTGCAAGGTTTATTAGATGCTCCCTCAACATCAAGCTCACGATCTTCTTCTTAGGTCATGTTTTCTGCAAATTCTCAGAGATCCTTTCTCTTGTTCTCTCCAGTAACTAGAACAACTTATCAAGCTTCCAATTCTTCTTCTCAGCTGGATATCCTCATGCGCTCTTCCTCTTTTCTTCTGCATATCCTGGTCTTGCATTCCCATCGATGTGTCTCTTTCTTGTTTTCCTTCGTGTGTATTCTTGCACGCCTTTCTCCTCCTCAAGAAGGTTCTGGACCTATCATGTTCCGTTTGTCAGAAGAAAATTCTAGTCAGTCTAGGCTTGCAGGAAAATTGCACCCTGTGGTACTTTGGGATGTCAGTCTTATGTCTCCTTAGCCAGACCCTCCATGCTTCCATTCATGGGGGTGGTTGATATTTCAACCACCGACCCTTCTTTCATTAAGTGATTCTTCCTTGGAATTCGGATGAGGCTTATTATTTCAACAAAGAGAGTTTGACTCATTTTGAAATAATGAACCCTCTCTACGGTTTCCTCACTCTTTCCTGTAGTGATATCATGGTCAGTACTTCGAGGCTTCACCCCATAGTCAGTTATTGGAAATCAAAACAAAAATACATTTACATTGTTCCCATACCGTGGCATGGTGATCATAATTAATGATTAATTACAAGCTGGGGGAAAGAGGGGTATTACAATCCCCTCCCCCTTAAAAAGGAACACCGTCCTCGATGTTCTTTATCAGTAACACCATTTTCGTTGTTATTTATCAGTAACAACCGTCATGTCTTTGTCATTCAGTTGTTTCAAAAATCTTGATCCTGTTTCTTGGTCAGGTCCTTTCCAGACTCTTGGCCTTCATCACCTGCCTTCAATAATATTGGAAAACAAGCATATTAATCACAATTTCATGTAGAAACATTTTATTGTTGTGCAAATTTCAAGAGGAAAATTTTGAAATCTAGCACAATACTTATCTGTGCAGTTCGTGGATTCTCATCCACATGGTTGTCTTTTTATCTTGGCTCTCTATTTTTCCTAGACACACCCATTGTGTGCATGATCCCAATCAATATTTTATAAGAATTATCAAAGTATCCTCTTCCTTGTGGTCACTCACCCTCCAAGTCCAGGCTCAGGCTCAAGCATCCCCTTATCTTCTATACAGTCCCTCGGGTGATCCATCCTGCCTTGCCAAGGATTTATCACACAGGAAGAGTTCTAAATACTTCATTGAGCCTTACAGTCGAGGCACCCCACATACTTGCTATGCTGAGGCGTCCCTTGGGCCTATGTTTCCACAACACAACATATTCTAAGACAATCATGGCTAACCACGAGGTTCACCTATCTCAACATTATCCTTTGTTCATGCTTTCCAACTTGACAACCTTCACCTTTCCTTCCTAGACATATCTTTTTCGTCTCACCTATATCACATGTATACATAAATTATGAGATATTATCATAAATTTCAAATTCAGATTTTTTTTGCAAATCTGTCACCCATAGATTTCCAAATTCCACATTCATTTTCAGATCTGTTCCACACAGGAACCAGATTCACAAGTATGGGACTTTCTTCCCATAGCATTTTATCTCAATAGGAAATTGGTCTTCCTTATGGGCTTACAACACTGCCATATCCAAGACCCCTTTTCTTCCTGCCATTTCATCATTCCTCAGCCAAAGAAATTGTTAGTTTTCATGCACTTTATATTTTCAAAACTATGCATACTAACAGTCCAAGTCATTTTCATCTATTCAAGGATACAAAACAAAAGGAAATATAATTATTTATGTATGCATCCTTTCAACATACTAAATTTTACAAATGTAATTCAAATATCAAATGAATTTAATGAATGTGCCAACATTCATGGCCACATTCACACCCAATGCATCGTTGCATTGATTTCAAGTTTGCCACACTTTATGACAAACACTTTGCCATGGTGTGTTGGAGCTTAACCAACCTCTTCACCATATGGATTATTCATTCCCATTCATTATTGCAACAAGACTATGGTTCCTGCTACAGGATGATCATGATCCCAAATCACTACCTATGAAACTAAAAGTGTCCCTTGAATGCACCCAAACATTCTTCCTTCAGTAGTAACCAGGGTGCCAACACTCATGGCCACCCAAATTTTCCTGAATCATACCCTACTTCAGTATCATTGGCATACAACAACCACTCAAAATTTATTTTCATACTTTTAAGACAAGGAAATATTTTCAAAAGGGTTTCCTACCAAATTCCTTCATACCTTATGGCACATAGGTATCAACATTTTCATACCTGATCTGGCTGCTAGCACCCCCTCTGATATTACCCCATCAGTGGTGGTTTATGGGGACTTTTAAAGTCCCTTCAACAATATTTTAACGATATCCTTCTCATAGTCGTCCTCTGCTTGAGGTTGTCCATCATTGGCAATTGTCTTTCTCAACAGCTCCAATTTCTTTCTACACGTGACATACACCACAAATATATTAGCAGTCATGTAGATAAAAATGCTTGTATCATAACCTTCAAATCAATAAACCTTTTTTCAGAAATGTCTTAGCATATCTTTATGCAATTCGTCACATTATCTTTAATGTTTCCATGAGTGAAACACAAACAATTCTCAATTGTTTCTACCGTCATACAATCATCATCACTATGATGTCAAAACATTTAATTTTATTAGTAAATCAATCTCTCGTACCAGAGAAATACAATAACCAACAAGGAAGGGGTCAAGGAAATCTTCCCTCGTCCAAATCCTTCTACACAGCCCTAGAATTTTAGTCCAACTGAGTTATTATCCAAGCCTTCATTGCCTTTACTTATCATGGCTTAACCAAGCCCCTTCATTTAAATATTATTATTTATTCATTATCCCTTTTTCCAGCTATACTTTCTCCCATAACTTCTCTTTTAAGACCTACAACTCTGTAAGAAATTCAGAGTTTTTAAAGTGAGAAAAGTATTCCCCCTTTTCCCTTCTTTGCTTTTGTAATTTACTCCCTGTTGGGATCTTCCCATTCTTTTCTTTGAGAAACCTTGGTTAGGCTCATCCTAGCCTTTTGGATACATCAACATGCTTTAATAACAAACTTTTTGTTCATAATGAATCATGAACCTATGCATTCTACACATTACCATTCAGTTAGAAGGGTCAACATTCATTTGTTAGTCTTCCATTCATGCATGATGTTTTAAAATGTAATCCATGATTCTTATATATATATAGGCTTGTAGCCCACTGCTCAATTCTCAACAGTCATTAAGGTTGTGACTATTTTCTCTCGACAAAGTCTTCACACAGTTCCTCCATAGGGAACTCCTTCAACATGCAACTTCCTTATTGCATATCCTTCACTATCTGCGATAGCCTCAACCTTGAGTTAGCTTCAGTTGTGTACCAAATATTCCATAAGGAATATAAACTTGCATCTTTGTTATGCCTCCATATTATTTATTCACACATATTCCTTGTTTTTGTTAACTTACATATTTTCATTAAAATCATTTAACTCATGATTGTTCGCAATTGTTCTCATGGGGTCCTTAAAGGTATAATCATGTTTCCTTTTATCATGACAACAAAGCATCCTTTCTCATTTACTCTTTCATCATATATGTGCATCACTTGCATATTTACTCTTTCATCATATATGTGCATCACTTTCACATTTAATGCCATTCATTCATATCTATTTGGCCTTAATATCAGTCTTTATATCAAGCAACCTCACAATGCATCAAATTCATGCACTCAAGCATATAGATACATAGCTAAACATTCATTATGCAAGCTCATTGCATGCACCCTTTCCATGTCATTCATGGACATATCAAACTTCCAGATCCTTCTCCCAAGGATCTTATCATGACAAGTTCCATAGAGATACTCAACATTGAGCTTCTCCCTTGGTTGAGAACTTGCAATCGCTCACATGATATCCACCTGGCAGTTTACAAGACATAGTCATAACTATGTTTCCCTTTCTATATGATAACAACTAGCAAGAAAACACTCTTTCTTCAACTTCCATAAAACAAATTCCCAACTCGTAAATATAGTCTGGGCAATTATAACCATGCCCAAGGTAACAAAACAACCAATCTAGCTTCCAATTGGTCTTGATCAACATACCTTTCAATCAAGGAAATCCTTTTCTAGATTCCCTCACTACTATTTAAGTATACCAAACCATATCTATATGGCTACCATCCACCACTGGATGTAAATCTGACCCATTGGGCATCTAGAAGTGCCCCAACACTTCCTTTACCACATTCATGATCAACATTTAATTAACCATCTTACCTCATTTATACTAAATTTTAATGTCTAATAAAATTTGGACTATTTCCTTAGAGCCCAAATACAATTTCGAAGTATGTTACTTACTAAGTATTTTAATACAGAACTCTAGAATATCTTTAGATCATAATTCAGTCTTGGGAATAGGGTCTATATATTTCTTTTTAAATTTTTGTAGAGGTTCTAGTTGTTTTTGGCTACTCTCATTCAAATGGAAGATACACTACAAATGTAGATCTGCCTTAACCATTACACCTAGAACTCTTTCTTCTGTTCAACAACAGCCAGCGACGAAGGTCACTCTCCTCCTCCCACAAGAATTCTGGCAGATTAGTTTCCTATCCACCAATCAAGGGAGGATGCTGTGACTTCTCACTCAATCACTCCATATTTCTACAACTCCGTTTATCAGCTTGATTAGAAAAACATCGCCCAACAATTCCTGTACCCAGAAACAAATTTCGTTTCTCAGTTCCCTTCGAACTCGAGAGTTGCAAATGCTCTCCCTTTTCAGAGAATGGTCACCAGAATCATTCCTCTTGCATAGACACACCCTTAAGTTAATATGGATATACACTCCCCTATCACAACCATGATATTTTGAACTTTCTCTTGTCACTTCACTTCTACCTTGATGAAGGTTGTTCTCAATCTACAGGGTTCCTTTTTTTCACTTGCTTACTGGTTTATTTCAACAACAATTTTCATTCATTATAGGTCAAGTAAATTGACGTTACCATTTCCTTCAATCCTCTGATAGTGAGGGATCATACACATATACAAGTTTTAATCCTTCATTAAAGAAATAATTGTTACTTCTACAGATCCTTTCAATCCATTCACATCCAAGTCTTGCTATTAGTGTCCATCAGCATAATCCCACTCATGTAGGATTGACTATCATTTCCCAAAAGAAATGATAGGATTCCTTTGCCACATACTAGCATGATTCAATCTCATTGGGTAAAGTCCCAACTGAATTTTAATCTACATCCTCTCCTCAATGAACTTATGTAGATAATTTCCGTACGATAGTGATACTCTCAACATGCTCATTTTAGCCTTGGTAGACTAATATTATGACTATTCTTTGGCCCATCCAAGCTTGTGTTTGAATCATGCTCTACTAGATAGGGTAGGGTAGTATGCCCTCTCCCTTAAATTTTCTCTAATAAAGAAAATTACTTGACTCTTTCATGAGCCCAAGCAGACCAAGTGTTGTTTCCATGCTCTGATAGCAATTTGTAACACACCCAACCCCTTAAGTACCTTTTCAGGGATGGGGAATCAAAATTTCACTTTACTCCATCATCTCATATGCTCTTCTCAAGGTCTCCATCACCTTCAACTCGTGAAGATATTTCCAACCACTGCCGTCATGCTCAAATCCGAGCTCTGGATTGGAAGTTATGCCCTTCTGAATTTTTGCGAGCCTCATTGGTCAAAGGCCATGGGGTGCCCACATGGGTCCGTCTCATTTGTACTATCCCAAGGTTCCCTGAAGTCCCAGATATCCCTAGCACTCCTACGTCCATGGTGGAAATCCATCCACCATTAAATCCATCGACGAGACTTCGTACTCGTTTAACGTACATGGTTATGAGAATTCAACATTCAACACTGAATGCCCCTTTTTATTTCTACACATATATCCTTCGAAGCCCCGAAGCCATGGAATTCCTCCTCATGACTTCAGCCTTCGACTCTTTTGACTTGTCCTACTACACCACCCGAAACCTTCGGAGTCCCAAAACTCCAAAATTTTGAGGTCCTGCCATGTAGTTTCGACCTTCGACCCTTTTTGTAGCATAAGTCCTAACACCCAAATTCTTCTGGAGTTTTGAACTCCCGGGGTCCCATTAACAATTGGGTCATGCAACCCAATGCACTAGGGAATGAGACGTAGCAAGGTGTATATGACACGTGGCCCCATCAATGGGTGACACGTATCATGTTCTAATGGGCACATAGGGGCTACGAAAAACACAAATCAAGGTGGCACATGGCACATGGGACGTTGAACGTGGGTCCATGCCACCCTGGGTGACGTTAGCATGCCATGTCACTCTGTACTGAAAACATTCCAATGCCCCTTATATCTCACGGTCGAGGTGTGTCCACGTATATCTAGAGATATACGACCTCTGTTACTTCATAACTTTGGCATTCCAGGGATCCGCCGTGTAACTTCCTCTTTTCTCTCAGACTGGTCAGCTCCGAGCTGACTACAGTCTAGATCTAACAGTTAGGTAAGATCCTGATTTCCCTCAGATTAACATATCACACCTCCTTACTATTTCACAAGGCCACTACACATGGCATAACCATTTCTCAACACATGGATCCCCATGTCCTTCTGATGTGATATGCATGTCCTTATGATCAAATGGCCGAGAGGGATCCCAAAGGATCCTTAGATCGACTACCTATGTCTTCTCTGGGATTCAGGCTTTCGATCTTTCCACGCCTTGTACTACACTTCCTTCCAAAGTTTCAAATTCTGAACACCTGAAGGACCTTGATCAATGGTCTACGTATCCTCAATAATGAGCGATCAATATTTACTCTGGCCTTCAGGCCTTTCGGAGTTCTCAATCCAAAACACAACACACCTGAGATATTACAGAGTGCTGAAATACAAACCTTGCTCGATCTATCACCACATGCACCTGGTGCCAACGACTAGGATTTACTTCAACCTTCAGAGCTTCGCGAACTTGCACGCTCTTGCAATTTCACTTCGATTTTTCTGGATAACCGGACTTTCGAATAACTGTTGATCTGCAGACACGCGTCCCTCTACTACCAACATTCTAGATTAACTTCGGGCTCTGGGAATTCAGAGAATTCACCTCCTTTATGACAAACACAAAATATTCTCTGAACTCGCGAAGTCAGAAGGACTCGAGGGTTTAACACCCATGCTTCTTCTCCAATTCCAACAATCGTGAAATACTTTGGCTCCTTCCGAACGAATATCACTTTCTCATCCTCCAAACAAAGGAATCCTCCCTTTTGAGACCTAAATCTCACTATCTTTCCTAAGCTTGATATTTAGAAAAATCTCCCGCGCACTCCTTGTGCTTGCTCACCTTGAGATCCTTTCAATGCTTCACTAAGTGTTGGCCCTGTGCATGCTTTGCACGGGTCTCTCCTTCAATATTTTATACTCAGATGAGTATATGTGTAATCCTTGCACCAAGATTTCAAAAGAGAACAATTTGAAACTTATAGAATGTCAAAGGTTCATTCCTTCAACCATGAAATAGACACACATGCATATAACTCCGAAAATAGATAACATAACATTACCCAATTAACTCATATATAAGAAAACTTAGACATTCAATAGATGCATTTCAATCCAAGTGCACAGGGTAAACAAAATACTTATCTATTACAGTCGATCACCAATCAAACGACTATGGGTGTTAGCCTCTCCACCCAACCGTAGGCTCAGAGGCATTCATTCTTAGCACTCTGGCCACCCCCGTGCCAAGCCATGATACCACTTGGGAATTTTTCGCAGTTTCTCATAGACTCTTTCTCTATCGCAGCCTCTATGAGGTTTATTAGATTCTCCCTCAGCATCAAGCTCATGATCTTATTCTCAAGTCATGTTTTCTACAAATTCTCAGAGGTCCTTTCTCTTGTTCTCTCTAGTAATCAGAACAACTTATCAAGCTTCCAGTTCTTCTTCTTAGCTGGAGAGCCTCACACGCTCTTCCTCTTTTCTTTTGCATATCTCGGCGTGCATTCCCCTTGGTGTGTCTCTTTCTTGTCTTCCTTTGTGTTTATTCTTGCACTCCTTTCTCCTCCTCAGGAAGATTCTGGACCTGTCATGTTGCTTCTATCAGAAGAAAACTTAGGTTAGTCTGGGCCTGTAGGAAAAGTACACCCTATAGTACTTTGGGCTGATAGTCTTCTATCTCCTTAGCCAGACCCTCCATGCTTCCATTCATGAAGGTAGTTGATTTTTCAACCACCGGTCCTTCTTTCATTAACTGATTCTTCCTTGGAATCCCGATGAGGATTATTATTTCAACAAAGAGAGTTTTGGTAATTTTGAAATAATGAACCCTCTCTACGGTTTCCTCACTCTTTGCTCTAGTGATATCATGGCCAGTACTTCGAGGATTCACCCTCACAATCAGTTATTGTAAATCTAAACAAAAATACATTTACATTGTTCCCATGCCATAGTATCATGATCATAATTAACGATTAATTACAAGCTGGGGGAAACAGGGGTATTACATGTCATTGAGTAACTCGAGCACCATCTGTCTAAACTTGGGCCAAACTTTGGAGAACTTGTTAGCGAATGTTGCCATATATTATTCTACATACATGCCCAACTCATGCTCCTGCACTATGACTGAAGAGGCTACAACAATTTCTTTGCACAGGTAAGTCATCTGTTGAGTAAGCTCTTCATTTGTCTGGTTGGACAAGGAAATTCTCTCTTCTAGCTGATCTGTGGAGGCTCTCATGAAGGTCAACAACTATGGTGTAGGCCAAGCTTCAATATCTCTACCGGTGGGTGGTGGAGGCACATGAAATTGTGACGTAAGTGGTTGGCCACTGGTGATAGAGAATTTTGAGCTGCTAGGGGTCCCAATGGTATCAAGACTAGCTGACGTAGCGTGGAGGCTACGTGAAAATTGATCTTGGACTTTCTGGGGCAGCATGCTAATTACATTGGCACGTTCTAGGAATAGTTCTAGAATGTAACAACACTATTGAGGATTGTGAGAAATGCGTGCCACTTGGCCTGTTATAGAAATCGTGCTGTGCATAGACTGTATCCTTTGGTATATCCATAACATCATTCTATGGGTCTTGACCCATTTTATCCCAGAATTCTGGCTTTGTCTCCAGCTCTGAGTGGNGGGGGGGTGGTTATCTAGAGGGATTGGAACCTATGGACACTGGGGAGAAATAGATGACTTGGGTATTTCGGCTGCAACAATTGAAATGAAGGGGTTTTTAGACTGGTTTGCAACAACATCTAAATGAGACTAGGTCGTCAATTGGGGAACAAATGATAGAGTGTCCTAGGAAGAACTAGGGAGTTGGCTCATATAATCCTCAACCATAAGGGTGGCGTCGGTTGTAACAGGGTGGGGGGGTGGTTTTCGATGATGACAATGGGGAAAAAAGATGAAGTGGGTGGGGTGATATGAGTTGGGGGAGACTATGAGGATATGGGAATAAAATTAGTGATGACAAGGTCAATGGTGCATTTGGAAGGAGAACTAGTGCGTTGCTTCTTAAGGGTAAAAGGCAACAGTAACAACCTCACACAAGTCCTTACCTGAGATAGTGGTGTTGTTTGGGATGTTAAGAAATGGTAGTGGCCTATACTTGGCCAAAGCCTCTTCATCTTATTCTTCTTCATCCAAATCTGAGGGTAGAAGTGCTCATTTCGAAGCAACGATGGTGAAGGATCCTAGAATTTTTGCTGATGTTGGGGCCTCTTACTGTGAAATGGCAAGTAAGTGATATTATAATCCAAAGCGATTATGCTCCTTTAGAAATCCAGGCCATGAAAAAACCTCTTTGTCTAGTGCTTTCTCTGTGAGATAGTAAGACAATGGAGGAGTATGGAATTCATCGACTATTGTACCAAGAGGCCACACAAAGGTGTTGTCTTGGTTCATTCTAAACCAGAGCTTCTTGGTATGGAAATTCAATAGATCTTGGGGAATGCATAGGAACTGAGTAACACCAATGAGGTAGTTAAACCACCGCATAAAGGAAACGTTATTGAAAGAGGAATTAACCTCATCGGTCTGGGCCTTCCAGGGTTCAAACCTCATCGCGAGTCGCATATTTGTAGTCATTGCAATATCGCTTCCCATTGGTGGCCTCCATTTCCACATGGTGAGGGAAACTAAAAGGTACCCATAAATGAAATATCTTCCCTTCTCATGCGCATTTGCACAGGATTGGAGAAATTCAACTCACAAGTACCGACACTGGTTCATGACATCTCCTTGTGCGCAAAAATACACCACCAAGAGTGCATCTAGTGTGCATTCACCTAGTGTATAATTCCTCATAAATTTATATGAAATCAAGGAGCATGCACAATAGAATGGTTCAGGTAGAATAGGATCTAGCACGATGCATAGAGAGTAGGTTATCCCTTGGCATAGAGAGTAGGTTATCCCTTCTTCTTATTGCGCTTTCTAGACCCTTGGAATCCCTTGGTGACATCTTCAACCTCCATTGATAGACCTGTAAGCTTGTGGATATCTTCCACATGAATCAGATACTCTTGGTCCAACTATAGGGATTCATTGTGGATGTGAATGATGAGGAACCTGGTACAACACCTAACCTCGCCTATTGTCCCAAACACGAGTAAGTCCCATAAATTCATAAGTGTGGACTCCCCGAGTAGCACAAAGGGAGTCTTCCACTCCATACCAACCACTTTTGAGGGCAACAAAACATAGTCTGAGTAGACTTCATCTTTCATCTGCAGAAGTATATCAAAATCCAAGAAATTGATGTGGATGAGGTGAGTTTGCTTGAATTTCCCCTGTAAATCACCCAGGATGGAAAATCGTGGATCAAAAAATTCTACAGGAACATAAATATTTGGGACAACACCACGAGTAGTTCCTGGTCGACCCATATTTGGAAATCGATGATAGTAAATAGACACAATAGGGGGTTGATAAGAGAGAGATGAGTGCACATAAGGCTTAGTAAGCTCCAAAGCTAAGTATGCAACTAACTCGAAGAAATATAATAATGGTGAGCTGATGGTTGAGGATGATTTTATAAACAACATCAGAGATGTTACGACATGAATTAGTTGCGAAGAGAACCAATCATGGGGATAATTAGACATTAATGTCGGATATGATGAGCGAAACACGACAAAATATACAAGGTGATTTGGGTAATAGCAAGCATGGCTACCGAGTGGAAGTTGATAAGATGCAATACTAAGAATATTTAACGACCCCACCAATGGTGAACCAGGAATGTAATGATAGTTAGTGGGACTTAAATGAATTTTAACTAGCAATGATGAGACAACTAAGAAAAATGTACTAATGATCTTAACGAACGACGTGACTGAGACATAACATGAATTTCAAACTTGAAGGTTACTAAGTATGCATGGATTTGATTTAGACCTCCTTGACCACAAAGGTGATATATGGGTTGGAAAAATTGGCAATGACAACTAGACTCTATAACAAGTGACAGTTGGACACATCACTATTTTATTGACAGAAATATGAAACATCAACTAATGAAAAATCCTACCTACTGTATGCACTCTTGGGTGTAGGAGAACTGCAAAATTTCACTTATTGAGAAGAAATATAGGGCTTTAGGCGTGTTCCATTCACCCATCCAGGATGAAGAATACCATCTAGTTGCACAATCCTAACGACACTAGATTCACGTATTTCCACAACTATAAAGGCCCCAGCCAATGCATTTGAAATTTCCCCGGATGTTTTTGATACTTGATGTCGTATAATAGGACTTGGTCACCTTGAAAAAAATTCTTGGTCTTAATGTGCCTATCATGCCAAGCCTTCTGTCTGTGCTTTTCCACAGTTTGATGAAAATCTACTAAGAAGCATGATTACTCGAGTTCCATCAATTTTGCAATTGATTCATCGTCTGGAATTTTATTAGCTTGCACAATGAATAGACTTAGGGTTATAAAATAAATTGACACTACTGCTTCTCATACATATGCCAATTGAAACAAGGCATACCTATGTAATTTCTTTGTGGTGGTTCAGTAAGCCCATAACACAGTTGGAACTCTCTCATCCCAATCATCCTAATTGGTGCAACATACTTTAGTCAAGCCCCTCTCTAAGATCTCGTTGAATGCTTCTACTGTTCCATTAGCTTGTGGATGGTATGGGATGCTCTTGTGATGTTGAATAAAAAACTCTTTCGTGAGGGTTGTTACAGTTTCATTGATAAAGTGAGCTCCTTGATCACTGTTAAACTTTGAGGACACCCAAACCTGGTAATGATGTTCTAAAAAATAAACCGTGATGCTGTGTTTGTAGATCAATCCCAAACAAATTCTTCTTGGCCCAATAATTCAAGTGATCTGTGGCGGTAATAATGTATTGTGACTTTGAATGCTTCGCAGGAGGATTTATCGGACCAATGTAATCAACAACCCACTTTTCAAAGGCCCACAGTGCTTGGGAAGGGTGTAAATGTAACTCATCGTGGCTCGAGGGATTAACAACTCACTGATACATGTCATAGGACCTAGCATAATCTTTGGCATCCTTGAACAATGTTGGCCACCATAACCCTACTTATAGTATCTTCCAGGAAGTTGCATTTCTTCCTATGTGTCCTCCTGCAACTCCACTGTGACACTCCCAAAAAATATCAGGTCGTTCATGGTCAAGTACACAACGTCTCAGTATGCTATCAAATATTAGTTTGTATAAGTGTCCCAAAATTAGTTGATATTCTACTGCATCAAACACTAGTTGCCACTTTTGAGTTGCAAAATAACCTCCAGGGAAGGCACCCGTTCTCAGAAATAATACAATGTTAGACAAGTAATCAGGAATAACTTCCAGTTTGAAAATATTTGCATCTGGGAGATGATCATCTATAGATACAACACTCTCTCCTGACTCTAATCTAGACAAATGGTCTGGACCCACATTTAATTTGCTTGGATTAACAATGACTTCAAAAGAAAACTCTTGAAACAACAACAACCACCTCCAAATTCTACCTTCCAACATAGGATTTTTAACAAGATACTTCAAAGTAGAGTGATCACTAAAGAATTTAAAGTGACTGCCTAACAAATACTATCTAAATTTTTTCAAAGTATATACCATTTCCAAACCTTCCCTTTCAGTTGTGGTGTAATTGCACTAATCCTGGGAAATATTTCTATTGGCAAAGTAGATGGGATGATCCAAGTTTCCTTTGCTAGTTTTTTCAAGGATATTCCCCAATGCAATGCTAGAAGCATCAATATGCACATGTAACTCTTCTTGCCAATTAGGATAGATGAGGATATGAGCCGTACTTAGCTTTTCTTTGAGAGTATCAAAGGCTTGATCAGATTATGGTTTCTAGCTAAAAGCCTCAGATTTATTTAACAACTTTTTCAAATGGGGCGGCTATGCTGGCATAATTTATGATAACCTTGCGATAGTAGCCCGTATAACCCAACATTAATCACAAGTGTTTGGCAGTTGTAGGAGGAGGCATATTTAGTATCACAATGAATTTTGTAGGATCCACCAACACTCCTTCCTTGAATACGATATGTCCAAGCAGATTCCCAAATGGTACATAAAAATTACACTTCTTCAGGTTGAGGGAAATCTATAGCTGTCTACAACGATCAAACATTAACCGTAGTAGACCCATGTGTTCCTTTAATAAACTTTATACGATCCAATTATCCATATATACCTCAAGAATCTTATGAATGAAATCGTGGAATGATGAAATCACTATATGGGAGAACACTGCTAGGGAATTCTTGAGTCCAAAGGGCATAACATTAGAGGAAAATTACCCCCATTCGGTATTGAATGTAGTCTTTTTCTTGTATTCTTATGCAATTCTGACTTGGTGATAGCCATAGAATCCATCTATAAAGGAATAGGGCTCATTCTATGCTACTTGATCAAGGACTTCATCACTAAAGGGAGTAGGAAAAGGGTCATGTACACAGGCTGGGTTTAAACTCCTGTATTCCATATAGACTCTGATATTATCAGTTCCCTTCTTTCTTTGGATTACAATAGGAACAATCCACTCAGCCTCATCCACCAGAAAGATTAGGCCAAATGCTAATATTCTATCAATCTCCTTCTTCATTTTTCTTTGACTATGGTATTTAGGCGGCAGGGCCTATGTTTGAATGGTTTTGAGTCAGGATTTAGTTCAATTCTCATCACCCCTAAGTCTCCTTTAATCCCTTTTAATTATTAGAATATTTTATGGAATAAATCCTCATATTCTTGCAACAGAGCTTGTATCACTGTCATGTCCTACTCATCGCAATAATCCCCTATGGATTCCATCTTATGATGCTCCTCACTCCCTATGTTGAATTTTTGCAACCTCAGGGGTTGGGATTAGGAACTATGGACATCATCTGGAATATTGTCTTTAATGGCTCAAATTCCTTCAGATTCCTTAAATTTTAAATGCCTAAGTTCCTCTAAGTCGTTGGGATCTTCGTGGTCTCTATCAACCTTGCTACAAGCCATGGGTGTTCTTGCAAGGGATGGGTAAAGGATATAATGAAGTATATACTCACATTTAGGACATACTATAGGTAGATGCATGGGCTTAATTTCATCAATAAATAAGATCCTTTTAATTTTTTGCAATACCAGGGTGAGTTTAGAAAACTTACCCGAAAATGAGAAATCATGGTAGAACTTGCTTTGAAGTACGTCCCAACAAGCAGTTTGTCTTCTAGTCTCTTCATGCACATACCAAGCATTCATAATTAGTCCCAAACAATTAATAAACTAATGTACACAAAATTGAGAAGGTAGTTGCACAACTTTCCATGCCTTGATACAATGTGCAACATGCTCCTTTGGATTATAGGACCCATCACACACTTTTAGAGTTAGCATTGGATGCTTCAACTTCAAATACTTACTCAAATGGTTTACCTATGAAGACAAGATAAAGAAGTACTGAATAATGAGTTTAACCTCATCCCAAGAAGTTAGAGTTCCCTTATGAGTGGCCCACCACCTAGCTGGAGACGATTTTAATGCAATATCAAGTATTGAAATTCTTTTCTTTGGCACAACCTTATCCTCCAGATCAATGAGAAATCTGTGTAAACATGGAGTGCCATCATAAACATGATGTTATCTAATATCTGTCCCAATCCACTTGGTTTCTCTGATAGTTGTGCAACACCTTGAAAAGTTTTCATGCCTTTCTTATTTCCAATTATCAAAAGCTGCTTCTGAATCTTCACTTGTAGACTGAATGCTCCTCCAACTTACTGACCCATCTGCAGTAGGTTTAATGTAGTCTGTTCGTTTTCATGTTGTCAGAGTGTAAAGTTGATCTAGGACATCTTGTTCCATATTCTCGTCTACTAGATCAATATATCGAGGGCCTTGGTATGGGTCTAGAGGCTGGGTTACTTTTAGGTCAACCACTTCAAAAGTCATAATTTCATTCTTAATATTTATGACAAAGTAATTCTCATAGGCCCAATCAATTCGCAATAAGGCTGGGTGTGGATCCTTTTCCCCCATTGTTTATTTTACCTCAAATTATTCCATAGTTTTAATACCAACCAAGTCCACTTCAACATTTTGTGGCCTCTCATCAAGATAAATGCAATATTGATTCACCATCCATAATTGAATAGGTGAATATACGAGCTTGGGATTTCCCATTGCTTCCCAAGTCTTCTTCGACAGTATTTTGACATTAGAGACCAAATCTAACATGAAATCCCTAATTTTATAATTGTCTATATTGGTGTTTAGTATAAGTTCCCTTCCAGATCTCCTCTTCCTTCTCTGTACCCTACTTGTATTCCTCTCTGGAATATTAGCAACAATTATCTCTTCTAGGCGCTCTTCAATCCCTAAAGTCAACTTGATAGTTTTTCAAAAATTCTTAGTGAGTTGTTCATCATCCAAAATTTCAGAGAATAGTTGGAACCACAAATCAATATCCTTTTATGATCTCCCTGAGGGGTCCTTCTACGCAATTGAATTTTCTACGACTGTTGGTTGAAGCTCAAAGTTTGGTTTTGTGACTATCGATATGAAGGATTAGACATTTGTCAAAACATTTCTATTGCATTATTAAATAACTCATTATTCCTTATGGGATCATACTTACATACGTAGGTACTACTTTCTGAATCTTAGTTTGATTAGGATTGTTAACATCAATGTCAGTCCTTGGTCCTCATCTAATAATAATGTTAATATTGGGATCTTTTTCTTCAACAATAAGTTTGGGTTCCAAATTAATCAAGTTATCCCCTCTTTGCCTTGCATGATCTTCCCATTTGGTGATCAAATTAGGACAATCCTCAGTGGCATGAGTATTATTTCTACAATGTATGCACCAAGGTCTTCTTGGGAGTGGAAAATATCTCACGAGATTCCATTGTTCATTGAAATTGTAACAATGAACTGGTCCTCTCCCACCAGTCCATCAACCTTTGAATCCTCCCCCACCTCTGCGACCTCCCCCAAACCATTGAGGATCTTCATCGACCCTAAATGATGATTGATTAATCTGTTTGCAAGAGCATCCAAGGCACGAAATTGCTTTGTTGTATGAGTAGGTGACCCACAAAATCCATAGTATATTGTATTTGGAACATGGGTATACTTTTGTAGAATGGGGCAGTGCCTAGGGGCGTGCCTATGACTCCTGCAGATTTATCAATACTCATGTTTCTAGCCTCATTGATGATTCAAGAAGGAATGCTACTAATTAGGGACATGAAATGGTGTTGTAGTGGTGACTTGCATGTCCCCTCTTGATGGTCTTACTTGTGGAGGTGCCATTGGGTGAGGAGGGGGTCCTGCACCACTTAGACTTGGACATTCAGTCGCTGTATGACCTTTGGTATAACAACCAATACACCATACCTTTGGTCTACCTACTTTCAAAAGAGTCAATTCTTGAATCTTGGTTAATGCATAAATATGACCTTGCAATTGCAAGATATGGTGATCGTTAGGTGGTATCAACACCCGCAAGCTTCCAGGATAGCCTGCCATACCCTCGATTTTCATAGCTTGCTCCAAGGCTTCCCCCAAAGTAGTTATCCTCTGTTGAGTTAATGGGATTCAGGTTAATGGTAACAACCCCCGAATAAACCATTCTCGCTAGTGGTATTCATTGATAGGGTTTTCCAGTTTCCCTATCACATCCTTACACCGTTGATTATATTCCCATGCAGACTCACTATGTTAGCACCTAAATCTACCCTATCAATTTTTTTTTTTTGAACCTTCTTCAAAATTTTCCTAGCCTCATGTTGCCTCAATTTTAATTTGTTTTATGTAGTGAAATATCTTGATTTTTGCAAAAGCACTTGCTACAAGAAGTTTAAACTTACGGTAGAAAAATGGATGGATTTTTTGAAGGACATGCTACAAGAAGTTCCTCATTTAATTGGTAGGGAGTATTTTCTAGAATAAGAATGATTCACAACAAGAAATTCTAACTCTCGAGATACCCAACATAGTCTTAAAGTCAAAACTAAATTTCAAGTCCTCACCATGTTCTATCACAAATGTGCCACCTAACAACAACCGAGCCACTGAGTGTAAAGTACGCCAAGGAGAACCCATAGGTCAACATAAGAGAACAACGTGTCGACAAAGTCATGGATATTTTTTATCATTTATTGTCATGAGAATTATTTTGTCTTGCATGTGGAATATATCCCAGATATGGAAAATGTTCCCCTTGTGCTCAGGAAAGTGCCCAGGTGTTAAAGATCCAGGTCATATGGTGTAAAGGGAGGCCTTTCCATGGAAAATGAAACAAACATCAAATGTGCCTAGCTGAAACTATGTATCCATAGGTGTTATAGAGTCAATTTTCAAGAAAAATCTCATCGATGCAGGAAATTTTAACTTTCGGTAACGAAATTGGTGAATTTCCTAAAGGAGGCGCTACTGGAAGTTCTGAAAATGACATTTTCAAATATTACTCATTGGTTTCCCCATTTTCGTCATCCAAGAGAGAAAAGGGGAACATGGGTTTTTATTTAGAAGCTATGAGATGGTTTTATTCCCCTGAGATCATGCCCATACCTCTTCGAAGCAACCCAGATATTCAGTCAAAGATTTCCGTCATTCATGTCATTTTCCAGGCAACAAAATTCATGCTGGATTTACGAGCAAATGGTAATGAATATGGAAAATCCGGATCATGGGTTTTTTCTAGAATGAGCCAAATTGAGTTATAGGATGGTTGTTTAATGAAATAATGAATAGTTTAGGAGATGTGGGTGAATCTTAGAAGACAATTTTTCTAGATTTTCTAGATTTCCGCCCAGTCAAAAGTTCTATTTCTAGATTCCTATGCAGAGCTTTATCAATTGATGATTACAGGTGGTAGAGCATGCAAAATAATTTTTTTTTTTGGTCAAACAACATATCTCTTATATATTGGTAATATGGAAACATTGAGTTATTAAAAGAAGGGATATAATAGATAGCAAATAGAAGTATCAAGTCTTATTTAAATTCTCATCTTCATTGTTATTCTTGGCAAAAAGAGATTCCATATTTCAAAGAGAGTGAACAGTAATTGAATCAATTCCATATTTGAAAGATTGATGAAGCATCTTCGACAAGCATTTCCAGATTTCCTGTGACAAATCATAGATTTTATCTATTTTTGGGTTTATGGATAGATTTGTTTTCAAAAAACTAGTAACAACTTGTAGATGTAATTTCTTATAAATATTATCATTTGTAATGTAAGTGGACATTCCTTTTGGAAGAGAAGGGGGTTGGTCCTGGGTTTTAGCATCTGATTTTAAAGTTACATTTTTTCAGAATTGCAGACTAATGCCTATGTCTCATTATTGAAGAATTCCCATGAGTTCAAATTCAGATTGTCTCTCTTATATTTTTTACACTCTTTTCCTTCTCATTTGAATGAGATGATTATTTATGTAGAATACATTAATGGTCTGTGATCTATAGATTCTTGAGCAGTAAATCCTTGTTGTGATTTCCTATATGTCATAAGTTTCATTCAAGTACTTCTATTCATAATTGGAAAGCATTTCTGGTTATTAAATACTCATTCTTTTGAATGTATTGATTAAATAACATGTGGGATTGATATATTCTATATGTATTTCTCTTTTCTTCCCTCTTTCACTCTTTAATTTAAAGTGTCGGAATATTGAGTTCATTTTCCTTCAATCCATGGATGTAGTGTATGAGTCCGAGAGCTATTTTAAATTTGATATACCGATCCCAGTTAACCTGATCCACCAACCTATAAGGCATTATCAATTTCTATTCAAGATGTGCTAGGAATGTTCCTCTTGTAGTTAGGAAACATCTTCTAGTGCTAACACACTGTATCTCTGTTTGATATCCTGCAACTTAGAGAGAGCTTGTTGCTCTGATTTTGGTGAGAAAAATTTCACGATAAACATTTTCTTAACCCAGAGTAAAAAAAAAGGGCGCCCTTGATTACTCCATGGATCAATAGACTTCATATACCACTTTAAAGATCGAACCCTCAACGTATTCTGGAACTCAACTATTTTTTTTGCATCGAGCATTCCACGAGACATCCAAATGGCCTCACAAAGGAACCAATGTTTCTCAACATCCTCATTCCATTTACCCAAAAATTCTGGGTATCAGGTAAGAGATCCTGCGTGTTGATGCACCTTTAGAGAACTGATAGATCCTATTAAAATGAACCCTGAAGGTCTTGGTTGTGATGTGCCTGAACTAATCACCACAAATATGCTACTACTACTCAAACTTGATGGACTAGATGGATTATAAATAAGAGAATTAATAGAAATATTGATTGCGGAAAGACAACCACAAATCAATATCCTTTTGTGATCTCCCTGGGGGGTCCTTCTGCGCAACTGAATTTTCTGCGACCATTGGTTGAAGCTCAAAGTTGGTTTTGCGACTATCGATATGAAGGATTAGACATTTGTCAAAATGTTTCTATTGCATTATTAAATAACTCATTCTTCCTTATGGGATGATACTTACATACACAGGTACTACTTTTTGAATCTTAGTTTGATTAGGATTGTTAACATCAATATCATTCCTTGGTCCTCGTCTAGTAATAATGTTAATATTGGGATATTTTTCTTCAACAATAAGTTTGGGTTCCAAATTAATTAAGTTATCCCCTCTTTTCCTTGCACGATCTTCCCATTTGGTGATAAAATTAGGACAATCCTCGATGGCATGAGTAATATTTCTACAATGTGTGCACCAAGGTCTTCTTGGGAGTGGAAAATATCTCACGAGATTCCCTTGTTCATCACAATTGTAACAACAAATTGGTTCTCTCCCACTAGTCTATCCACCTTTGAATCCTCACCCACCTTTGCGACCTCCCCCGAACCATTGAGGAGCTTCATCGACCCTAAATGACGATTGCTCAATCTGTCTGCAAGAGCATCCAAGGCATGACACTGCTTTGTTGTATGAATAGGTGACCCACAAAATTCATAGTATATTGTATTTGGAACATGGGTATACTTTTGTAGAATGGAGCAGTGCTTAGGGGTGTGCCCATGACTCCTGCAAATTTATCAATACTCATGATTCTGGCCTCATTGATGACTCAAGAAGGAATGATACTAATCATGGCCATGAAATGGTGTTGTAGTGGTGATTTGCATGTTCCCTCTCGATGGTCCTACTTGTGGAGGTGCCATTAGATGAGGAGGGGGTCCTGCACCCCTCAGACTTGGACATTCAGTCACTGTACGACCTTTGGTATAACAACCGATACACCATACCTGCAGTCTACCTACTTTCAAAAGAGTCAATTCTTGAATCTTCGTTAATGCATAAATATGACCTTGCAGTTGCAAGATATGGTGATCATTAGGTGGTATCAACACCCACAACCTTCCAGGATAGCCTGCCATACCCTTGATTTTCATAGCTTGCTCCAAGGCTTCCCCCAAAGTAGTTATCCTCTGTTGAGTTAATGGGATTTAGGTTAATGGTAACAACCCCTAAATAAACCATTCTCTTTGGTGGTATTCATGGATAGGGTTTTCCAGTTTCCCTATCACATCCTTACACCGTTGATTATATTCCCATGTAGATTCACTATGTTAGCACCTAAATCTACCCTGTCAAATTTTTTTTTGGACCTTCTTCAAAATTTTCCTAGCCTCATGTTGCCTCAAATTTAATTTTTTGTATGTAGTGAAATATCTTGATCTTTGCAAAAGCACTTGCTAGAGGAAGTTTAAACTTCTGGTAGAAAAATGGATGGATTTTTAGAAGGACCTGCTACAAGAAGTTCCTCATTTAATTGGCAGGGAGTCTTTTCTAGAATAAGAATGATTCACAACAAGAAATTCTAACTCTCGAGATACCCAACACAGTCCTAAAGTCAAAACTAAATTTCAAGTCCTCACCATGTTCTATCACAAATGTGCCACCTAACAACAACCGAGCCACTGAGTGTTAAGTGCGCCAAGGAGAACCCACAGGTCGACATAAGATAACAACGTGTTGACAAAGTCATGGAACATTTTTTATAATTTATTGTTGTGAGATTTGTTTTGTCTTACATGTGGAATATATCTCAGATATGGAAAATGTTCCCCTTGTGCTCAGGAAAGTGCCTAGGTGTTAAAGATCCAGGTCATATGGTGTAAAGGGAGGCCTTTCCATGGAAAATGAAACAAACATCAAATGTGGATAGCTGCAACTATGCATCCATAGGTGTTATAGAGTTGATTTTCAAGAAAAATCTCATCGATGTAGTAAATTTTAACTTTTGGTAACAAAATTGGTGAATTTCCTAAAGGAGGCGCTGCTGGAAGTTCTAAAAATGACATTTTCAAATATTACTCATTGGTTTCCCCATTTTCGCCATCCAAGAGAGAAAAGGGGAACATGGGTTTTTCTTTAGAAGCTATGAGATGGTTTTATGCCCTTGAGATCATGGCCATACCTCTTCGAAGCAACCTATATCTTCAGTCAAAGATTTCCATCATTCATGTCATTTTCCAGGAAAAAAAATTCGTCCTTGATTTACGAGAAAATGGTAATGAATCTGGAAAATACGGAGCATGGGTTTTTTCTAGAATGAGCCAAATTGAGTTATAAGATGGGTTTTTAATGAAATAATGAATAGTTTAGGAGATGTGGGTGAATATTTGAAGCCAATTTTCTAGAGTTTCTAGATTTCCGCCCAGTCAAAAGTTCTATTTCCAGATTTCTATGCATAGCTTTATCAATTGATGATTACAGGTGGCATAGCACACAAAAGAAAAACAAATTTTGGTCCAACAACATGTCTCTTATATATTGGTAAGATGGAAACATTGAGTTATTAAAAGAAGGGATATACTAGCTAGCAAATAGAAGTATCAAGTCTTATTTAAATTCTCATATTCATTGTTATTCTTGGATAAAAGAGATTCCATATTTCAAAGAGAGTGAACAATAATTGAATTAATTACAGATTTGAAAGATTGATGAAGCATCTTCGACAAGCATTTCCATATTTCCTGTGACAAATCATAGATTTTATCTATTTTTGGGTTTATGGATAGATTTGTTTCCAAAATAATTGTAACAACTTGTGGATGTAATTTCTTATAAATATTATCATTTGTAATGTAAGTGGATCTTCCTTTTGGAAGAGAAGGGGGTTTGGTCTCGGGTTTTGGCATCTGATTTTAAAGTTATATTTTTTCAGAATTGCAGACTAATGCCTATGTCTCATTATTGAAGAATTTCCGTGAGTTCAAATTCAGATTGTCTCTCTTATATTTTTTTACACTCTTTTCCTTCTTATTTGAATGAGATGATTATTTATGTAGAATACATTAATGGTATGTGAGCTATCTATTCTTGAGAAGTAAATCCTTGCTGTGATTTCCTATATGTCATAAGTTTCATTCAAGTATTTCTATTCATAATTGGAAAGCATTTCTGGTTATTAAATACTCATTATTTTGAATGTATTGATTAAATAACCCGTGGGATTGATATATTCCTAAATGTATTTATGTTTTCTTCCCTCTTTCACTCTTTAATTTAAAGTGTCTGAATATTGAGTTCATTTTCCTTCAATCCATGGATGTAGTGTATGAGTCCGAGAGCTATTTTAAATTTGATAAACTGACCCCAGTTAACCTGATCCACCAACCTACAAAGCATTATCAATTTCTATTCAAGATGTGCTAGGAATGTTCCTCTTGTAGTTAGGAAACATCTTCTAGTGCTAACACACTGTCTCTCTGTTTGATCTCCCGCAACTTAGAGAGAGCTTATTTCTTTTATTTTGGTAAGAAAAATTCCACGATAAATGTTTTCTTCACCTAGAGTAAAGAAAAAGGGCGCCCTTGATTATTCCATGGATCAATAGTCTTCATATACCACTTTAAAGATCAAACCCTCAACGTAGTATGGAACTCAACTATTTTTTTGCACCGAGCGTTCCACGAGAGATCCAAATGGCCTCACAAAGGAACCAATGTTGTTCAACATCCTCATCCCATTTACCCAAAAATTTCGGGTATCGAGTAAGAAATCCTGCGTGTTGATGCACCTTTGGAGAACTAACAGATCCTATTAAAATGAATCACGAAGGTCTTGGTTGTGATGTGCCTGAACAACTCACCACAAATCTGCTACTACTACTTGAACTTGCTGGACTAGATGGATTAGAAATAGGAGAATTAATAGAAAGATTGATTGTAGAAATTACCAGAATTTTAGATGGCACTGGGGGGGATAGGTGACACATGGATGGTATTTTCATTTGTACAGAGGGGTTCTTGAATCTAGGGGGTCGTGTTGTATTGCAATATTTATTCTACTTCATAGTGCAGTCTAGTATATTTTGGCATTACTAGCTCTGATTCTCCTGTAACTCTTTTTGAGGTCTCGACTAAGAAATTTGCTTCAATAGCAACAACTCTTCTTCCTCCTTCGTATGTTTCTCCTAAAATTATCGTCTCTTGACAACTTACTTCAAAACCTTCACTAATATCACCAAATTTATCCTTCAACCATCGGTTGGCCAACCATCCACATCTTTGTAACTCTCACAAGTTCTCTAATTCTTTCCTTTGAATACCATCATAATCAATCTCCTTTCGTGATGGATTAGATCTCTTCATTACCTTTCTCATATAGATCCTGTTAGCACCATTATTTTCATAACTAAGGTTAGAGGTTTGTCAGTAGTTTGTAAAGTCATGCTTGTTAGCACCAATATTTTTTTTATGCTTGGCATCATCTCACATCTCCAAGGGTTGGTTTCAAAAGGAAGCTTTATCATTTATTATTTCCATTTCCATTTGCAACTGCGCACTGCAAAATTCACTGCGTGATGCAAAATTTGTTGCACACCGCGCAGAAGATTTTGTCATGCAGGGGATTTTTTCGCGTAGAGGATTTTTTCGTGCAGATGGTTTTGTCGTGCATGGGATTTTGATTACTACTTTAGTGGTCAACTTTGAGATCACTTTTTGACCAACTAGAGAGGAATTTTGAAAATTCCCGAGAGGTTTTTTTTTAGGACAAACCAGATAATAAAAGCTCTCTCAAATTTACAAAAGGTGTCACAGATTGGGAGATTCGAAGGAATATTTGAGCCCTATTTTTTAGTTTTCCTGATTTCCTGTTTGAGACATGTTTTTGTGACACATATTTTGGCCAACTGGAGATGAATTTCAAGAAACTGAGAAAGTTTTTTCTTAAGAATGAGCTTACATACAAAAGAATTTCTCAGATGTTACACAACTATTACAGTTTGAGAATTACAAGTGGCGTTTTGAAGCCTATTTTTCATAATTTTACCTCCTGAAAAGAAGGAAATCAGTTAAAACGTGTCATTTTATGTTTGTAACTGTTTCTATTTTGGGAAAGGGGTTGGGGTTCGAAATGGTGAGATGGAAAGGACCTATAGTGATATATATTTCATGCTACAAGAGTAGATAAGGGTTGGACCCTTGGGGAACAATACTTGTTTATTTCTTTGAAGTTAATGCAAAAGTTTCCTTTTTCTGAAATTTGAGATTCATCACGATGTTTATGTTTAGTATGTGTTTCTTATATATCATTTCCATGATTACATTTTTTTGATAGCATTGTCTGAGAGTAAGTGGTAGGAATTCATCCATATTTGATGCTCCTTTCACACTGATGATGCTTGTTATGTGTTAATGGTTACTTTTACATAATTCATCTTCATTTGATGCTCTGTTTAGTAATTAATGTTTGTGTCCTTTCTTCTAAAGATGCAGTGGATATTCATCCACTCATTGATGCTTGTAGTGTAGTGGGATTTCTTGTCCTTTCCATCTCCCATTTCATATCATTTATTTGCTGAGCATAACACCTATTTGTCCTCAAATTTGCAGAAAGAAACCAACCAACTGTTGACCATAAAAACATTGAAATTCAGGCCTTGAATCCATTTCCCAATGGTACCTTTTCCTTGTTTGTCCTACTATCCCTTTTAAAAACAAAAACAAACCTTTCCAATTGCAAAATCTGACCTCTGTGCATTTACTGACGAATCTTTTGAGTTATTACCAATCATTAGACATATGAGAGAACCCTCTCTGGTTGTATACATCAAAATACAATCTAAAGTTGGTTGAAACAATTACCTCAGGGTTTTCTTTGATACATCCCAAAAAATTTCTCGAGTGCTAACATTTTGGCGCCATTTTCGGGGAACACAAGTTGCATTTTCCTTGGAAGAAATGACAAGGTTTAGACCTGATTTCTGATGGTGGACAGAGGTTAGACACAAGAAGGCTGTACATTTCCACCCGGTGACTCCAATCAAGCTTCAAATGTGATTCAGATACTCCACTGGAGGACAAGATCCATTGACAGAGGTATGAAAGGACATCATGGGAGAAAAAAAGTACCTAAAGTTGAGTTTTTTCCAAGACATAATATTTTTTGTTACTAATTACCTTTTGTCCTTTCCTGAACATGCTAATTTTTTTTTTCTTTACCTGCTGCATTCAAATGATGATCATGAGAATCTTGCACTTGTATATCCTCCTCTTAAAGTTGTACATATATCTTCTCATTGTATCACTGATTTTGATCAAAATCTTCGTCCGAGCCATGTGATGACTATATCCAAGTTGATGAGCCTCATGAAATCAAGGCTAATATATCACCTCCTGTACTTGATACAACACCCTCCAAGATTCAACATAGATACAAACCTTTAAAATTACTTCACATCCTCCATAATTTTCCTCCAAAACACTATAAGTATCTACCTGTGTTTGATGGAGAACCTAATGCCATCACAGGTGAAAAACACATCCAAGATTTTGAACATTTTATAGATTTTTTTGAGATTGATCATGACAATCTTTGTATGAGGGAATTCTCTCAATCCTTGAAAGGGAATACCAAAGACTTGTTTAAACACTTGCAGCCAAAGACAATTAGCTCATGGGAGGAATTGAAGAATGTCTTTTTGAAATTTTGGGGCAAGCGTAAATCTTTGGATCTACATCTTACAGAGTTCTATGCTATGAAAAGGCAGAGCAATGAAGTTGTTTCTACATTTAGTAGAAGGTTTATCAGTATTTATTACAAGTTGCCCAAAGAAATTCAACCCACTAAAGTTGTTTCCATGCTCCATTATGCAACAACCTTTCATCCAGATTTGTCTTTCCTTCTGATGGAGAGAAGATATAAGTCCTTACAACAAATGTTTAATTATGCTCATGAGATTCAACACAATATTCAAGCATGTAAACATATTCGAAATGAGGAGTTGGATGCTAAAGAACATGACAGTGAATATGAACAAAAAAAAGTTGATTTGAATCTTGTGCAGAGGGTTAAATCATATGTCCTCTTGAAGTTTTAAATGCTGATGATTTTGCAAAGGAGTATATTCCACTTATTGAAAAAGAAGGTGCTAATTTAGTTTCTGATCCATATCATGATAAGCATGGGGCTGATTGTTTTATGTATTCATTTGTAGAAAACCAAGAAAATGAATTTGCAAATCAACTTGTTGAAGAGCAGGTATATGTCCCGAGATTTTTCTTGTTAGATGACATTGCATATGTTGTTGATTTGCCTATATATGATGAATATGATGATGATTATGATGTTGAATTCCTAGAACAAATAACTGCATGTTCTCTATCAAAAAATGTTCCTTTTCAACAGTGTAATGAGAGAAATCAACCTACATATCATAGTTACAAAGAAGAATATGAAGAAAGTACCGAATCAACCGAAGGAAATTCTTTACCTCTTTGCTTTTCTTCATTTAAATTATTGAAAGAAAATTTTAAGATCATCATTGAAGCAGAGTAATGTGTGCTGATGAAAAATCACACTGATTCACTGGAACAAATTGACAAGAAATTGCAACAATCTTCTCATGTGTTTGATGACCCTGTTGCTTGTTATATGGAAGGTTTTATCAGTTCAAAATTGCAGCCATTGGTCGAAGATGAATCTGAAAATGTAGATGATGATGAGTTTTTTCCCAAATCAGCCATGTCCTTCTTGCCATCGGGGGTTTCATTGCAACAATTTAATACATATCTTCAACCCTTTCATGACATCCATCAATTTGAGATTTATGGAAGTAGAAATGTAGTTGGAGGGATGATACAAGATGACAGTCTTGTGCGATCTCCTGAAATTAGTTTTATTTATTTTCAAGATCCTTTTGTAGCATGTTTGGAAACAACGAATGGAACTAAGTTTTTAAATTTGGTCAATATTGAATTTGATGAGTTTCCATTGAGAGGGGTTTCCCTTTCAATACTGATAAAAGATACGCAAGGAATTCAACCCGTGGACAAGACACTTTCATGCTTGCATTGGATTTTTTGATTTCACCTAATCAAATAGCTCATAGATTATCTTAGTGTAGGTAGCAGTTTGAATAAGTTCAGCATGTCGAGCATTTATTTCATCATTTTTCAGTTTGGGTTTAGTTTAGTTGTAGAATAAGTTGGTGGCGAAACGTATTACAGGTTGCAGGTCACAGTATATGTCTTGGGAACAACCTAATGGATAAGGCACCCGGTCTACTGTTCTTTTCTACCTCATAGGGAGGATAACATCCCCATTGGAGCCAATTGTTAACACCATGATTTTCATAGCTAAGTTTAGATGTTTGTCAGCAGTTTGCAAAGTCATGCCTGTTAGCACCAATATTTTTTTATGACTGGAATCATCTAACATCTCCAAGGGTCGGTTTCAAAAGGACTCTTTATAATTTATTATTTCCATTTCCATTTGCAACTGCGTACTACAAAATTCACTGCACACCACACAGAGGATTTTGTCGCGTAGATGATTTTTTTGCACAGGGGATCTTTTCATGCCGAGGATTTTTCCACGCATAGGGTTTTCTCACGTAGGGTATTTTTCCGCACAGAGGATACAGGGAACACAACGTAAGTTATTGGTTTAGTGTTCAACTATGAGATCACTTTATGACCAACTGGAGAGGAATTTTGAAAATCCCTGAGAGATTTTTGTTGAGGAAAAATCAAATAATAAAAACCTCTCTCAGATTTGCAAAATGTGTCACGGATTGGGGGATTCTAAGGAATATTTGAGCCCTATTTTTCAATTTTCATGATTTCCTGTTTGAGACATGTTTTCGCGACACGTATTCCGACCAGTTGAAGATGAATTTCAAGAAATCGAGAGAGGTTTTTCTTTAGAACGAGCTTACCTACAAAAAAATTTCTCAGATGTTACACAACTGTTACAGTTTGAGAATTACAAGTGGCGTTTTGAAGCCTATTTTTCATAATTTCGCCTCCTAAAAAGCAGGAAATCAGTTAAAATGTGTCATTTTCTGTTTGTAACTGTTTCTATTTTAGGAAAGAGATTGGAGTTAGAAATGGTGAGTTGGAAAGGACCTATAGTTCTATATATTTCATGGTACAAGAGTAGAGAAGGGTTGGACCCTTGGGGAAGAAGACTTGTTTATTTCTTTCAAGTTAATGCATAAGTTTTCTTTTTTTGAAATTTGAGATTCATCACAATGTTTATGTTATTATGTGTTTCTTGTATATCATTTCCATGATTATTTTTTGCTAGCATTTTTTGAGAGTAAGTGGTAGGAATTCATCCATGTTCAATGCTCCTTTCACACTAATGATGCTTGTTATGTGTTAATGGTTACTTTTACATAATTCATCTTCATTTGATGCTCTATTTAGTAATTAATCTTTGTGTCCTTTCTTCTAAAGCTGCACTGGAGATTCATCCACTGATTGATGCTTATAGTGTAATGGTATTTCTTCTCCTTTCCATCTCCAATTTCATATCATTTATTTGCTGAGCATAGCACCTATTTTGCCTCAAATATGCAGAAAGAAACCAACCATCTGTTGACCGTAAAAACATTGAAATTCAGGCCTTGACTCCATTTCCCAATGGTACCTTTTCCTTGTTTGTCCTACTAGCCCTTTAAAAAAAAAAACAAACCTGTCCTATTGCAAAATCTGACCTCTGTGCATTTACTAACGAGTCCTTTGAGTTATTACCAGTCATTAGACATCTGAGAGAGCCCTATCTGGTTGTATAGGTTAGAATACAATATAAAGTTGGTTGAAACAGTTACCTTAGGGTTTTCTTTGATACAACCCAAAAAAATTCCCAAGTTTTAACATATCCACCACCTTTTTTCAGAAGGCGCAACCCTCCTTAGAGCACGTTCATTTATTTTAGCTTTCTCTCATTGCCCCCGTCTCTCAAAACTCGTTCTTCTTTGATACAACCCAAAGAAATTCCCAAGTTTTAACATATCCACCACCTTTTTTCAGAAGGCGCAACCCTCCTTAGAGCACGTTCATTTATTTTAGCTTTCTCTTGTTGCCCCCGTCTCTCAAAACTCGTTCTTTATTAGCTCATGACCCTACCTTGAACCAACTCCCCCTCGAGCGCAGGGGTTTATGCTTCCATCTCAACTGAAGGAATAGGGAACATCCCTTCTTCTGCTAGCAAAATATTGATCCACAGAGGGGATTTATTGCAATAATCTTCCTCTATATTCCTCGTGAAATATGGCTTCTGCTTTTGAAAAAGATTGGTGGTTCTCTATGGAAAATTCAATAAGATATCCATCCAAGGTAGTCTGCACCCAGAAATCTAGAGTGTGAGAAATATGATGATCCAACCGATGAAGGGATGATAAATGATCAACAGTGCAATGGTATATTTTCTTGACTCGATCTTTGAATTTTGGTGCTTCTTACAGTCGGTCAAGCCATTGAAATACCTCTTCAGGGAATCGGATTCATAAGATCTCGTACTGGTCATTCACAGATTCCGAATAAAAGAAAACACTTTTCACAACCTTCAAGATTTTCTGCCATAATTCAGCTTCTTGTTGTATAAACTCGTCACACCTTCTTTCCCACTAATTCTCGATATCAAACTTAAAGATGTGGTGAAACATCCTTTAAAAGATCAATTTAAAATCAGGTCCCGGCAATGGAACCATTTGTTGGGGTGAAAATCGAGACCATGGTTCTCAGAGGCTTGCCAACAAAGAGTACCCCTATAGTCTAGAAACAATATCATATTAAACCTTTTGCAAGGAAAGGAGGTCTCACCCGAAGTGCAACCAAGACTTGTGTTTGGTGAAATGAGTTAGAGAGGATTGACCCTCAGATTTAAGGTGACGTAATGTGGATTCATAGTTAAACATACAAAGAATTATAACACCAAGTGTCTAAAACAATATAAACACCGCATAAACTAAGTCGCACAACATAAAGACAAGTACATGCACCAAATATACTTGTATATAATATCCAGTTACCAAATACATAGAACTCAAATAATTGGGCATTATAAAGACTGAAGATTCACATACATCATAAATGTTTTTTAGAGCCCAAATAATCTCTTATATTAGCAACATCTAAAAACTGGTCATACACAGAGTGCAACTCTCATACATTTGCTTATGCAATAGGATGAACTCCCCAGATACCCATTACAAACTCTTAACTTCTTCACAAGCAGAGGGATATCCCTGACCCTTTTACAATGACCTTTTTCCCAATAGACTCGACACTAGCATGGATCGTAATATCCTAGGGCCACACTAGTAACACTAGTTAACCTTTTTCCCTTGGGAACTTCTTGATTTCTTGATTCCACTTCCACTACGTTTTCCTACTTTCTCCTTGTGTGTGCTCGAAGCTTCTAACTCTTCCCACTTTCTCTTCCACATGGTGCATGGTTTTTTTTAACTGCTGACACTCTTGCAATTAAATTTCCTCTCATCATAGCTATTATCCGTTGCTTCATTTCCCAGTTGGCATATGGCGCATTTCAAAAACTTTGGATTTCCAAAAATGAAGGGTCCAACAGGCCCATGGTATAGTGACCCAACAGATGAGATTATAGAGAAGGATGCTTTGGATCAACTCTACACTATGATTGCAGGAATCCGAGCTGATTACATTAATCTCACTACAGATGGATCCATAAGTTGGTGAAGCATTTAGTCTGTGGACGAAGACCCAGAAGCAACTTGGGACAATTGGAAACATGGATGGAATTGAAATTTCTCCAGGAGTTGCGCAACTATACAAGTAGTTAGGTGGATTCGAAAGGAGTTTAAGGAGTGTCCAACATATGATGGGACTTTGGATTTAAAAATATTCCTTGTTGACATGGAGGATAGGGTTTTGACATAACATATAATATCAACACCTGACATGGCCCTGAAGTCTTCTTCAACTAGGTGGTGGGATGCTCACAAAGAAAATATATCCTCTTGGGATGAAGTCAAGATTGATTTACAACATCGGGTTTCTCTACTAATGCAAGCACAACAACTGGAACAAGATCAGAAGCAAAAGAGTCAGATGCTACCTTTGGAAATATATAATGGTCATTCCAACCCAGTTATGCACATCCAACATTGTCTAAAAGTGTGGAAAGTTGAAAAATTCCCTTCCTATCTCTAGGTACACCAATTTTTTTCATTTTCCAGGAATAGTTCCAAATCCCGGTACGTGCACAAGCAGACCTGAAGACAAATTGCCTGCTAGGAAGTGCTACAAAATTAGTTCTATCATGACTTCTTTTTCTCCTGTAAGACTCTTGAAATTACAACTGTGTCACAATTAATAAAGAGAATGTTGTTTAATACTAAATTCAAGCCAAAACAACCATTTTCTATCTGTCCTGAGCATGAACATTTGCTTGAGTATATATTTTATCCACCCCTTGTAGGAATACCTTTATATTGTAGTAAAGTTGATAAGGACCCGAGAGACCCTGAGGAGAAAGAGGAGATTTGACACTTAACTTTTCAAGGATCTAGAGGAGCCAAAGAAGTCAAGGATACCATATCAGGTGATATCAACAACTCATGCACCGAACCCATGAAGTTGTAGAAAATAAATATAGGGAGCGAGGAGCATCCTAATATGGAGCGAGGAGCAAGGATAAACAAACCATGAAAAAGATACATGCTCTGTTACAAGAGTACGAGGACCTATTCCCTAAGATTTTTCCAGAACTGAAGGGGATTAAGGGAGATTTATAAGAAATGCATATCAAATTAAAACCAAATGATAAGCCTATTAAACACAGATTGTACTTTCCGAATCCACGAGTCAAGGAAAAGGTTAAGAAAGCGATTGATATAATGTTAGCAGTAGGGATAGTTTCCCTTTTGGATGAGGTCGAGTGGATCAGTCCTATTGTAATCTAGAGAAAGAAGGGTACTGATGATATAAGAGTCTGTGTGGATTACAAGAGTTTGAACTCAACTTGTGTACACAACCCTTTTCTTTCTCCTTTTAGTGATGAAGTTCTTGATCAAGTGGTGGGAAATGAAGCCTATTCTTTTATAGTTAGATTCTTCGGCTATCATTAGGTTAGAAATGCGGAAAATGATAAGAGAAAGACTACCTTCACTAAATAATGGGGTTATTTTGGTTATAATGTTATGCCCTTTGGACTGAAGAACACCATGATTGTTTTCTCTCACATAGTTATTACTACATTCCACCACGACTTTATTCATTAATTCATTGAACTGTATATGGATGATTGGATAGTGTACAACCTATTGAAGGATCATATAGGTCTACTCCAACTGATTTTTGATCATTGCAAACAACTACAGATTTATTTAAACCTAAAAAGGTGTATTTTTTGTGTACCATTTAGAAATCTGCTAGGACATAAAATATGCAGGGAAGGAGTGTTGGTTGATCCTGCAAAGGTTATTATGATACTAAATATGCCCCCTCCTATGAGTGATAAATAGTTTCGGTCAACGTTGGACCACACTGGATACTACCATAGATTTATCAAGAATTACGCAACCATAATTGTCCCGTTGGAGAAATTGCTAAAGAAATATGAAGCCTTCAGTTGGATGCCAGAGTGTGATCAAGATTTTGACATCGTTAAAGAAACGTTGATACTTCCCCTATCCTTGTATATCCAAATTGGAAAGTGGAATTCCATGTGCACATTAACGCTTCTGGTATTAATTTGGGTTAAATCCTTGCACAACCTAGTGAGGGAAATCTAGATCATCCCATCTACTTTGCTAACAAGAAGCTTTCTTAGGCCGAGTGCAACTACACTACCACTGAAAGGGAAGGTTTGACAATGGTTTATGCTTTGCAAAAGTTTAAACTTTATTTTCTAGGAATTTATTTTGAATTCTTTATTGATCATTCCGCTTTGAAATATCTGGTTAACAAGCCTATGCTAGAAGGTAGAAATTGTAGATGGTTGTTGTTGTTTCAAGAGTTTTCTTTTGAGGTCATTGCTAAGCCAAGTAAATTAAAATGTGGGTCCAAACCATTTGTCTAGACTAGAGTCTGGAGAGAGTGGAAAAGTTAAAGATGGCAAACTTGTTGATTAATTGGGTTGGTTGTCATTGATTTCAACCCTTGAACAAAGTCTAGTAGCGAATTCCGATAGCACAAAGATTTGGGTAATGGACCCAAGTTTTTTTGATGGATAATGGTATGAGTTTTTATATATTTGTAGGAAATACTATTCTAGATGGATATTACATGTCATTCCATTTCTGGTGGTATGTGGAACACCACATAACTCCTCACGGTTAGAAAGTTATGGCCATGTGAAGTTGGAGAACCCTCATGAGTCATCTAGAAGCCCCAAAAGGTCAAAGTACTCAAAGTGTTTGCAAAGAAGAAATTATTTAAATAATAAATTGAAGTGATGAGTGTACCATAA